>JARHVA010002234.1:2650000-2715351 GCA_037957365.1 Torreya grandis
GGAATTATAATGTAGTGTGGCAAGTTTCTCATATCTCATAGTAATCATATGTGTGCAATGTAGTTTATATGAAATTTCTCCTCTAAGTCATCATATGTGTCTAATGAACTGACAGTGAGTAGATGAAAAAACCAATTATGTGCTTCCCCCACTAATGTCTACTAAAACAACTTGAGTAGAATCAAAATAATTGCATGAGGTGGAAAAGCCTTCTAAAAGGCTTGAATATGTGCCAATGGATATCTAGTTTCATCAAAGTAAGGTAATGATGGTGTCTAGAAATGCTTAGGTAATGCATCTTTTATGAATGTCTTTGGAATAGAGTTACCATGTAGATCATTGGCATCCATCCAAGATTTATAATATTTATTTTCGAAGGTAAGGAGATGTACTTGGTGGTTGTAGTTCACCAACTACATCCATCAAAGAGATGATCTCCTAGGATGCTACATGAATATCTTGAAGTGGTTCATTTAATCATTAAATTTGAATATTAATTTTAACCATGGGAATTTTACATTTAGCAAGTAGATCATAAAGAGGGGGTCTACTAACTTGAACCCTAAGAGTAATGGTAGCTTGGACCTTACTAGAGGGAAGTGGGCTACCATTCTCTTTAGGTGAGGAGTGAGATATAGGTTCTACTATAATGAGGGGTGAATTGGGAGATTCAATTGGTATCTTTATGTTTTAGTGAATCACATTATAATTTTGTAGTGGATGTGTTATTAACATTAACATGTGCATTATTGGAGATAAAATCATTCATAGAAGTAGAAGCAACAATTTGACATACATGAGATTTTAGAGGAGTCAGAGAAGGGTTAAAAGCATGAGATGCATTTTATTATTCACTATATGCATAGTAGTCATCATTATTCCATGCATTGTCATATTCTAAATCTTGTTCATTTGAAATAGTAGAATTTGAGGTATCATTTTCATATTCAATTTCATTCTCGTATTCATTTGCATGTTCACTATCATATTCATTATCACTTCCATCAATGCTAGGGAGATGTATAAGAGAAAGAGTTAACTTCTTTCTAATATCCAATAAGTTATCATTGTAATTTTGAATACCATGTGTATCTATGCTATCCATGGATGGAGTATATGTATTTTATTCATTTTCAACATGAGAATGAAGAGTAGAAGAGTTATCATTTTAGCATTCTTTTGAGAGAGTAGAGTTAGGAACACATAATATATCTTTGAATTATGCTTTGGTAATTTGATTTTATTGTATTTATATTGTTGTATTTTGAGCATAGTATTAGCAAAATATAGAGAGAGACTAGGTTCACATGGAAGCAAACCATCACAAATAAGAGGTTCACTTCGTAGTACATGATTAATTTCTGCATTTTGTACATTGTACCTATGAGAATGAGGTGAGAAGTATCTTTCCTATTTATCAAAAGTATTTTCATTAGAAGTATTTTCATGAGAATGAGGTGAGAATTAATTTTGATAACCTAAATAATTTTTAATAATTCAAAATTATTTTTATAAAAAAAATTAATGGAGGCAAATTTGAGGTTTGATGACCTAGTTTGGAAATCTAGGTTTTTGAACTAGGGTTTCAAAATTTTTACAATTTATGCAATAATTTTAAATTCTAAAAATTATTTGAAATAAGATAAATGCAAGAAAATTTAAAAAAAGAAATACAATTTTCAAAATTAAATTTTTGCACAAGAAACTACTAATTCTGAAATAATTTTTCATAAGGTAAATGATTTACAAAAATTCAAAAATAGTTCCCTAAAATTAGCAAGGAGGCAAGGCTTGTTGTTTGATGACCTAGTTTTGAAATCTAGGGTTTTGAATATATTTTTTTCAAAATTCGTGAAATAATTTAAAAAATTTAGAGAAAACTTGTCTAATTTTTCTTGAAAAAATTAATAAAAATAAAAAAATAGTTCTAAAATTAGCAATGTATTTTTCCTAATGCTTTAAAAAGTGTTTGTATGCAAAAAGGACCTAGAATGTGCAAACTAGGATTTGAAAAAAATATGTGATATTTATACAATGAATTGATATATTTTTTATTTTTAAATATAATAAAAATCAAAAAATTATGGCAAAAAATAAAAAATAATTATGTTTATGGTTTTAGGGTTTTTGTGCCAGAGTTTGAAGTAAGTCAGGTTCACCAAATGTTTTATTATTTTTGGAAATTAGGTTTAATTCCTAATTAATAAAGGTATAAAATAAGGGGAGAATTCTAGTTTTATGTAGTGAAATATAGGTTTTTGCCAATTTGTTCAACTTATAACACATAGGAAAGAGAAGACAAATAAATATTAACTTAGCTTATTTTAGGTTGAAACGAATGATGTAGAGTCTTGAAATTACTATGTCAGGATGGAAGAGTATCATGAATGAGACCCAAAACTCTATTTATAAATTGGATATGAGCATCAAACTCAGGACACCCTACTACTTGGAAATGTAGTCCACTTTTTAGCACTGTTGTCCATTTTTAGCACTCTTGTCCACTTCTTACATTGTTGTCCTGATTGTCTAGCCTTTATAAGTTTTGCTTGATAGCCCTATAACACCCTATTAGTGAAATATTAAAGATCGGGACTATGTGGAACTCACTTTATGTTAGCTTCTATCTTTAGTACTTGTATTAGCCTACATACATGAAGAAAACAAAGGAAATAAAATCATAAAAGGAGGGAAATTGGGTTGTGGGAATAATGATCACACAATAAAGAACCCCTACTATTATGACTAATACCTACATTAACCCTCATGACAAGGGTCTCAAATACAATGTACTTCTCCTTTAGGGAACGTGCATAATCAAGGCACATGATTGATGTAAGAATGAATTACACCTATGCCCTTCCTTGATCAAGTATACAAATCTATGTGTGATGTAAATTTGTTGAGCTATAATATTGATTGATTTTATTAAGTCTCATGTGCCAAAATAGAAAGTGATAGATATAAAATGCCTTTTTTAGTCCTATATATAGAAGACTCACTATTTTGAATTTGGGATCTTTTATTGCATTTGGATGACATTGGGAAACTTAGACATGTATAAAATAAAAGGGGTAAGACTCATCCTATAGAATAAGTTGATTGTTGGGGCCAAAATTGGACTTAGAAAATAGTGCTGAAAATTGGACACCCTAGGTTTTCAGTGCTGCAATCCTATTTAGGCACTATTATCGAAGGGATGTAGGACTTGGGGGGGTTTTTTTAGACCTAAAATATGTTCTCAGGCCTAAAATGGTTATGTATAAATGATACAGATGTTTGGGAATAAGCATAAAGATGTCTAGGGAATATAGAAAGGCCAAGATAAGTCAAATGATAGGACATGGCTAAATGTGAATAAAAGTTAATACTCTCTAGTCAGAGTCTCCTGTGAAAGGACCATGACAAGACATAATATGTATGTTTTCTCAACCAGTTTAGGGTGTATAAATTTATATATATCACTCATATACATATTTAAACACACAAGTTTACTCAGATAGAGAGATTTATACACACAAGTTTATTTAGATACAGATATTCAAACACACATGTTTCATCAAATACAAAAAATTAAACATACATGTTTACTCAAATACATATATTCAAACATAGGTTTACTTAGATAAACATATTCACATACACATGTCACTCAGATATAGATATTTAGACACACAAGTTTACTTAGATATACACACTTAGACATATAAGTCTACTCAAGTATATAGTCTGACTTAGATATATAGTTTTACTCTCTCTCTCTCTCTCTCTATATATATATATATATAATTATATAATTATATATATATATAGTTTAAATAAGATATATAAGATGACTTAGATATATATTTTGACTTAAATATATATTTTGGATATATGATTGAAATTAGATATTCAAATGTTCAGGTACATAGTTACATTACTCAGATATCAAGATTGGTGGATTTAGATAGGGCACACATCCTAGATCTCTATTTTCACATTTTTAGGTTACACTCATATCATCACCAGGATGTCACTAGGATAACATTAGGATTTCATTAGTTTGGGTCACATGACCATCTAACATAGTTAATATATAGCCTTCCACTAGACCTAGGTTATGTAGGTTAAGTGATAGTTTGACCTCTAATTTTAGTTTACATATTCATTACACATATCAAAGTGGGGTTAATCATGCCGTATTTTCCACATTTTTAGTTTACATACGTAAATTTAGTACACATATCAGAGTGGGGGAAAGCAGGCCTTGTTTCTTTACATATTTAGTTTACATACTTAGATTCAGTACACATTAAAATAAGGGTAAGAATTCCTTATTTCTACACATATTTGGATTACATACTAATATTGATTCCATATATTAGGGTGGGGAAAACATAGGGTTTTTGTTCCTCATAATTTAGTTTACTAGTCAGATTCAGTACAAAAGACAATCAAAGTATGGGTTTCCTCTTCTACTTCACTCTAGATCATGTCCACTTCTTTGGCTAAGAAGTGTGATAGGTATAGAGCACATCCATAAAGGTAAGCATAGGTACGTATTTCTCTTTTTCCTTTACTTGAGTAATTTCATTTTGATTCACTATTAGAATAAAAAAGGGGAAATGTATACACCCTAATTTGGTCAAGAAACCACAAGTACTATGTAATTTTCTTCTCTTTCACATGAAGTTCTTCATGATCAATATAGCCCTTATTTATGTGTCCATTTTTGGTCTTTTTATCTTTCTTATGTCTTATTTTCCTTATTTGTTTCACCCCTAGTGGTTTTGAGTCACCTCCTCTTAGACACAGGGTCCCCTATCCTATCCTACCTAGTCTTAACTCTATTTGTATACCTTAAGGCACTAGATCCCTTATTTGGCTAGTAGTACCATGTGGTGTTAAATTATGGTGATAGTGTCCAATGGTCATTTTATCATGTATTTTGGGTCCTAACCCTACCTTGAGCCTTATCTTATATTTTTAATCCTTCTTTCTCATCTTATCAACTAGTTACAAGGTCTTACATTCAAATTAAATTTCCTTTTTTATAAAGAGCCTCATAAGGAATTTTTCATTAAACACTTACTATTTTAGCACATAATTACATAAAATTATTCAATATTAAAACTCAATACTCAATATAATACTCAGATTCACATTAAGACTTGAATTTTTTATCAAAGAAGGGCCTAAGTAAAAGTCATTCTAGTATACCATGTGCTTGATTATGAATGTTCCCTAAGAGAGAACAACATGTGATCTGAGACCCCTAACATTGGGGTTAATATAGTTAATGACCAAGACACCAAGGTTTTTGCTCCACATGATCTTAATATCCCACAACCCATTTTTCCCTTTCTATTATATTTGATCTAGTTGTTGTTTCATGTGTTTAGTTAGTCATTAGGGTTTTAAAAGATATTTAGGAAAAAATGTGATATATGTGAAGCTAAATAAGTCAAAGAATCACCTGCATATACCTTAAAGTATCCCATAACTTCTTTGAAAGTTTTAGATAGCTCCTAAAAGGACACTAGTGCCATAATTATACACTAAAAACACATGGTGTTACTATCCTCATAAGGGTGCTCCTAACTAAAGCTTGATTTTATCTACAATCATGAAATGAAGGATGTCTAACTAATAATCAAGCTTGTTTCAGCCTCCTAAGTCAAAAAAATACCCATTTTTCTCTAAATAAGAACATTTTATTTACATATTTTCTATTTTGGGTAAGGTTTTTCAAATCAATTCTTTCCTATATTACTTCTATTTTATTACTATACTCAACACTTTAACAATCTAGGATTTACATGCACTAAGTCTTAAATATATGAAAACCTTACCTTTAATAATTTTATAAATGTTGGCATTGAATTTATCTATAAGGCCTTAGCATAGCTTCTATTTTATCTTCATTGTAATCATATTAACCACCACCATCACACTCTTAGGTTTCACAAAATCATCCATGTTTATAAAGTACACCTTCCACACCACTAATTTTATAGTGTATTTATATAATTTATTTTTTTTAATTCAATGTTAATGTTATGTAAGTACCTTTAAGTATCTTATGTCATTATTTTAGTTTAGTTTGACCATTCCTCTCGTATTTATGAATTCAATTTCTTTAATTCATCTACCCAATTACCTTTTCAATGTATAGGCAGTAATAATATGAGTTTGTTATAATAATAAATTCCATTTTATACTTAAATATGTAATATTATGATTATGGTGTATGTTAGAAAAAACTATGGTAATTTCATCAAATCATATAACTTCATATTGTAGGATGGATTTTTATTTTGGGTTCCATTCCTAGATATTATTCTTTCATATTCAGTGAATGAGTTCCTCATGGTCTACCTCCACCCATGTGTGGTCATTGTTGGATATATGGGAATTAATATATTTGAAAGTGCTTCTAAGTTCCAAAAATTTTATGGTATCTTTGAAAATGCTCATTTTGGATTAGGCATTAATGCTTAGTTGGGAACATGATTTTCCTTGGAGATCAATATTTCTCTCTAGTCAATTATGGGTGGGGAAACTATTTTTATTTATCTTTTATGTTTTGTAGATAACATAGTTATTAATTTGAATGAATTATTTTTGTAGAGTTTTTGTGCTTAAAAATATTTGTGAAGTGTAAAGAGTTGATGGATAAATTTTATAGAACATTTGGTGGTTCTTGAGGTGATGGTGGATTGGAGAGAGATATTTGAAAAATCTATGCATGATAATACAATTATTTATTTTGATGAGTTGGTCATCCTTAGTGGTTGAATGTGACCTAAAAATGTCTTGTCCATCCCCTCAAATTTTATCAGTCACTATGAGTTATTAATGTCATTACTTCATCTTTTATCCATTTTTAGTTATGACATCATGTTTTTTAATGATCCACTTGGTTGTTGATGAGTTCATGTGATGTGGTTATATTGATTATGAGTTTATGTGATTCATATATTTTCATATGAAATTATATTTGGTCAACTTACTTGTATTCTTAAATGTGTGGTAGATGATGATGTGTCATTTTTTATCAAATCACCTATCCTAGATCAATTCATCTAATGGGGTTTATAGGACCAAATGCTATTATCCATACTCTTCTACCATATCTGAAATGTATGTGGTAGTGGTAATTAAAAATTGATCAAATAAAGTTAAGTGAAAATTAAAAACTATTATGGACATATAAATAATACCATCTTATATAACAAAATCAATAACATGCCATGCCAGCTCTCATAGTGAAAACTCAATAATCATCACCTAATAGTCATCATCACCCACATAAACATAAAAATAAACATTAATTATAAATCAATAAATGATTCAAAAACCATATATGTATATCAAAAAACTAATTCAAACATTACATACCTCCAACATACCTCATAAGATCTAGTTCTAACATATCATCAACATCTCCATATCCTCCACCTATGAATAATCAACCCCAATGGTCTTGTATCCACCATGTGTTATATGTTTTACTACACCCAAAATCATACAAATTAAATATATCTATAATAATATCCCTCTTATATACTAGAGTGGGGGAAAGATTTTTTAGAGATGGAATAAACCTATCCCAACAATATCACTAGATCTTTAACACTCCATGCCCACACCCATGAATCTAGGGTAAAATTTGCTACACGATAAAATATCATGTAAGTCTCTCATATTGAAAGTGATAAAATAAATTTGGCCACCAATCATGGTATCAAAAATTTTCACTAATCTAATACAATCATGTACAATCCTTTAGACAACTAGTGAATCATCTATATGGCCACCAGATAAGATAATTTTTAGTCAACTCATTAAGTATCCTCCTATAGTTCATAGTGAATTGATATAAAACATATTATATGCTATTCAATTTCAATGTAAACATTAAAAATGTGCCTGATCAACATGTGGTATACCCATTGTTCAACTAATTTTTATGTGACAATAAACCCAATAGTGTAGTAAAGTAATCGAGCTAATACCACCATCAAACTCTTCATGTGTAAATTTACAAATATATTGATAAAATTAAACTAGCATTGTTTGACCCTAGGAATACATATTATCATGATACTCTATATTTTGTATGATAGAATGTATCATGTATGATATAAACACCCTACCACCATTTACCACTATGAACAAAGACAATATAGCAACAAGAAACATCTAAACACATACAATGATAAATAACAAAATCAAAAACAATATATTGGAATAATAATGCTCACATATTACATGAGGTCTACTAGTAAAATATAAATGTCCAAGATCCTTAGGGCCCAACCCCATCACACCATATAATGTAGCTTAAGAGAAAATAATAAACAATCTCAATATCCTCCAAAAATCCTCTATAATAATTATTGGTGAAGATTTTAACATGGCCAACAATATGTGTGGGTTTTAAATCCCTATCTCTCCTAAAAGGAAGAATATGCCATGAGTAAAATACTTCCCCAAGATCTAAATTTACTATATCTTTATATGATAGTCTTTACTAAGTTGGCTAATGTGTACCATTCTTTTCAAGGGGCATGCTTTAATGAATTTAAATGTTGTTTGTTTTGTGTAATGAACTCATTGATATGTTTTAATCTATTTTAGGGTTCAACCTATGATAGAAATAAATTTCCTAAGATTTTCCTATAAATGAAATGGTTGATTTATGTATTGGATTATCACATTCATAGGTGCACCAATGTTATACTAGTGACAAACATAACATGAAATATCAATAAAGATAAACACTTAAATTTATTTTTATTTTCCTTCCTAGATTAACTTCACTATAAATAAAATACAAAAGAGTAGGGATTAAGAGATAAAATCTTGCTAATAACATAGATGAATATGGGATTATCTGACTAAGTGAATCATGTGATACCAATCTTTAGTTGAGATAGACGTAACATTAATCCAACTAAATACAATTCAAGAGTTTTTCCATGTCAACATTGATAAAAATATGTGTAACCACCATAAAACACAAATAAGAAATGGCTACACTACATCAATAACCTTCAAATTATTAAAAATTTCCTTCTAATTAACAATGTTTGGAATTCATACAATAATAAAATTGAAATAAATATCTCTAAATAAAATTGACTAAAGAAAGAGAGGGAAAAATTCTCCTATAAAAAAATAAAATGGATGAAAATATGTCTACTTTTATATGCCCATGTTATAATTCACAAAGAGACACCCATGCACAAAATATAATAATCATAAAAAATGCTAGCATTGAATAAGGATTTAAAATTCATATAAATAGGAACCAATAGAGAGATTCAAAATTAAAAATGTGGAGACCCACATCTTCACAAAAGTAGCTAATAATTCAATGCCAATTTAGAAATGTAGTTGATAACTTCCATAAGATACCATGCTATTGTGAACATGGGATAAAATTATGCCATCCATGTGTAGATGTAAGTTTTTGGGAATGATTTGGGATCACTTCATATAATTTTCCAATGCCATCCTCACATCAAAAAATGATTTTTTTCATGGTAAATTTGTCCTTAGTGCCTCCTTATATCTTTTCCAAAATGTGTATACCATGCTTAACTTTAATTCCACCACCTAGAATGCATTTAAATTTTATATTTAATGATAAATTTCACCATTAATAGACACTTAAAAATCATATTTTTAGGTCATATTAGATGCACATTTCACCCTCAAGTTTTGATGGATTTGATGGCCATATGGATCATAAAATTTAAGCTAATGTTTTATACTGACATAATTGGTATTGCATCCTATGTTCTAAGGGCCATTAAATGTATACTAACTACTCTTTTACTATGGTAAGGTGATATTTTTCATGTGTAATAATTTCTCTCACCAATATCTCTAAGGTTATATTGGATTGTATGGATCACCCCAGGGCTATGAAGTACCAGGATGATATGATGTGCTAGCATCTCACTCACCCACTGGTATGGGGGAATTTAAATTTGTAAAAACATATCCAAGATAGTGGTTCATTAATATCATGAAATGTGGTAACATACTACTAACCTACTTTCCCAAAGGAATTTTTTGACTATGCGAGTTCTATAAAATGACATAAAGATGCGACATGGCTCCAAGTTTAATTAAAAAAATTGACAAGTGTTGAAAGAATTTTTTTGAATGGGTTAGATTTATTGAGAGATGTGAGATACTACCATGTGGTGTTAGGATAACTTAGGCACCTACAAGCATAAAATGAAAAAACATAATCAATGTTTTAAATTCAAAATATAGTGGTAAAGGAAATTCAAATTTAAAAAGTTCAAGTTATTATTTGAAAATGCAATGGTTAAGTGTTTGAAATGAAAACAAGAAGGCACAAAAATGTAATAAAGGAAAGACATTTTAAAAGAGATAAAAGCCACATTAAAATTATATTTTAACCATTTTTATGAAATTTACTAAGGCAAATAAAATGAAGAAAAGAAAATTTTAGCCAATGTAAGTAATTTGAAGTAGAAATAGATTAAAAATAGGGTAGCATTAGTGGAATAAAATAACCTTTTTTATAAGAATCTTGGTAAGAATTAGCCAATTTTTCTAAAAGTGATTTTTCTAAAAGTGACTAAGTTAAAAATAAAAAAATCACAAACACTTAACTAATTAATAATGAACCAAAGAATAAATGTGTTAGATTTCCAAGATAAAAAATCCAAAAGACTATAAGTCAGATAATTCATGTAATTACTTGTCACATTCTCCCCAGAAAGGGGATCTTAAGTGACTTCAAAATATAATTTTATATGATTTCAACTTCTCAATCAAATACATAATCATGAAACTTATCTTAAGAAATCCAAATACAAATCTTGGATAGAGTGTTTTAACATGAAAAATATTTGAAAACAAACACATCCAGTCACTTGAAACTTATCATCTAGGAGATGCATACTTAGAGAAGGGATCAAATAGGAAAACCATTAAAATCCTAAGGGATAAAGATCAGGCAAAAAAATAGGGTCCTCATTTTATTTAAAAATTGGGTGTGTTGTATGAGAAATAATAAATGGTGAATCATACTAGGAGATACTCTCGAGTATCAAAAGAATCTATAAACTATTGATCTTATTTAAATACAAACATTAGATGCATGAAACTTTAAAAAATAAATAAAAAACATGAAGGTGTGAAATTATACTCTTATATATATCAAATGAAACTTTAATTCCACCTAAAGACCATAAATTTGTGTTTATATTATTGATTCAATTATTTATTAAGAACACATAAATAAATCATATTTTTATAACTGATGGGAATTATTGAAAGGAGAGAGATTTTTTTAATTTTTCTGATGGGAGAATGGCATGGACATTTATTTGATACCATTTAGGCATTTATATCCTTGATAGAGTTACCTATGGTCCTTCTTAAGGCCTTACTCCACTACTAACTTGGCTAAAAAGCCTATGGTGGAGATTACCAAGATCACCCTTTTGAGGAAAAAGCACAAATTTTTATTTTAGATCAATTCTTTGGAAAGGATATGTTTCTTTGTTTTTATTGATTAATCATTGGTGGAAAGTCCATGGGTCAAGTGGTAGTCAATAGGTTCACAATAAATTAAAATAAATCCAAATAATTTAGAGCTGCATCATACTTCATATCTCACCTTTTTTTATGTGTATTTGATGATCTTTAAAATAAGGAAAGTAGACATTCTAAATTGAATTTTTATATTATAAATCATATGCCTTCACCTTTCTAACCATATGAGGAAAACACAATAGTTCCTACAAACCATTGAACATGATTTTAACCCTTTTTATGTATATGAATTCCACTGATATTACTCACAAATAAGCTACCCATTCATATTCCTTAATAAAGAAAGAGAACCCTTAGGTCAGAACAAAAAATTTATCCCAAAAAGTGATTTAACAAGGCTAATCCAAGTGAAGAAAAACCAAAAAAAATAGATATAAAATAAATGCAACAATCCCAAACCAAAATAGAATAGTAAGGCAAATAAAGTAAAAAATAAATTATTATAGAGGTCTTTCAAGCAAATCAGTCCTTAAAATAGTTATTGAAGAATTTTCCATTGATAAGTCACCTTAGTAAGAAATCATTGTCACCTTAGATTTCATATATTTGGTAGGGATCAAGCCATAAAGCATCAAATTTTCCATGTCTTCCTTACTTTGTGTGGCCTTTATCCCGTAAGAAGACTAGATTAGAGATCTAGAATGCCATCACTTTGGTTAATTTCTAAAATAAACATTTAAATAAAAATTACATGTTAGTTTTCTTCTAATTTCATGAGGATCAAGAGTCGAGCTTCTATTTGATCTTTCATTTATAGGTAATATATTAAAATTAATAATGTGACAATTTTTAGATTTGTTTGGAAGATATGATCTTATCCATGTACCAAATGATAAGGAGAGGTTACCAAATAATATTTGATCCTATTTCTATCAGACCATAAAGAAAATATAAATATATTATGACAATGCCAGGGGTTTGTTTCTATGATTGTCTTAATTATATTCAATTAATTCTTGTTTATTGATTTAATTAGCCTGTTACCTTATGGATAATAATTTGAATAAAATGTAAGGGTTACCTGATGATTTTAATCCCACTCAATTAATTTTAGGGAGGATAAAGTAGGGCCATTATCACATACTAGTGTGGTATGTATCCCAAATTTTGTAACAATGCACTCCTCTAGGATGTTGATCGCTAAGTCCATGGTGAAATTCATTAATGGTTGAGATTTATCCCAATGAGTAAAATAATCTATCATTGTAAGGATGAGATTGTGGCCTATGGAATAATTACCACTAATGGATCCCATGATGTCTAACCCCTATTTAAATTTTTTTGGGCTTTGATGACTAACTGCAATGGCATAACTGGGGTGCATTCATGGTGTGTAATAACTTGGTAGGTGTGACAACTTTAGGAATGTAGGTGTTTACCATTGAAAACATGTGACCAATGGTAACCTACCCATAATATTTTATTAGCTATGGTATTCCCTAAACTATGACCAATTTCATATTTTCCATGTAAATATCTAAGTAATTTTATTGCTTCTTCTTTATTTAGGCATCTAAAATATATGCCTTCATGGTTTATTATATAGGGTTTGCCATAATTGTTCATAAAATAAATACTCTTCAGGTGTAACACTCTTCATTATGTAGAATTTAGGTGTATAAGACATGTTTCATTCATTATATAACCAAATATATCTAAGTAACAATCATTTTTTTATTATGTCGTACACTAAATACTATGGGTAGATTATTTGGGGATCCAATTTAGATATAGATTTGTATATTATTTGACCTTAAACAATTTTCATTTATTGTGTTATAGGTTGAAAACCTAGAGTATGATAATCCATTTACCATGCCTTTCCCCTAATTCATTATAAATTAGAAAGGTATTTATCTATGGATTAGGAACTATAATAAATGATTTGTTGCTATGGATGTAATTTGTTTTGGGCCCCCAATTTTGTTTAAGTAATTTCTGGGAATAACCAACATGTAGAGACATGATGCAGAAGACCATGACATGGAAGACCATGGTGTAGGATTCCATTATGCAAAAATATCAAGTCACACGGAATAAATATGCATGTTAAAGAGATAAATTGATAACAAAGGACTCAAAACTTCACAAAATACTTGGGGAGCATGTATAAAGTAGAGACAGTTATGGAGTGGTTGGAATGGATGGAAGAGAAGACTAAGTCAAGTGTGAATCTAGAACTAGCCCATAGGAAGATAGGCACTCAGTGATGAGGATACAAAATTGAGATAAAATATAGGGAAGATAGGCTAGTTTCCATAGGAACTTAATGTAAAGGGCGTACATGACTCAAATGTATTGATGATCATTAGCAAGTCATCCTAATTATAATTAATTCTATAGTTACTTGGTCAAGGAAAATTAAGAATCAGTACCCTCATGATGTACTCTGTATTATTATGGTTCAACTGGATGTTATTCATGAGTTTATATGAGTTTATTATTGTAACTATAGATCACTATATTATTTGATATTCTTATGAATATGATGAAAAAATATTGTGTTGACATATTTATGTTGTTTAATTTTCTATGGGGTTGATGTTATATGATATCATTCATGATATATTTGTATTTTGATCATTATGTAATGAATAAGTGAGCTAATTTATATATAGATTAAATAATTAGTTTAGTATTAAGTATGTGTTTGAGTGACATGGTCTAATAAGTTGGACAAACACACCTTTGCATAATAAAACCAATTATAACTAGTCCCATGCTATGTACTTTAGGTGAGTGTGTGAGAACCTATTCTTGCATGAAATGCTAGTGCATTAATAATTTGAACTTCTATTAAGTTAGGTACTTTCCTATAGAATGTCATGCCCATTTAAATAAAAATAATATCAACATTTTGGTTCTATTACTAAGAACCCATAGAACTTGTTTACACTATGGTGGAATATGATTGAATGATTGTCTTTAGAGAATATTGAATGATGGGTTACTATAGTAGAAGATAACTTTGGATTTCCATTTCTTGAACTAAGAGTGTTTGCATGTGTATGGGGAGAACAACATCTATACCACTCACATTTTGAGATATCATTTATATAAGTTCCTATTCACCTTCATGTTTGGATTTTGATATATGCACAAGATGGGTCAAGGACATATGGATGGAAAACAACTTGGTCACTAGAGCATCAATCAGTGTTAACACTATCGGGATCACCTTGGATGCATGTAGTTGATGTTTATTGGAATGAAAATTTTAATAATTACATTTTTGAATACACAACCTCAACATATTCATGTCTAGAGGAATATTAGTTTCACTTGCTTCAAGAATTGTGTTAGATATCTCAAAGCTTCTTCATTGGAGATTAAGAAGATCTTAATAGATTCTAAAATTAAATTTTTTCCATGGAAGTCTAAAATATCTCTCTCATGAGAAATTAAATTTTTATGGAAATAAAGGTGGACATTTTGATTTAAAATTGTTTGTTCAGCATGGTATCTAGATAGTGATAATTTTATAAGTTAAAATATGATGAAGCTCAATGAATGGATATGAGTGAATGTGATCTAGGGGGTTGGGAGGACTCAATAAGTGCTATAAAGCTCTACAGGGAAGTAGAAAAGCATAATGAGTAATCCAAAACCATAGTACCATACCTAACACTAACACAAGTATGTATGGGAAAAAAAAGTCAAGTAGTGGTGATTGAATAACCTGATTTGGATAGGCACAATTCTCCACCCAAAGTGCATTCTCATGCTCTTGATTTAGAAGACATATTTGAATGTAAAAAGAATAAAAATAATGTAGAATTAGAAACTAAACCTATTAGAGATACTTTTTTAGACTAAGATTTATATTTTAGTTTATTGGACATTTATTTTCTATTATAAGATAATTCTATGGCCTAGTTTAGAATGCCTGGTAGATCAGGCATAACTAGTGAGAAGAGTATCGACTCATCTATATTTAATCAACCCACATTAGTTCCAAATTTATTAGGTGATTTTATTTTTATAGGAGGATTGAGAGGTGGTATTAATGGTGGTTTGGCTAGAGGAACTGGAGGAGGCATAAGAGGTAGTGGTCAACCTCCCCATAAAGTCCAAGAGGGACAATAAGTGTATCAAATCAAACCCCACTACAAGGTCCTTAATCACCCACTACATATTATGAGATGACATTCCACTTGCCTAAGTATTTTTGTGTGGATAATTTATCATAATAGGTTCAAAAGTGTGAACTTATTGGGTGAGTATGTGACATTACCTCTTTTAAATGAAATTCAACACATAATACTACCACTCCTATAGATTTTGCACAAAAGTGGAACTATAAGTTTGATATGAAATAGGCCATGGTGAATAATGACTAAATAAAGGTCAAATTTATCTAAGAATTTGATATTATTGAGCTTTAACAATATATCATAGCTTCCCTGAAGGACATCAAGTAAGAACTAACTGAGATCATGCATGAGTATGATACACATTTTAAGACAATTCTCTCTAAGCTTTCTTTTGGGATGAATGTCAATTAGCACACCCAATCATTCATAAGAGGATTATCAATTACATTATGATTTACCTTATTATTATTGGATCATTTTAAATGATGTCATGAAGGTGTCCAGGTGAGTGGATGAAGAACCTTGATAGTCTAAGTGACAATGATAAAGTGTGCAATGTACTTATCTTAGTATGGTTAAAGTATGATTGGTTGATATTTTTTTGTCATGGTTAGAGATGTTCAAAGATGAGTGTGAAGTATTAAGAATGTGTAAAATGTCTGTAATATATTTTATAATATTTTAGTGCTTTTTTACATGAGTAGATTTCATTTGGTTGATCATCATTGTCATCTACACATTTTGGGTCTAGTGGTAGAAAATCTAAGTAGGTAGTTTGATGACATCACAATTTCCATGTGTAGATGAGTTAGGGGGAGTTGGTCATATTTTTATGATAAAATTAGTCCCTAGTTTCTATACATTAAATCTTAGGTTTTATGCCTAAATCTAGTCAATGATATGTAAGTACAAAGTTGGGTTCCTAGGTAATTTGACATTATTTTCCCATTCTTAGCCAAATTTGCATGAGATAAGAAAGATCTCAGTAAGTAGTTTGGTGATGACATATATCATATGTGTGTACATTTTAGGATAATTTGATCATATGGGTTTATTTAGTTTTATGCCTAGTTATTTTTTTCTAAATTTTAGATCATGTGCTAAAGCACGTCAAAAGATATACATGTGCAAAGTTAGCCTTTCATGCAATTCTTTACATTGATGGCTCTATCATATAAAAATATGAGTGATTAGATTAATATAATTATATCTCACAAGTTTTAAGGTTTGAATATTAATTTTTCATATGGTTGGATTCTCCTATGTGAGGAGATCATATGGTCTAAATTTGAGAACATGCGAGTGAGTGAGGTAAAAGATATGACTATGAAAAGTTGGCCTTCCAAGTAGATAAGCAAAGGTTCCTATACTTAGTATTTTTGTCATAAGTTAAAGTTTGAGTAAAATTGATAGAGTGTGTTTCTCCAAGAAGTCATGAAGTAATGAGATGGTGCCAAGTGTTTAATGTTTAACACTGAATAGAGATAAAGAATGAGCTTCTTCCAAGGATAAATAGTGATTAGGTGACAATATAGATAAATATCAATAGTGCATATTAAATTCAATAAGTCTAAGTTATATTTGTTTATATTTTTTAAAGACTGAGCTATGTACATGAGATTAATGGAGCGTGTGAGGTCAAAGTTGCTAGATTGCACAAGATGAGATCAGCATGTTCAAGGTTTAACATTTGAGCATTGGCACCTATGAGTTATGGTTAAGAGAATATTGATGGTTCATATTTAATCTCAGTATCAAGGACATGAGATATAATCATGGTGTTCTAGGTTTAATTTTGACTATTTGTATTTGAATGTTTGAATTTGTAAAGGAAAAATTAGTGCTCTATATTTTGGCCATATCCTTCGATCTAGATAGAGTTTGTTCATGGTATAAAAATAAAAGTGGTAGAGGATTCCAAGGTACATTTATAAATATAGGTTTGAAGATCTATATGTAATTACAATCATAGTTATGAAGGTTCAAACTTGATTATGTGTTCATGTGTATTTTCCAACTGATACAAGAAGAATATTTACGCTTGTATTGATGCTATTTTGATGTCTCATGTTGAATTAGATATTTGTGGGTGTTTTACACTCCATGAGGATGATCTATGTGAATTATGAAGATTTTATCAAATGTATGTAGTATGAATAAAGGTTTATAAGTCAATTATGTATTCATTCATGGTGTTTATGTGCACATAATTTTGTTTGAGCAATTTGTGATTAAACAAAAAGGTACTATGTTAGTTTTTGGTAATTAAGGGGGCCATATAGATAATATGGAATGGGTCCATGATTTTGAAGTGGTTTTGTTTCTTGTTTTCTTTGATGAAGTGATAAATTATTGAATGGGTCTTCATGAGACCTATAAGAACTACAATGGCCTATTTGATAGGTGTAGATACTTAAAGGTGACCCACATATGCTACGGCTAACCAAGGGGTTGATTATAATGTATGCTCTATAAATAGTATAACCAAACATGATGGTTTCTAGACTTGAGTGAGAGACTTGGGAGAGACATGAGAGAGATTTATGTGTGTAATGTTCATGTGAGAGCATAGTATTATGAATAAATGGAAAGGGTGGGTGCCCTATGGATGAGTTAAAGAGCATAATATAATTAGAACTATTTGTATGGCTTCTTGGTCATAATTCTATGGGAAACATACTTCTCTTGTTGTTTGATTATGAGTGAAGGTGAAGAGTGATAATCAAAAGTCCATCATCAGGTGTTGAAGGCATTAGTTAAAAGGTTGATGTATTCATAGGTGTTATTGTGGTAGTTCAACATCTAAGTGGGTTTTAACCTCCTTATAAGGTGAAACTTGTTAAAGGTCTATTTATTACTGTAAATTAGATAGACAAGTGTGGTAGCACCTTGTGGCCTTGTAGTCTCATTAAATAAGGGATTGTAGTTCCTTGATCTGTTGTAGTTGGTCTAAATTGGTTCTTGTTATTATAAGATAGTATTCCAATTTTAGGTTCTAGTGGGTTTTCTCCCCAAAGAGGGTTTCACACATATGTCATGTGTTATGTGATTTATCTTGTTTTTTCTCTCTTTCTCATTGCTATTAATGATGTCTATACTTCATGAATGCTTGTGATAACTGATTAAGAGTTCAAAATGATTTAAATTGAGAGTTTGATTATTTGGGATCACTGATTCACCCCCCTCCTCTTAGTGATTGTACATATAACAATCATAAGATAATTTCACCAACTTATATGAGACCTTATAATCTTCCATTCATATCAAATCCATTAGAATAATTGACACATGGATTAGTCCCTTCATGGAGGCTTAAATCATTATTATAACATATCATCTAGAAAATCTCACTATAAATAATTTTTATGACACTTGTAATGGTTTTTGATGTGTGTACTATGAATCTGAAGGCCAAAATCAAAATAAGTACCCATGAAAGTATATTTAAGTCATGATCGAGTAATCATATGATATTTTATAAGAAGAACACAATTTAAGGGATTTCCCTCTTCTTCAATATGCCACTCAATTAAAGGTACATAGATATTATAGATATGTGATTCATACATTCATGATACCTATGATTATTGTCTTATTAGTGAAATCCATGAGTTATGTGCATGTGGTACATGTCAAACATATATTTCCAATAACTAGGATAATGGAGGAGTATATCATGGTCATGTTTTAGGTTGAGAATGTGTAAATGGATGTCTTACACCAAGAACCTGTTATAAGTTTGGTTCCCTAGAGCAATACTAACATGATTTATTGGTGTTTCCTACATGTGATTTCAACAAAAATTAACATCATTTGGAATATTATGTAGACCTATATACTTCCATCATAAAGGAGAGAAATGAAAATGGATATAAAATTATATATATTGAAAATCCACAATGGATATCATGCCATACTACTCTTATTAATCCTAAAGTCAACATTACTACATAAATAATAATTAGTCCCAATCTATGTCTAACCTACCCAATGAAAAGGTTCAATAAGAGGAGCCATGTGATACTCATTATCTAGATGATTAATAGTATAAGGAAGTGCTTGATGACACCATAAATCTTCTAAGATAACTATAAGGAGAGATCTATTTCTTCAAGGATCGAGATGATGCTACATGTGTTGACATACAAAAAGCTATAAATATTCATAACATGATGTGTGATGAGTTCCATGAATTATGAAAATGAATCCTTGATGAGGATATTATACCCCTATTATGAAATTATCTAAGGCAGCATATGCCTATACCAATTGAGTATCATCAGTTTAACCATGTACAATGGCAAGAGACTGATATTCAACAAAGTCTAGAGAGGGATAAAGAGATATTGGCTAATTTTTCTATTGATGGATGGGTTATTTAGGATATCTAAGTTCATATTGATGACAAAGTATATATCCTCACTAAGGATGCATGCAGGTAGATGGATAGCCCTATTTTGTATTTTTTCTCATTATGTATTATTTATTCACAATAAGACTTATTCTCTAACTATTGGAGTACTTATAGATGTTATAATGGATATCCTAGGTGTCACTTTTAAAGTTGACTTTGAATTCATTGATTAGCCAAAGCTAATGAGTTTCCATTTCTATTGGGTCTCCCTTGGTGTTATGTGACTAATGTTAACTTAAGCCTTAATAAGTGTTATATCATCTTTAAGAATGATGAGAAATGGATTTACATCCTATTAGAACATGCTCAAGGACCTCCATATGTTAAGGTAGTAAACATTGGCACTAACATTAACCACATCTACAATGTCATAGCTTAGGGTACTAAACACCTAGATCTTACACCAAATGGCATAATACTCTAGGAAGATGCATAATCTATATTTGACACCACTAGTAATACCTATGACTATTCAAATCATAGTGAGTATGATCCTACTAGAATGATTTTTGGTGTTATAGGTAGTTGAAAAATAATCCATGGAAGTATCATAAATGCCATAAATGTTTTCATCTTATTCATGGACAAATTATAGTTACACCACCTACAAGGATAGATGAAGTTCTAATATTTCATGGTCAAATGGAATTATATGATTTTATGTAGTGGTTTTAATCCTTCGATGGCTTTGACATTGATTGGGTACATTTAATTATCCATATATTCAATGGCAAAACTGCTAAGGGGTGGATAACTCATTAAAACTTACTTGGGACCATGTTTTTTTTTATTTTCACCATCATGTTCACCATGATAACCAAATTTCCATCACCATAATTTATAGTGGCATAAATTATATTTAACCTCATCTTGAATTTGTTTTGACTATGTGGAAGGTAGATGAAACACTTTTATCTAAGTAGCTCTGGGTTCATGCATTCTATGACACTCTACACACTTGGACTAGAGCATGGTATGTACACAAATAATGACATTTAGTGACATATTGTAAGCATTTACTTCATAATAATCTGATTACATTTTTATCATATTGATATTCATATATGTATTTATGCCTTACATTTCAAGCCATGCATCAGGATATTGTTAGTGACTTGACCCTGATTGAAGATAACATTAGATGCATATTTGGTGCATGGGAGGAGAACTTGACTATTTTCCAAGATCTTGATATAGATGAATCATCTCCAACAATTGAACCTAAACTAGACCATGCATTGAGATAATATATCTAAAAAGGTAAATAAAATGTCATGTACTAGGTTGATGAAGGTATTAGTTCTGATCCATCAAACCCATCTATTGATCATATGACCTTGAATATTGAAAATGGCACATGAAATGTCCACAACACCATCTAGGATGAATAACACATATACTTATATCCACTTCAAACTATCCAACATAATATTGGCATAGAGGAATCACCCAAGACGGCTATTATTAAAAACTATTGGTTTGATATAGAGATCTCTAAGCTATTTGAAATGTTAAAATAATATCAAAATGTCTTCCCATAGAATTATACTGAAATGAAAGAAGAGAATTATTCCTTAGGCAAGATGCATATCAAGTTATTCAAGGGTGATCAGCTTGTTAAGAAGAGGTCCTATTATATGAATCCTATCTTATGCACTTGAGTTAAGGAATAAATTTATGACAGGTTGTGCACAACAGTCATTACTCCTATAAAAAATTCTAAATGGGTTACCCCATGGTTTATTGGTAGAAGAACATGGATTATAAATTTGTGTAGGATATTTATCTAATATTCATGTGTTATGCACTCATTTTCCATTATATAAACTATTTTATATTATCTTTATGAGTTGTAATAATCTAGAATATGAATAGAATCAACTTTTGGCACCAAGTATGAAAAGAAGATGAACAGTCATAGATTGAAAATGTCTATATAGACATTTTTTAGGAAGAAAATGGTTTTGATTTTAGAAGAGAATAATATATTTTATATAGTTATGGTTACATGTATGATTTCTTGTTATGTTCCTTTCATGCATTTGTGTGTGTAATGTATTGATTACTTTCTATCTAAACTATTATGAACATATTATTTTAGTCTATAAAATACTATTTTTTCTTAAATTACTCAATAACATAGCATAATTAATGTATCTTACCTTTCTATCAACTAATTTCCTATATTTTATGATAAACTATTCTACACATACGAAGTATCTCATAACTACCCTCATCCTTAACATGTTCTAATGCTTAAAGAACCTTTGCTAACAATGGTGTAGTGAGAGTGGAAACTATAATTAAAGGAAATTATTCTAAGATATTTACTAGGGTAGAGAAACATTGAGATAAGGTTAGACCAAAGGATATGTAATTTTGCATAAGAAGAAATAAGGACTGGTCTTACAGTTTAGGAGATCATTCAAGAGTATAATTATGTAGAAATTTATGAAATATTCTAGTGTTATTTACTTGAATTACTGTCTAACTAGTTAGCATGATTGGAATATTATTACTTTAGACCAAGAATGAAATAAAATTTAATCTGGACTAAAGAAAAGATAAACTAGTTGCAGAGATTAGAAATTGAATGAACAAGAGTAATAGATTATTAGGTTATTACTATAATATATGGATAGATATCTAAGTTTATAGTACAAGGATATATAGATTTCCAAGCTATGAAGGACTTGTTCTTTAGATAAATTCAAGGGAAATATTTGTAGCAACTACTTATCATAGTGAAGATGTTAGTTGTGGACAAGGCCATGGTGCCTACTTTATTCATTATGGATTAGTTGCTTTGGGTGTATGGGGGTGTGTGATACATGATAATGAATTATAGTTAGATAAGTAGATAAGGATTAGACATAAATATATAATGGATACATGAGGGAAGAAGAGTTAGAAGAAAATTCTAGATTTATAATGTGAGCTGTGACAACATAATAGAAGGACTAAATAGAAAAATACTCAAGTAGATGCAATTAGAGTTTGTATTACAATTTTGTAAATTTCAGAATCACGATGAAAATAATTAGAGGTCTTTAAAGGATCTTAAATAACATATTGTAAAGAAGGTATTTTCCATCACTATGCAATAATTGTCCTTGGAAAAGTAGATGATTATAGGCCTATAAGCCAATAAGTGTTCTATGAACTAAACAAGTCTATAATGGTTTCCCTGCTTGCCTCAATACCAGCCTCAAGGTCTAGCTAGATGGACTCTTATTTTATAGTTGTGACACCATCATCACCAAAAATAATGTATATTAATAAAAAATATATATATTGGTGGACCAAGATGTCCAAATACTCAATATATGTAGAAATAGAATACCCTTAAAGTAGGGAAACATTATACAATACTCATTTAGGAAGGAATAAATCCACAATGTCTCTTTGAGGGGAAAAACTTCAATATATTATTATAATAGAAGACTCAATGCTTACTTCCTTTACTTAAAATGATAATAATATCCTTTATATAGACCTCTATCTAACTAATAATGGATGGGTAACCTCTTAATCCTAATGTAGGCTAACCATTACCTAATACACTAATTCCACAACTTACTCCATTATCTTAATATATTGGACCTATATAAATAAATAAGGATGATGTGTGCATATCCATCAACCTATATACATTAGTATATCATATCCCTAGATACATAGAAAGTGCACAGTACCTTATAATCTAAAAATTATGCACTAGTAGAAAACTAGTTAGACTCCACTAGCTATGCAACAACAATATGGGATTAGAGATAATACCCAGTAGCAAAATTGGAATACTATGTAGAAATAAGGAGGTTATATAGTAGGTTATCGTTCAAATTAAGGAATATCTAAGGACATATACAGAGGGGGTTATCAAGGTGGTAGAGGTATAATTATCAACACCCTCCTTTACAATGTTACTTATGTGGAGAATATAACCATGTGCAGTACAATTTCCCTTTGAATCCCAAAAGACAATCTTATTGTGAATATTATAGGATATATGAGTATCACAAGATAGAATACTATCTTATTTTGGAAAAGCAAAGAAAATAAATTTCCATTAAGAATGTTAACATGGTGAATGCACATCCTAGGAGGATGCATACATAAACTCTGTTATGAGACACCATCATGTAGAGAAACTATTACCTCATCTTGAAATGCCTTAGGACTAGGGAATATAGAAATTGAAATTGGAAAAATACCTAGACCCAATTTAAAAAAAGGGGATAATGTATGAAGCTCTATAGATGATGAAGAATATTCAACACCAAGCCACTACTGAAGGATATGTTACAATAATAGATGCCAAAATGTATGTTCAGATTGTGTACATAATGTGACAAGATGGATTTGTTACAATGTTTGTAAATTTATTAAAGCTACTAAGTACACTTCATAATGAGTATATTTTCTAGAAAATTACAAATCTACTACATAATTTACTAGAATGTTTACAACTAGGGAAATAAAAGACTAAAAAACTTGTTTGGTATGTAAAAATAAAGAAGCCAAGGGATGTAGATGTGTGAATAGACATTGAAGTTGTAGGATATGAAATTCCAAATGTTTTCTTTAGTTTTAGTAGTATGGTTAACATGATCCCCAGGTCTACATGAGAGGTGATTGGATGACCAGTTTCCAATTACATCATAGTGACTCTAAGTTTAGAAGAATATGGAAGATTTAAACCCATTAGCTAATTAAATGATGTTGAGATCAAAGTCATAGAATTGAGATTACATGATGAATTTGAAGTCATAGATATGAAGGCAACATAAACTCATTATACTACACTGATTGTCAAAAAATTAGCATATCATGGTTAGAAGAACTATTAGTAGTGTGCAAAATCAGTTAGAGGCACATCAAGGATATAAGATTTTATTCATTCCTCTAAATAAGGTGAAAAAACCCTACATCATTTTTTTAAACTAGAGTCTCCTTATGTTTCACAATAAACTATTTGTATGAAGGTAAACTCTGAGGAGAATAAGAAATCTCTACATGTAGCTGACTGTAATTTCTTGTATGGGAATAATAAACCTCAAGTGTAGTCTTTACTCACTAAAAACTTAAAGACATATAAAAATAAAAATACTAAACTAGTAATTATTCAGTCATTAACACCTTAGTTAGTCATAAAATATTTTACATCTATCTCTGATAAATCACCTACTCACTCAGAAATTAATTTTCTCTATAAACCATATGATCATATGTTGTATTATATAGAGCCAACCAGAGAAGGCACCTTAGCTTAGTAAATATATTTGCCTATAAAAACATACTTATATACCCATCTACTCATCTAGGCTTGTGTTGATCATGAACTCTAACCTATGAGAATGGTCTTTGACAATGAAAGACAACTTCTGTCATACTATGTGATCAAGGATACCAATTAATTCATTTTGTACTTACAAGTTTAGGTGCCTATGACCAATCAACTAGTCAATGAATTTAATTCCACTTTGAAGAGAGTTTCAAGTACATGGTGGACAATTTATAGAAATTATTAGATCAATTGGGATGATACATGAAAACTTATGATCATCATATTTTAACTATTGTATTTAATTAGTAATTGGCCCTTATTTAAGAAAGGTGAGTTCCATAAAACCCATATCCATAAATCTATTAAGTTTTGGACTGAATAACATGTGGTACCAATGTTTTGGTTTCATATCTTTCATTATACAATTTTATCTTTACCATCACCTTGGTATATGCAACAAGAACGTAGGAGGGAGACAAAGCACTATGCATATGTGATTATTGACTTCATATATAATTTTATGTTTGAATATGATAATCCTATGGTTCATAATGTGTTACTCAAAATCAAAAATTTCCTATGCCATGGGTGTATAAAATATTTAAACATCATGATGGAGTCTACTACACAAAATAAAGTAGCTTGTGATTAGAAAACAACAATACAAATATATAAAGCTACTAAGATAGAAGAAAAATATATTTTATAACCATGCCACTAAATAAAGGATGAAGAAGAGGAAAAAAAAGATTCATATATTGATGGTGATATCAATCTAAACATTTCTTTGAATCTGAACAACTAGTAGGACCATTAAAGGATCAAGTCGTAGGACCCACTTAAGAATAAAATTTGTGCAACACATAGATTCAAGAGTAGGAAGGACACAAAATGCTATGCAAATTTTTTACTAAGGAAAAGTGCAAGATTTATCAACCTATTAAAAAACATGTGGAAAACATTATAAGTGAGGAGATCCCTAAATTGGCACATATGGGTGACTATTGGACTAAAACTAAGGTTTTAAAAGTTATGCAACTCTTACAAGATTATCAATATGTGTTTCCCACAAAAATTTAGAAGTCAAAGGAGTAGATCCTTCCTTAGGTGAAATTCATATCGAGTTCAAGGATTGTGCATGACCCATAAATAAAAGTTTGTATAAGTTAAATTCAAACATGAAGTTGAAAGCAAAGGTTGAACTGGATAGAATATAGGAACTAGGTATAATTTATCCTATAGAGAAGGTCAATTAGGTTAGCCCATGGTAGTGCATCCAAAGAAAATAGGGGAGATCAGAGTATGTGTTGACTATTGAATCTTGAATAATATATGTTTGAATGATCCATCTATGATTCCTTTCACAAATGAAAATTTGGAGTCTATCATAGGTCATGAAGTTTACTCCTTCATAAATGGGTTTAGTGGGTATTATCAAATACCCATCACAGAAGAAGACCAAGATAAAATAACTTTTTCTATAGAATGGGGATCCTTTACATACAAGGTAATGCCTTTTGGCATCAAGAATGTACCTAAAAGTGTTTATAGAGCAATGGTGACTACCTTTAAGGATTTAATTTATGAATTATTTGAAGTATATCTATATGATTGGGTAGTCTTCTCTTTTTTCAAAGATCACTTTTCTATGTTATGCCTCATGCTAGAACATGACTGAGCTTTGTGTATTCCCTTGAATTTGATAAAGGGAATATTTTTCACACCTTTTGGTGTCCTTCTAGGTCATGGTGTGAAGTGAAGGTATTTTGGTGGACCAACCATCTCAATAGGAAGTATGATCTTTTATTTGCCACACAAGTTACTATTATAAGTTCACCAAGGGATATGCATCCATTTATTCCCCATCAGAGAATTTAGTGAAAAAATATATAAAGTTTGTCTAGACCTCTAATTGTCAAGCAACATTAATAGAAATAAAGTAGAGATTGGTCCTTACACCTATTTTAGTCTTTCCATATTGAATTAAGCCCTTTCATGAGTATGTTGATGCTTTTGATATCATAGTTGGTGTTATGCTTATGCAATTAGGAGATAGTATATTAGAGCACCCCATATTATACACTAAAATGTGTCTGATGTAGAAAATAATTATATGATAATTGAAAGGGAAGAATTATATATAGTTTTTTCACTACAAAAATTTTGACATTATCTTCTTGTGACGCTTTTTGAAGTCTTCATAGATAATCAAGATTTACGCTACCTAGTCAATAAGCCTATGCATAGAAGATGAATTTCAAGATGGTTGATGCTCTTTCTAAAATTAAAATTTCACATCAACATCAATCAAAGTAGATAAAATGTTGGGATGGGTCATATCAATCACATAATGAATTGGGAAGAGCTAAAAGAACTAAAGGAAGATTATCCTAATGCACATCTATTTCAAGTTTTTGTGATACCTAAGAATTTTGAATAAATTGCTAATTTCTTAGAACAAGAGCTATTCCCTATGCACTACCAATAAAGATAAAATAAGTAGTTTATCACTCGAGCTTTTCCATATACTATTATAAATAGTTTCTTATATAATTTTTGGAAGGATGAATTACTATGTAGGGCAGTTTTGTAACATGAACATCTACATTTTTTATAGGAAGCACACCAAGGAATAATAGAAGGTAGAGAATCTACTGCATAAAAATGGCTAAATAGTGGATTACGGTGGTTGAATCTTTTTTAAGATACACATAGAGTATCATAGTATTATGATGTATGTTAATGAGTGGGTAAGCTACACCAAAAGGATGAAATACCCTTTTAGCCTTTATTATACGAATAAACTTTTGAATAGTAGGGCATCAATTTTGTAGGACATATCAATCCCAAAAGTAAACACAAAAAATCTTAGTATATTATCACTGCAGCATATTACTTTACCAAATGGGTTGAAGATACTCTAACACCCACTTATGGGGTGAAGGATACATTAAATTACTTTTACAAGAATATTATCACATAGTTTAGATTCCCCATCAAGCTCTTCCATGATCAAGGGAAATAATTATTGAATAATAATATCAAAGCTCTTACTAAATAATTCATTATTTCCCATCATAAAATCATAACATACTATCTGTAAACTAATGGACAAGTTGAGGCTTCTCATAAAGTGTTGGCAAATATGCTGACCAAGATATGTTATTTCAAGAAGGATTATTAGGAAGATCACATTCCTACAATTTGTTGGGCTTATTGAATGCACAATAAGTGGGATACAATTTTTAATACATTTTATATGGTCTATGGGCTTGAAGAAATAATGCCTATGGAATATTTGGTACATAGTCTATGTATTATAATGGTTATGAACTAGGGAGTTGTGAGTCTCTCACAAATAGGCTTATCAAATTATATCAAATGGATGAGTATTGATGCAGAGTATCTTGGACATAAGAAGTTCATAAGTAGAGTTAGAAAGCATGGTACAATAGGAACCTAAAATAAAAGGAACCACAAATTAACTAGTTTTGTTATATGATAGTCACTTCAGAGCATTTTTGGGTAAAATATAGATCAGGTAGAAATGACCTTATATTATACATATAATATCATAATAAGGAACCATTATTTTGAGATATCTAAAGGGAACCATTCTACCAGGGAAAGTGAATATCTCTAGGATTAAGCCCTACCATCAATAGTCTTAATTGATCTCTTTATGCCAAATGAGTGGGTGCTGAGTAGATTAAGATTTCCCATTTCTATAAGTTTTCTTCTTGTATATGTGTGTGTTTTTAGGTTATATGATCTCTTTATCATTTTTTGGAAACATAATAATAATTTAGGTACATCATTGTTGATGTAAAAAAAATCAAAATAAATAAACTAACTCTAAGAAATATAAAGTCATGTCACATCAGCCAAGATCTTAATTTTATAAAGGTCATCCCAAGTAGTCAATGCTAAAACCTAGGTTTTATTGATCTGATATTCACCAAATTAGCAACTGGTGAACATAATCAGTACATACCCCAATATGGAGAGAAAATAATATAATGGCATATCTTGATGTGTGTGCTAATAACTAATTACCTTTATTACCAGATCAAATAATATTTTCCACATCAACATTCAAATTGATATCAAAGGGATAACTCAACATGACATTTACATGAAAAAATAGGCACAAAATATATAAAGGCATAATATTGAAAATTAAGTCTAAAAATCATTATTATAACCATTTTTTGAGCTGAAGTTATAGAGTTGAGCCAAATTATCTAGCATAGAGAGTAAAAAGTTTCTAATTTTTAGTATTTAAATACCATGGATTATTTGTATCTCACTAAAAATTTGACAAATGCCCAAAAGGAAGAAATGGGCATTGATATTACACTTCAATAGAATAAATATACTAATCCAAAGCTATTTAATTACCTTCGAGTAGCAAAATAATTTATTTTACTAGATCCAATAGATACTACAAAACCACTTGCTCTTACAACCCCACATCATTTACAGAACATAAATGTTGTGCTTAATTTGAATTAATACCTTTGATTATTTTGAAGAGATTGTGTAAATCTTTCTCATAAATACAATGAGGGTAACATTTACATTAGGCCCGATATCACTATCATCATCAACACTACAACAATGGCTAGAGCTTTGGGCATATCTGTGTGGGATGATTCTCTTTCTCCCTACAAGTCAAGAGATGAACCAATATGCATATTGGTTAGGAAGTTAGAGATGTATATGTAGAAAGATCTAAAAGAATCCAAATTGAAGATATTTGAGATGAACCAATGTGTGTATTGGTTGAATACATTACACATAGATTCTAGTAGACCACCTAGTCTATAAAAAATCCCCAAATGAGTGTCTAACATTTCACATAGCATGATTTACCCAAATGAACAATTTAACTAGCCCATGTACTGTATACAATAGATGATTAACAATATTGATAAGTCCTACATGACTTCCAATTAGACCTTTTAGTACCAATTTTTAATCTTTTTTCTGTGTTTCACTTAATAGAAGTCCCTTAAAGGAGAGGTGTACCTGTAGACACCTAAAATTGGCCAATAAATGCTTCATACCAAAATTTAGATAGATTCTTACCAAACTTTGTAAATCTATCATAAGAATCACTAAGTGTCTCAAATTTGGCTTTATAAAATGCAATTTGGCCTATAAATCAATTAAATAGGGAAAACGTACACATCAATTAATTCAAAATATTGAAAAATGCTAAAATTCATAAATAGAATTAATTAAAATTCAAAACCTAATCAAATGCACAATTAAATTATACATGAGTTATTAAGTGAATTATCAAGAAGGAAATTTAAAAATCAAATAATATCTTATGAATTCATAATTACATTTTTTGAGTTGTCAAATATCCAAAAATATATCAACATGCATATTCATTGATAATAATGAACATTTGACACCTTTTAACTCTACTAGGGTTAATTAAATAACAAAGCTTAGGTTTAAACCCATTCTAAGCTCTAACTACACTCTAACACACCTTGGGTTGGGGTTAGTTTCTAAACCTATAAATATAAACATTTGCCTCTCCATTTAGAGAGGTTGGACATTATAATTATATAATGTTGGTTTTATGACAAGATTGAAATCTATAGAGTTATAATGACAAAATCATAAGCCAAGACACTTTGAGAAACATCAAGCCAAATCCAAATAAACCATGGTTCTAAGGAGAGAAGGATATAGCCAAGCTCTATTGACACAAACATCTTGAGCACAAGCTCAGCAAGTTAATGAGGATATCTTTTGGAGCATTTAAGGAAGGTAAGAAAGGTTGTTTTTCTTACATTTTAGTTGTGATTTGTTAATTGGTTTTATTCACTAAGCTCACCCTATGATCTAGGCATAGAGGTGTTATGATTTCTTAGTGTGTTTTTAATTTCATTGTTTTAATATAAACTAACAATTGTTCTAACGTTGCCTCCATAATCAAAATCATAGCATCATAAATGACATGTTTGATGGGACCATAGAACCCCATATAACAAGGATATGAAGATGTAACTCAAAAATTGACAAAATAATGCTTGAATTCCTTTAAAATTTTAGTTTTGTCTTTTTTATGTCTTATATTTAATTATTAAATTAACTCAAATATATAAAAAGACCAACATCTGTTAGGCCTAACTGATAATAATTTTGTGTGACTATCATTGGTGTAGCCCAACTGAGCTCAATTCATTGCAACTGTCATCGATCAGTATGTAGGGTGAAATATAGTTTATAAAGATTACATTTTCAATCTTTATAGTATTCCTTATTATCATTTATTAGTATAAGTAGTGTTTAAACTCTATCTAATCCATGTATTGCAAGTTTTGTTTAGTTTTTAGCTAACCATTGACTAACCTAACATTTTTCATCTTGTGTGGTTTTGCCTTCAATTTCATAGGTGATCAACATCATTCCTAGTTGATCGATATCAGTCCTTTACTACCATAATTGATTCTCTTTGAGATTGATCAACATCAATTGCCTTGAAATCATCATTGGTCAGTTCTAACCGACCATATTCACTATGTTTTTGAAAATAAAAATGTAAGAGATATTATTTCAAAGTTCATTTATTCACCATAAAAAGTACTTTTAAGAAAAAAGAGACTATCTAATAATTGTAGTAACTAAAAATTATTGAAATATATGTTTACAAGTTTTGGCTAAAGAAAATTTCATTTTGGGTATCTAAAATAAATTATCTAAGTCTTAAGTAATTTAGTTTGGTGCTTAAAATGAGCATGTTATATCTTTAACATTTGATATTGGTGTTTAAAAATAATGAGAATGGATAATCTTAAAAAAAGTTCATTTTGGTGATTAAAATGAATACTAATTCTTAAACACTTATTTTGGGTGTTTAAAAATGAACTTAGGCTAAATCCTAGACATTCAAGTTTTGGGATTAAAATGAACATATATGGTTTTGATTAAAGTCATTTTAAGCATTTATTTCAAGGTTTTGAACTTAATATAATGGGCCAAGTAAAAAATATCATAATACATTTTAAATTTGGTGCCTAAAATCGACACTTTAATCACAATTTCTTTAAATTGTTTGTTGCTTTTTTGTTTTCACAAAAATAATAATCCATGCATGCTCTCCCCCATCCACTATAGCAAAATTACATGACAAAAATTGTCTTTTCATTACATTTATGCCTAGTTTAAGGTTTAAAAATAAAGTTATCTAGGCTCTCCCCAAAACCGACATGGTTTGGGTGATCTAAAAGAAACCATAAAGTATTTTTGGTTGTAATTTGTTTTCATGCAATTTCACTTGTGAATGGGATGTCATTACCTCTCATGAGTTATCTAAGGAAGAAATTACCAAGGGTTTCATCTTCCAGAAATGTTTCAACCTTACACCATGGTGGGATATATAAATTAGGGTAAATATACTATGAGAGTAAGGGGTTGAGAATCTAACCTCTGATTTCATAATAAAGGCCTAAGTCAAGTCTACTCAACAAGGGGATTCTACTAACTAGTCCATATATGGAATCATCATGTAAAGGAATAGACCCTTGCATGATAATTTGATTAGTATGAAATAAATTTATGTTATGCTTCTCTTGTGTTAACAACACTTGCGATCAATCTAGATGGCCGTAAATTATAATATTTAGTCAACCCTACTTACCACACCTTGATAGGATCTAGGATGATATACTTAGTTGTATTTACATCATTTATTATTTTATTACTTGATTTTTTGAGTCTAAAAACATGTATTTTTAATACCATGATAAAATTAGTTTGTTTATCTACACTACTCCATTGTTTGAGGAGGTGTTATGATATTTATTTGACACCTTGCTTTAACTTAAAAAATGTTTTATGTCAAAAACATTGTGTGTGTAACTCGATTGAGATGGATAATGTTAAGTTTTCCAAATAAATTCAAGTTTTGGGCCTTATAATTCTTTGAGATAAAAAATTATTTATACCTTTTGAGATAATTAATTTTGTTACATTACTCAAATTATTTCAATATACTTGTCTTGTATTGTGACCAAGTTTCACATTTGAAACCAAACTATGCGTCTTGTGGGATATTCATTCTAGTTTTGTCATGTTGTTCAAATTTAACTATTTTTTTTGTCAATAAATCCCAAGTTTTATTAAAGTTGAGTCTTTAATTAATTTTAAAATTTTTGGATTCAAACATTGAATGATTTTTATTTAGGCCTCATTTTATAGGGGTTGATACAAAGATATTTATCTTTTGGGTTACATAACTTAGGTTAATTCATTACCCAAATTTGAAAACTATATTATTTATGCCTTTATTTGAGAGTATCAGTCTATCTTCAAATACTTTTTATTTAGTTACTTATACCAATTTGATCATGTTTATGTCTAGAATCAAGTGCCTAGTTTATGCTAAAGTGTTTCAAGTTTGTTAGATTGAAATCATCCTCTTTGTTTTAAGTCTAGCTTTTGACACCACATTTATCCAAGAGCCATAGCACATGCCTTATTTGATCCTATATTTTGACATCATGTTTGCCCATAAGACCTAGAAACATTTACCTTTCCTAGTTTAAACTTATTTGGAACATCTTTGGACCTAGAGCTTGGCATCTTATTTTTTGTTCATTTTACTTGACCTTATATGTATGAGACATTTGATGTTATAATATTTTTACCAAATCCTATCATAGACATTTTGAAGATATAGATCCACCCCTTTGACTGAGTTATACCTAGTCTAAGCCTTTTATCTTTTCAAACATAGCTTTTCAGATTTTGTAGAACCCTAACTCCTTTCTTGTTGTGAAACATTTGCCATTAATTTGACCATGTCTCACTATACACGTAGTGGAGTCATGTATAATCTATCATAAAAAAATTTATCAAACAAGAGGACTTTTTTTAGAACCATTATGAAGATGTTTTTTGGGAGGTAGATTATTATCCACCTTAAAACAATCACACAAGGGAACAAAGTCAAGATCCTTTGGCCAATTATTTTGTTAGAATACCTCCCTACAAGGAGTAATACCAAGAATAGATAGCCCAATATTTATATAGCATACCTTCAATTACATAAAACATCCAACAATAACCTTATTATGTTATAATGTCATTACCCTATGATCCTAATAGAGTCACAAAGGTAGGGCATGAAATTTTTTCATGTCTAATAAGAGGGCCTTACAACATATCTTATAATGAACACAATTATTCTTGTAACCCTAAAGCCATTATATCACTGTCATATCAAGATTTGCATATGCTTATCACACAAAGATTCCTCATGGAAGATAACTTTATTAAAATATAGACAACATAAAACACATATCAAAACCTCACACATAATTTTAATCATATGACCATGTCAAATTCACCTCTTATTAGGACACGTCGTTCAATAGGAGTCTTACTTGAGTTCGAAGGTCAAGAGAATTAGGGTTTGGATTTAGTTATGAAAATCATTTTTATAGAAAACATTTTCAACACTCCAACTATCAAGGAAGTGTCTTCTACTTCTATATAGAATAGTGAGCAGAATATAGTGGACAATCTGCAAGTAATGTCTAATTTAAACCAAAGTATTGTTAGTGCACAAACAAATAGTCAACAAATAAATTTTACTTTAAATAACACCGTTAGTCATTCACAAACTTAGGGGGTATGAATTTATCATTCTCAACCTCAACAAACTATCTCTAATCCTCAATGAACTACTTATTCAAGCACCCAACATCAAGGATTAAGTATTCAACCAATGACTACTATTATACCACAACAAAATGTTTTAAATCTTACTCCACCCTAATAGGTAATGCGTAATATTCCATAATAATAGGCACCTTAAAATTTACCCACATAATAGATTAAAAACATCTTGCCACCTCAATAGGGGAAACCAATGTTCCACCTCCCAAGGTAGTAGTGAACTTACCTCTTCAATCATAAATGAACATGATGATCCAAAACTAAATGACATCTAACCAAAAATATACAGGTATTAGACAGTGAAAAATCCAAACCTTGAACATGCATCCACTTCCCAAAAGGGATTTTTGAAATCAAGAGGTTATAATGTTCCTCAAGTACCTATTAGGCAACAATTTCCTTTCATGTCATATGTGCCACAAGTTCAATGATAGGGTCTTGTTTCACAAGTTCCCCTCAATCAACAAGGTATGACTAGTTGGAATCATGTCCCTATTCAACATAAATAGGCATAGTATGGACATATACCTCCATCCTAACCATATAATTCTAAACATCAAGCCTACAAACCTAATCCCAACCAGATATCACATTATAGTCAATGTAATTTCAATAATCATAGCCTAATCTACACATGCATATTCCTGGTCCATTTCCTAATAAATCCAACATTACCTAAAAAAATTCAGCACTACACCTCGGTCAAAGTAATCCAATTTTTTACCACCTAGCCTCCACCTTAATAGGCTAATGATCCCATTGGTTTCCTTACATAAGAGTTATAATAAATAAAGGATGCAATTTACCTCATGCAAGTGGGGAGACAAACCAAAAAGTTCAAGTTAGTTGACATGTTTCTTACCATTTCAACATGAAAAACTTTTAGATACCCTTTCCTCTAAGGTATGAACCACCAAAGTTTGATAAATATAAGGGGAAAGGTGAACCCAAGTCCAATTTGATGTAATTTTTTGTTACATGCGAGCCAGTGGCCTATAGTGATATATACCTATTATTATTATTATTTCCAATAAACCTAGAAGGGAAAACATGGAAAACATTAGAATGGTTCCTAAAATTTTTAAGAATTTTGTATCTAATTTTGATGATTTTTTAGAAAAATTCATGCAACACTTCTCTTATAATATTTAGTATGAGGTTTCATTGCTAGATTTAAGGTAATAAGAAAAACTAGTGAAAGATTTACAAGTTATCTATAATAATAGAGAGATCTTTTAAGTTGATTTACCCATAGTCTAATAGATAAGCAACTAGATATTGTGTTTACCAAAACCTACATAGTGAGATATCTTACTACCTTGAGTTATAGTATACAGATACATTCAAATAGATCATTGAAAAAGGTTTGTTGATTGAAAGAGTCCTCATTAACAGAGGTATCAATAAACTAACATCATCAAATCAAATCCATAACTAATACTATAAAAATGTATAGAATCAAAATCTAGTCCAAACACAAGCATTGTAACATACATAGTCTAATAACTATGACATACCAAAATAGTTCAATTACAACAAGAATGTTTTAGGAAATAGAGTAACTAAGTCATGATATGTTCAAATGGTGCAAAAACCATTTACACAACCTACACAGCATATGCACATAACTCCTAACCAACAACCTATTTATAAAATTTAGTAAGCACAAAAAGTGCCATAACCTAGACCATCACAACAAATGTAATATATGAAACAAACTATGAATTTGTAGAACCCTCCTCCAAGAATAAATGTTCTAACTCAATGTGTCTTTAGTAACCTTGGAGAACCCATTGAATCAGTGTTTTACAAGCTCACTATAGCTAATCAAATGGCCTATTGTAGAAGGGCATGTTCCTTAGGGCACTAACTATCTAGATTTTTATAGGATAAATGAATTATGTGATTATCATCAGGTCAATGGCCACAATTTATAGCATTGTGTATAAATCAAGCATATGATTGATAATATTTTGGAAAATTGAGAGATCACATTAGATAGTGGAGCTTTCACATCAAGTCAGAACCTCTACATTTATCAGAATACATTTCCCAAACATAACAATCAATAATAAAAATAATAGTGTCTAGTAAAATAATAACACAAATAATATCAACAATCAAGGCTAAACCAGAAAAACTAACATTAGAACTAATAATGTCAAAATAATGGACAAAACCAAGGCCAAAATGATCTCTAAAAGCAAAAGACATACCATTTAGTTTCACATGACTAAAACATATTTATCAACAATATTACAAGAGGTCATGATAACAACATTTATATTAATCCATGACCAAGTACCAGTCAAACAAGACTATTGATAATCATTCCTACTCAACAAACCTATGACAATAATCCTTATTTGACTTGGGATCACATATGAGTGAACTAGAAAGCATGGATTATCATGTTTGGACCTTATACTAATAACTCATCATTAGCTCATGACCATGCACAAGTGTACCCATAACTAATACTTATCCTATCTATTCCCCCTCAACCATCATTTGTTAACAATAATGGTCTTGTAACTAGTCTTGAATGTATAATCACAAACTAATGGTCAAGGATTAGCATACCAGGCCTATAGCCATCTGCCACTTCACCCATCATCTAACCAGTCATTTTGACTAAGAAAAAACCATTTACCATTATCTAAGAAAAGACATTTGGCATTGTGGAACAATTCAAAAATATTTTAGAATAAATCTCCATTTTAGCTTTGTTGTGTACATCTACTATCCATAAAAACATCTTGATAGAGTTCCTTGTCTAATCCAAGGTTATTAATGACATATCTCTTGACAAATTTCAATCTTTGGTTGGACACCTAGCTCTAGGCCAAAAATTAACATTCAATCAATGTAATATGTCATCCTTTGGTCCAGTACATAATAATCCATCATACATCAAAGTGTACATAATGTGGCATAAAGTGAAGTGTGTCCTCATAGATAATGGACTAGGTCTAAATATTATGTCCCTAAATCTCATTAATAGTCTTGGTTACATGATAATAGATCTCCAAGCATAAATAATCACCATTAAATCCTATGATAATGAAGAATGAGAATCATAGGGCACCATTATCTTACCAATTATCATTGGTCCATTAACCCATGATAAACTATACCATGTGTTAGATCTTGATTTATCATATAATATGATTTTGGGTAGACCTTGGATACAAATATTCATGTAATCCCATCGATATTGAACTAGTGTATCAAGTTCTCCCATTCAGATATGGAGGTTACTATTCTAGGAGATTTGCATCAATACAAGCATTAAAAATATCTAGAGGCCAAGTTTAAAATATATAACTATCATTTTAGCATGAAAATAATTGCCAAAAATAATAAGGGGAATCAAATACTTATTGATTCACTAGAGGCCAACTGTATTGACCCTGATACCCTTGATTCATTTTCCCACATTCTACCTCCTAAAATGTCAAATCATAATATCATCTTAGATAATGGCCTAGAAGAATAGTTTACCCATGACACCTTTCACATTTAAAATATTTCATATAACTCCAAGTCCTTTGGAATACCAAAAGATAAACCACACATGTAATGGAAAATAAAGGGGAAAGGCTGAAATCCTAGTCTATCACCTGTCACTTTCTTACTAGTCTCTAGCCAAGAAAAAGACCCTCTTAAAGGTAATGAATCATGGTTGTATAATGATAAATTATTCAATTTTTATAAAAATTACAAATACCCAATTTTTAATCCGATCATGGAGAGTTAATATTATAAAGGAGATGGTCTCAAGCCAAATCAATAAGGAACAGTTGAGCCAATTTATATGACTAGGTAAAAAAGAACCTATAGACTTGTATTTAAACTGCTTGGGGCTAACCTAATGTATCTTATTCAAGTTATAACACCAGTGACTAATGATGATGATGTTGATAGTGAATCAAAGTCTAATAATAGCCAATTTAATGATGTATCCCATACCAATTTGTTTAACAATAATTCCATTTGCATTCTTTGACTATTCATTCACCATAATCAACTACAATTATATTATCCCTAATTGATAGACTATGACCAATAATAATCCAACGTGTTATTTGATGAATTTTAGAATGACGAGGTCTTATGTAATTATTTAGGCCTTAGGGATAATGTTCTATTAGGAGACCACAAAAAAGGGTTCTCAATCAAGTTGAATCCTAAAGCCTATTTTGGATATCAAGTGAACACCCTTAGCCAAAAATAATTAAATAAAACATTTAGGTCTCAAAGTGAAAACCTCTTTGAGGTGCTTTTGGACTAAGGAAATAGTAAATAAAAAGGCTAGTCTATTGGTGAAAACATATTTTAAGAACCATTAGATGGGGCTGTTCAATCTTCTTCAAACATAGACCAAGAGACCACCAATGATGAACTTGTCTATAGTTTTGAGTTTAGTCTTGAAGAAGAATTAGATTTGGATCAAATCATTTAAGATACCACCAAAAATAAAATTACCTATAGGTCTAAGTTTAGTCTTCAAGAACAATAAGATTTTGATTGCATAATCCAAGATTTCCAAATAGTGTTTGTTACATGGCCATCCCTACCCTTGAAGGATTCTGATTCATCATGCCTAAGATAACTCAAAGAACTATTCCTAATAGAATACTATAACATTGTAAAAGGATTTGAATCTTTGCCCATTATTCTTGAAGATGGTTCAACCCTTCTAGTGGAAGACACAATAGAGGTAAACATCAAGACTCAAAATGACCTAAAATGGATTAAATTAGGCACATCCCTCACTAACAAAGAACGCGAAGTCTTTACAACCTTCTTGAGTGAGTTTTTTGATATATTTACATGGCCCTACTCTAGTATGCCTAGTTTGGACCTTACCTTGGTTGTTCACCACATTATGTTATATCCTTATTCTACACCTGTGAAACAAAAATTACAAAAGATAAATCGTCATATTGTTGTATTAGTAAAGAAAGAGTTGGAAAATATTTTAGAAGTGAGATATATTAGGTTAATCGAATACTCAAACTAGATATCCAATGTTATGCCCATCAATCAAAAGAGAAAAGGAATAAAAATTTACACTAATATTAGGGACATAAAAAAATATTTACCTAAGGATGAATTTCATCTACCAAACATTGACATGATTGTCGACTCCATAAGAGGTTATGAGATTCTTTGTTAGATGGATGGATTCTTAGGCTATAATCAAATCTGAATCACACTAGAAGACCAATATAAAATAGTGTTCTCCACTCCATCGGGAACATTATGTTATTAGGTTATTCCATTTGGTCTCAAAAACATAGGGTCCACCTATCAAAGATCCATGATCAATGACATACTAGGTAAATAAAAGACCAGGGTCGATCATCCAATAGTATTAAGGAGGATATTTGAGTGATTACATGAGTACAAAGTTAGGCTCAACTCTAAGAAGTGTGTTTTTAGAGTTAATTCTAGTAAATTTATTTTCTTCATTATGTCTCATAAAGGCATTGAAGTTGACCCAACCAAAATATGAGCCATAATAGAGATGGCACCACAAATTAATTTGAAGCAACTCCATAGTTTACAGGGTAAGATCTACTCCATCAGATGCTTCATATCTCAATTGGCAAATAAGTACCACCCATTTACACACCTAAGAAATAAGGGTGTAACTTTTTTTTGGGCAATTATTATCAAAAATATTTTGAACTGCTAAAGGACTATCTTGCAAATCCACCAGTTTTATTGCCTCCTATACCAAGAAAATCAATCCTTCTATACCTATCAGTGATAGAGAAAGTCCTGGGGGCACTTCTAGATCAACATGATGAAAATGGAAAATAATATGACATATAATATCTAAATTGTACACTTGTCATGTATGAACACAATTATACACCCATTGAAAAAGCCTATTTAGTTATGGTCTTCACAAGTAAAAAACTATGACATTACATGTTGAACAATAACACCATGGTCATTTAAAAAGTAGATCAACTCAATTATCTACTATAAAAAAAAACTTTTCAAGGCTACATGGATAGATGGATCATGCTTCTCAATGAGTTTGAGATAGAATATGTCAATTAGAAAGCCATCAAAAGACAAGTCCTTACAAATTAGCTTACTAAAGTACCCCTTACAAACATAGAGCTACTGACATTTCAATTTCCTAATGAATCCATCATGACCATCATTTAAACACCTTTTCAAGAGTATCAATAGAATATGAATTTTGATGGATCATTCAAATCACATGGATTGAGGACAAGTATTTTGTTTATCACTCCATAGGGGGATCTAATCCCTAAGTCATTTAGGATCAAATTTCCTTGTAAAAATAAAATGGCCTAATTTTAGGCACTTTTCATAGGGATTTGACAAGAATTTCAATGGAGCATAACACATCTAAAGGTTTATGTTTATTCTTAGTTAATCATCAGTCAAGTTATAGACCATTTTTAGACCAAATATGACAAACTGGTTCCCTATAAGGCCATGGTAGACAATCTCAAATAACAAATTATTGACATATAATTCAAAAATATACCAAGGGATAGAAACCAAACAATATATTCCTTAACTATCATTGGATATTTGATTCAAAAAATAAATACAACCAAAGAATACTAGTTTCTCATTGAAAATCTAATAGCATCAGTGTATTAACCATCAACCATTGTAATGATCTATAATATTATTTGTCCCAACTCTAATTGGTATTTAGACCCTTACACTAACCTACATAACCATATTATTCCACTAGATTTATCCCTAGAATAATACAAATCCTTATCCCACAATGCCAAACATTATACCTTACTCAGACCAACCCTATACCACTACAATTTTGATGTAACTCTGCTTCATTATTTATCTTTGGAAAAATCCACATTAGAATTATGGGAAGTTAATCAAGGATTATGTGGATCCCACACTAATTGGAAGTATTATCCAAAAATATCTTACATACTAGGTATTATTAGCCAATAATGGATGCAGATGCAGTTGTATATGTGAAAAGATATGACAAATGTCAATGGCATACCAATTTGATTCATGCCCTAGCTAAGACTTTGGAACTAATGATTACACCATGACCATTTTATACATGGGGCCTTCATCTCATTGGGAATATAAACCCACCTCATTTGATATCCATAAACATATCCTTAACACTAGAGAATATTTCACTAAGTGGGTTGAAGTTATACCCCTCACTTATGTGCCGAGAAAGCAAATTTCAAAGTTTATCTTTAACCATATCATTTTCTATTATAATATCCTTTATGACATTATATCTAATAATGGTAGTTAATTTAAGAATAAGGACATCAAATCATTGTGTGTAGAGTATAAGATTAAACAATATTTTTCCATGGAATATTACCCTCAATGTTATATCTAGATAGAAGCATACAACAAAACCATTGTCAACATCCTCAAAAATATTGTGAATGATTTCAACCATGATTAACACCAAATATTTCATGCCATTTGGCCATACCATACCAATCACCTCACTCTCATGGGATCCAATCCATACTCACTTGTTTATAACACTGAGACCATTCTTCCCATTGAGGTTGAGTTGCCTTCTTTGTGCATCTCTTTGAAACATGTCTTGAAGGATGAAAAATATCGAATAACTCACCTATAAAAACTAGAGTTACTTAATGAGAAATGCATGGTTGTATTCAATAACCTTCAAGCATATTAGAATCAATTCTATGGCCACCAAAATCAATGCATGAAATATGAAGACATTGAGCTTGGTGATCTTGTCCTTAAAGAAAACCAAAAGAAGACCACAACTAAGAAGAAACATAATGGTAAGTTCAAACCCAACTGGGTAGGTCCTTTCATCACTATTATATATTATGGTGTTGGAGCATACATGATCACCACACTAACCATGGACAAACTTGATCAATTGATGAACATTATACACCTCAAACAATACTTCTCTTGAGTGACTTGGTGTATTTTCTATAAGGACCATTTCAAATTATACCATATTATCAACATTTTTCTTTGTACCATACCATTCAACCATTCTATCATTTTATTTTTACACCATTCCATTATAACATACCTTTTCTATTAACCAAATTGTTTTAACTCTCCCTACCTATTCCATTTGACCTTAGTTCATCCATTGGTTCTACTTTCAACATTAAAATTCAGATCAATTTCAATAGTTGTTTCAAGAATTATAGATAGAAGTCATATTTTCATGTAGTATGATAGAATTTTTGGTAGTTTCATCCTTCATATCTATTTTCATTCTATCTCATGCCTTGTTTATGTGCACCTAATCATAACCACCTTTGGGAAAATCAATGTCTCACTAGTCTTACTACTAATTATAAGCACCTATAAGAAAATTGGTATCATTGATCTATGCCATTATTTCATACTTATAACTGCCTATGTGCAAACAAGGGACAACACTTGTTTATTATGCCTTAACATAACAACTTGCCATTCCTATGTCATACTATGTCATTGTGCTAATTATGCCTATTTTGTTTGAATTGACTACTAAACTAGTCAGATTCATCCACTGTAAGGTAGAAATACTAATACTTGAGGTCTTACTAGGACTATATCGGCTATGCTCAATCCATTTTGAGGTAAACTTAGTCACCTTTAGCCATGATCTCTCCATTTTTAAATAATTTTCAAGTTTTAACTCTCTCACCATTTTACAAGCTTGGACATTTTAGTATCTCATCATTCTCAATTGAGTTGATATTTTCCAAAAGTTTCAAAAAAATTAGTAAAATTATTTAGAAAAACCAAAAACATGGAACAATTATTTGCCTTAACGATTCTAGGAACCCTCACTAAGTCACCAGAAACCACTTGTCATTTAATTTCCTAATTTTTTTAAGTCTTGTCCCACCTACTTAGAATTTTGAAATATCATTCCTATTATTCTATCACATCCATCATTTTTTCTTTCTCATCATTTTTCTTCTACCCCATATTATAGGAGAATTACATTTGGCCCAATTTTTCTGTTGGATATTATGTCCATGGAACTATGTAAGCAACATCCACTTGCCTAGTACAACTAGATATAGCTTCATCACCCCCTTCCCTTTATTTTATTCCCCCATTTTGTTTGTTTATTAATTTGTGTCTTAATTTTTAGGAGTAATTTTCTTCATCTTATTTGTTTCACATTATTTTTACTAATATTGTGACTAACCATTTTTTTATGTTTTATTTATTTTTTTGTTTGTGTGCCTATTTGTTTTCTTTAATTATTGTTACATAGATTCAGTCTACATGAATTCATTGGGTGATTCCTTGAAAATTATTATTTAATCCATCAATATTCACATGTCAACATTATCATCATGGTTTTTATCATTGGTGCATTAGTTTCCATTATGTATTGGATTGTGAGTCAGTCCTTATGAATATTTTGGCCAAGTCCTCATAGTGTTTTATTATGATGCCTACTATCACATGCTACATCAAAAAATAGATTGAATAAGTCTCACTGGTAATGCAAAAATGATACTCTTTGGTACCAACACCAACAACATTCCTAAACTAATCCAAATAATATCCAAAAAATAGTAATTAAATAATGAAATAATTTCCTCCCTTGTTAGTTTAGATGAACATATCCCTATTAGAAGGTCACATAATTCATATTTATCCTCTATATCATGTTTTCCATCATCATTTCACATGATTTTTTCCATAATTAGGATACAATACTTATAACTACCTTCAAGCAAATCATTATATACCATCCCACTAGTTTTCCATAATCAGGGTACAATGTTTATAAATGCCTTTTGTGATAACCATTGTAAACTATCACACTTGAATTCTTAATGATTCTAACCACCTTTCAGAAAATAATTACATTTCTATAAATTTTAGGGTTAATGATTCTAACCAATTTTGGGTAAAGCATTCACTTTATTTTTCCCAATTAGCACATGTTTTTATCCTACAAATGACTATAAATGTCTGTGTGCAAGTCATTATTTTCCCTTTAACTTATTATAACCACCTTTGGGAAAAGCATTCTCTTGTCATCCTAAGCCTATTTTGATGATTATAATCACCATTGGACAAATCATCACCTTTTTTATATCCCACCTATATCGATGATTATAACCACCTATGGGAAAATCATGTTGTTTATCTACCCTAATTGGTGTAGTTCCATATGCCATTGATTATAACTGCCTCTAGGAAAATTATTTGTTCCACCCCATAAATTTCATCTATTTGGTCCACTTATTTCCTTCTTTTAGAGGACCATTTGATGACCCCTTTACCAATTGCTCACTCAAGAAGGAAACTATAATTCATCCATTGTTGTTGAATTCATAAGCATACAAGACCTTTTGAATCTTTGAGAAGACATTATTGTACTTATATCTTGTAATGCCTTCCTAAATATGGTAAAACTATAGATACCTAAATTTGGCCAATAATGGCTTCATACCAGACTTTGTACTAATTCTTACCAACCGTTGCAAATCTAGCCTATAAATAACTAAAAAGTCTCAAATTTAGCTTTATAAAATGTAATTTAGCTTATAAATCAATCAAATGGTGAAAATACACACATAAATTAATTAAAAATCTTTAAAAATACTAAAATTCCTAAAAAAAATTAAATTAAAATTCAAAACCTAATAAATTTCCTAATTGAATTATGAAAAAGGAAATTTAAAAATCAAAGAATATCCTAAGAATTCCTAGTTACATTTTTGTGAGTTGTCAAATATCCAAAAATATCTCAACATGCTTCTTCATTGCTAAACATGACCATTTGAAACCTTTTAACTCTACTATGGTTAATTAACTCACAAAGGTTAGGTTTGAACCCATTCAAAGCTCTAACTACACTATAACTCACCTTGGGTTGGGGTTAGTTACTAAAGCCACAAATACAAGCATTTGCCTCTTTCTTTCACTAGCTTGGACATAGTAATGTTATAATGCTAAAATAACAAGCAAAGTCACTTTTACAAACATCAAGTTAAAGCCAAATCAATCATGGTGCCAAGGAGAGGACATATCCAAGTCTGCTACCACAGACTTCTTGAGCACAAGTTGAGCAATCCAATGAATAGATCTATTAGAGAATTCAAGGAAGGTAAGAGAAGTTATTTTTATTACATTTTAGTTGTACTTTGTCAATTTTTTTATTCACTAAGCTCCCCCTATGATCTACGAATTGAAGTGTTATTCTTTGCTAGTGTGTTTTTAATTTCATTATTTTAATGGCACACTTGGTGGGACCATATGTACCCCATGTAGTAAGGAGTTGAAGGTGAAACTCAAAATTTGATAAAAGAATGCTTGAATTAGTTCAAAATTATAGTTTTGTCTTTGTTTTTATTATATTTTTAATTCTTAAACTAACTTAGATATACACAGAGATTGACATAGATCAAGAATAACCAACATTACTATAACCTAACTGAGCTCAGTTTGTTATAACCATCATTAATCAGAATGCAAGGTGAAACATAGTTTATAAAGATTACATTTTGAATTTTTATAGTATTTTTTATCATCATTTCTTAGTTTTATTAGTGTTTAAACTCTTTGTCTAATCCTTGTATTGTAGTTTTTATTGTATTTTTGGCAAACCATTGACTAACCTAAAAAATTTCATCTTGTGTGGTTCTGTCTTTGGGTTCATAGGTCACTAACATCAGTCCTAGTCATTTAGTATCAGACCTTTACTATTTTCATCAATTTTATTTGAGACCAAACATCATTGGTTTCATTGAAACTAGCATCGGTCAGTTCTAACAAACCACAATCGCTATGTTTTCAAAAATAAAAATCCAAAAGTAACTTTTTCAAAGTTAATTTTCTCACCATCAGAAGTAATTCTAAGAAAAAGGAGATTATTTAATAGTTACAAGTCCTAGGCATGATTTAAACACAAGTTTTCAAGTTTTGGCTAAAGAACATTCTACTTTGGGTATCTAAAATGAATTAGCTAAGTCTTACACAACTAAATTATGTTCCTAAAATGAATGTGTTAGATATTTAACATTTAATGCTAGTGTTTAAAAAGAATTAGAATGGCTAAATATTAAAAACACTTCATTTTTAGTGACTAAAATTAATGCTAAGTCTTGAACACTTATTTTTGGTGTTTATAAACAAACCTAGGCTAAATCTTGAACATTAAGGTTTGGGGCATAAAATTAAGATAAATGGTTTTGAATAAATTTGTTTTGTGAAATTATTTCAATATTTCACACTTAACCAAAGGGTTGAAGTAAATAAAATCATCACACATTTCAAATTTGGGGTCTCAAAACAACACTTCAATCACAAGTTCTTGAAACTATTTGTTGATTGTTTTTTTTTTTTAATAAAAGGAATAACATGTGTATGATATCCCCCCATCTCCTATAGGGAACTTGGGTGATAAAAACCACATTTTTATTTATTTTTTTCCTATTCCAATTCATATAAATAAAGTTTTATATGCTCTCCCTAAAATCTACATGGTTTAGGTGATCCAAAATAAATCCTAAAGTCTTTCCACTTGTCATTTGTTTTCATGCAATTTGGCTTGTGAAGGGGATGTCATTAACTCTCATGAGTTATATTGTAAAATATTGACTTTGGGATTCATCTCCTAGTAGTGTTTCAACCCAAATTTATGGTGGGGTATATATATTAGGGTATGCATATTGCAAGAGCTAGGGGTTGAATGACTAACCTCTCCTTTCATAATGAATGCCCAAATCAAGTTTGGTTAACCAGTGGATTACCCTAATAAATACATGAATGGAGCCATGATGCAAAGGAATAAATATTTGCATGATAATTTGATTGGTATGAAATCAATTGATGTGATGCATATCTTATGATATCTACACTTGGGATCAATGTAGATGGGCATAACTTCTAAGTATTAGTCAAAACCACTTGCCACAACTTAATAAGATATAGGATAATATACCTAGATATATTTTTATAATTTATTATTTTATTTCTTGGTATTTTGATTCTAAAAACTTTTTTTATTATACCATGTCAAAACAATTTTATTTTTCTAAACTACTCCATTATTTAAGAAGGCATTATGCCATTTGTTTGAGTAGTTCAACTGACCCAAGTACTTTATAAAAGTGTTGCATGAATTCCAATAGAATTTTTTGATCTTTCTTATATGTTTCACTTAATATAGTTCCCCTAAAGGAAAGGTGTACCTTGATAGTAATTACTAGCCAATATAGTAATTTTGGAATTTGACATGGACACCTAAGTGTAGTGCCCTAGATCATGAGACAAAGTTCAAGAAATGGTGGGAAGAATGTTTGGATATTATTTCCACACACCCATAAGTGTCATCAAATGTCATGTCATACCTAGGATAACATGTTTTTGATACTTTAGATTCAAAAGTCATCTTGGTTCATATAAATGAGATACCTAGATCACCATTTAGACCCCTACCATATTTTTTTACCATGGCCTTTGTATAGGCTGAGTTTTTTATGAAAAAAAATGTGCATCTAGACATGTGAAATCTCTTCAATTCAAACCACCTAATTTAATAGTTGCTTTAGTGAAACCAAAACCAAAATCCATGACTTCAAAATAGTATAAAGGAAAGTTCAAGATCTTCATAGAATAACAAACATCACCTCCACCAAAGTGCAAGATGAGATGTAAAATATCTTGGTTGGATGACCCCAAGGTACCAAAAATCATAAGCTCCTATGACATACCTTATATGGAAAATGATGAGTAAGAGTTATACTAGGTAATTCTTAAAGATATGGTAGGCAACCTATATAGGAAGGAGGTGGAGAAGGATTTATTCTTTTAAAAGGTAGTGTGCACAATTCAAGTTCATAAAAAGGTCCCTCTAAGTATTTGGGTGTAAATTCCACCATGCCCAAAATACATCTTTTTCAATACCATGCATTAAGAGGATGAAAAAAAATATATAACAACTAAAGTCTTCAAGGAGTAACCTTCCACCACTTTCATATTCATCAACATATTTGATCCACTACCTAATAGTCTATAGGAGACTCTAGTGCATAGACACAGAGCCTGATGAGAGGCTAGGGTTTTTCCTACTCTTAAAGAATGCACATTTGGTAGGGCATATAGTATGCAAGAAGTGTATCATTCTCCTTCCATGACTTCATCACCACCCAAACATAGGCTAGTTACTTTGGGGTAGAAGAAAGAATTTGTTTCTAGATCTATTATCTAATTGAGTGATTTTCTACCCATAGAATAAGACCCTAATTTTGAAGAATTTATACCATATCAACCTAAAAATAAAGAGGAAAATGATTAAAGAGAGGAAGAAGCTCACATAGTATGATGATGAGTACATCAAGAAAATATTTAGTTTTAGAATAATCAAGTCCAATATTAGTAAGGTGAGTAAGAACATCACCAAGCTAATGAAGTTGAGGCCAAGCAAAAGTCCTAGGATGTAGAAGATTGATGTTAATAGGATATCAAGGATGAAAGGAATGCATAAGAATATACCAATGTATTATAGTAAATGAAAGAGGTGCATGAATAAATTATGGACTAAGATAAGAGGAATAAAGAGGTTGCACTCATAGTCAAGGTCAAGGTAGAAGAAGACAAGAAACAAGATGACATGAAGGAATAGACAAAGAAGGCTCTAGAATATTCTACTCAAACCCAACAACAATCTATTAAGTTATAAGTAAGCATAAATAATAATAAGTTGAATCCTTATGTAAACAACAAGATAAATCATAGGAAGAACAAGTGCATACAACCAAGGCATAGGATGATATAGAGGCATAAGCATAGGTGCATACTAAGGCCAAACAAGACAAGGTTGTTGCACTTGAAGAGAAAAAAAGGAAGAAGAGTGTGCATAAAAATAGAAAGTAGAGAAACAAGAAAGGAATAAATCCAAGGAATAAGAACAAAATAAAAAAGTTGAGGAAGAGGAGCTAAATTAAAAAGCAATGGAGGAAGCAAAGAGAAAATAGAATGAATACACTATGTAAAAAATGAATATTGTAGATGATGCCAAGGCACAACAATAATAAGTACCTAAATAATAGCAGCAATATGGGTTGGATCAGCTAGTGTAAGAAGAATATAAATATACATCTTTAATAAGTGAGTAACAACAAAACTTGCCTTTAGGAGGAGTTTGGATTTGGGATGTTCTAGATGGGAGTGATCAATGTACCACCTTTTCCCTTCCACTTATAACCATGCCACAACCTGATCCTTTAATTAGTATAGGAGCTTTGGTAGCCTTCCCACTTTATCAAGCAACATCATTATATGTATCTATTTTACCACTAAATAAGTTGTTGGAGGGTACTACATTGTTCTAAGAGTCCATCACATAGAAGGTCACCTCACTAGAGTAATATGTCAATCAAACTAAGGACAAGAACATCGAGTTGAAGACCCAACTACATAAAGCTACAAAACTCATATGAGATAATTTTATATATTTTGTCACTCAATAATTTGAGGACCAAGTAATCTACAATGATTATAAACTCAAGACATTTATCTTTGAGTTAACAAAATATTGGTACATAGTGAAAAAATTGTAGGCATTAGGAAAATTGGGCCAAGATGTCAAAGCCAAGGTTTCCACACTAATCACTCTTCCATAAGAGTACCAAGGTATTATCAACACTATCAAATATCAATATTAATAGGTTACATGCATCTTGATTGATTGGAAACAATAGTTGGACACCATATTATCAAATTCTAGTGAAAATTTTGTAAAGGTTACCAAAATTAAAACAACCATGGAAAGCCACACTAAAACTATTGAAGATAAGGACAACGAACTCCAAGAATAATTAATTCTATGGATAATGTGCACAAAAATAGTTGGACACTATATTATCAAATTCTAGTGAAAATTTTGTAAAGGTTACCAAAATTAAAAGAACCATGGAAAGCCACACTAAAATTGTTGAAGATAAGGACAACGAACTCCAAGAATAATTAATTCTATGGATAATGTGCACAACAAGATTTTGGAATGGTAGATTAAACTATTATGTACTTATTTCACTAGCCTCTAAGCTCAAAGACATATACAAGATGGATCAGATGAGTGGAGACATTCAAACGAGGGTTACAAATAGCAAGGCCATATTGAGAATCACTAATAATGTATAAAGAAATTATATCATGGACTACCATGTTATATTTCATACCCTACTACATTTGATATAAGAAGTGATACTAGATTAGAATACATATAAAATATATCTGACTCCTTTTACCAGCTTAGTTGTGTAGATTATGAATACACCTACCTATAAGATACCTTTAGAGATTTAACAAATTACCACATGATGCAAGGATGCTCAATCCTAGTCTAAGGAATCTTTTGATCAAACTTTTTTAGTGTCCATGACACCACCTTAAAGTTAAGTACTATTCTAAGTACAAATTTTGAAAATTAGGTAAGAATTTTGTATAAAATTTTGTATTGGGGAAGACTTAATAAGGTAAGCGAGGCTAGGTTGGTTGAGAACCCATAAAGGGAATCAACTTGGTTACATCAACCTAATAAAAACCCATGAAGGGTGATAGTTTGGTATGATAGTTAAAAAAATTGAAAGGGAATCTAAGTAGTGTACAAGAGGTAAAAACCAAAAATGGTGCCTTGAAAAATTACAACAAATCTTACTAGTCCAACTATTTTTTCATCTCCATATAACTTATGTATTCTTAGAGATCCTACGATATTGTCTTATTATGAGGCAAAATTATAGGTCCAAGAAGGTGTTGGTAGAATAATGTGGATTATAAAGTTGTGCATGATATTTGTATAATATTTGTGAATTATGCACTCATTTTGTCATTATATAGCCTATTTTGTCTTGTATTCATGAGTTTTAATAAGCTAGAATATGAAGAGATCCTGATTTTGGCACCAAGCATGAGAAGAAGATGAAAAATCATAGATTGGAGACATCTATATATACTTTTATTTATAAGAATAAGAGGGTTCCAATTTTAGAAGAGATCAATAGAGATTATTTGGATATGGTTACCTTTAGGATTTCTTATTATGTTCCTTTTGTGCATTGTCATGTGTGATGTCTTGGTTACTTTTTATTGAAACTATTTTGAATGCATTATTTCAATCTATATAATATTGGTTGTTCTTGAATTATTCAATAACATAGCATAATTAATGTATCTTACATTTTTGTCATCCAATTTCCTATATTTTATTATTAATTATTGTGTACATGAAGTATCTCATAGTTATCCTCATCCTTATCATGTTTTGATGCTTCAAGAACCTCTACTATCATGGTCATTATTATTAATAAATACTTTAAAAGGGTTGAGTTACTTAATGCTACTTGAGTAACTCACCCTTTTTTGATGACCTTCACTAAAGAGATTCTAAATGGAGTTGTTGGGTGTGAGATATATACTTCTACTTATGGCTTATCTACATATCATCAAGTCTATATCATAGAAGAAGATAAAACTAAATAATAGATTTGCAACTAAGTGGGGTTTGTTTACTTACAATGTGATTCCTTTTGGTTTGAAAAATGTTCTTTTTTTTTCATAGATTATATTCGAGGCATTCCAGGATTTTATTCATAAATTCCTTCAAGTCTGCTTTGATTATTAGACTATTTATGATTTAGCATGGGATCATTGTTAAAATATCTAGCTTATGCCTGTAAACTACCAAAACTTTTAGATTTCCTGTAATCTAAAGAAATGTTTGTTTTTAACCCCTTTGACATTTTACTTGGTCATGTTATTTTCCATGATGGACTCTTGGTGGATCCAGACAAGATTTTTTTTATTCTTAGTATTCTAGTGCCAAACACCCATAGAGAGGTATGCACTTTCCTAGTACACACATGATATTATAAGAATTTCATTCAAGGGTATGTTAAGATTTTTGTGCTTCTAAAGTAATTGGTAGAATAGAATGAGTAGTTTTTTTGGACCAATATTTATTAATAGAAATTCATTTTACTTAATGAGAATCTCATTACTACCCCTATTCTCTAATTTTTATATTGGATAAAACCTTTTCACATGTATGTCAATGATTTAGGCATGGTAGTAAGTGTTATCCTTGCCCAACTTAGTGAGGGAAACCTTGACCACCCTCTTTATTTTACTATTAGGAAGCTCACTCCATATAAATAGAACTATATGAATACAAAATGTAAAGATTTATCTATGGTTTACACCTTCAAAACATTCCATCAGTACTTGTTGGTCACTCCATTCATTTTCTTTATAAACCATGAAGTGTTAAAGTACCTAGTAAATAATCTAGTATTCCATAGATGCATTTATTGGTGGCTTGTGTTCTTCTAGGAGTTCTAGTTCTCATTGATAGTTAAAATTAGTGAGGCCAATTATGGCTTTGATCTTTTATCACACATTGAGTTTGGTGAACTAGCATGAGACATTAAAGATGACTTGCCTAAAATGCAGTTTTTTTAGGTCACACACATGCCCAAAGAATTAGAGGATATCACTACATTTTTTAATATAAATTCAACACCATCCCACCTAATCACTTACAAAAATAACTAATTATCTATTTTTTTAACTCCATTCTAGCTTATAGGGGTGAAATTTATAATCTCAAGTTGGATGAAGTGTTATAATTCTATGTCATACATCATGAGTACACTAAAATTAATTTATAAGTTCATGAGGGTGTCATTAGAGTAAATTATGTTGGTGATGTTATAAAGTGAAAGGTCATTTTGGTTGGATTATGGTGGCCTACCTTATTTAAAGATTCTAAAGCTTATGCATGCTATTGTGATAATTAATAGCATGTGGGTGATGAATAGAAGGGATGTTATTCTCCTTCATATTATATTGTGACATGAACCCTATAAAAATTGGGATATTGATTTTGATATCCCCACCAATCTAGTAGGGAGACATACTATCATGCACTATATTATCACTACTAATGATTACCTTACTCATTGGGATGAAGTCACACCTATCAATGATTATAATTATGCCACTATTACTAGGTTTATCTAGGAGAATATCATTACGTGGTATGAATGTATATTAAGTCTAACTAGTGAACAGTGAACCCCTTTACTTAATGAGACCATCCATATCATCTTAGTTGAATTCATGATTATACACCATAAGACTACACCTTACTATCCTTGGGCTAATGGTACAGTTGAGGCATTTAATAACATATTGAGACTAAGATTTATAATATTTTATTAAATGACTAGGATGATAGTGATTATATGGTGTTATGAGCATATCAAACCACTTACAAATTATTGAATAAGAGTGCACCTTTTAATATTGTGTTTGGTGCCAAAGTTGTTCTCCTAATTGAATTCCCTTTCTATTCTCTTTGAATTGTATGAGTTGGTCAGTTGGATGATGAAGAGTCCTTGAAATCATGGCTAGATGTTTTTATGAATTTAGATGAGACCTAATTTATTGTGCATTGGATTCAGGGGTTGGAGAGGTATAAATATAAGGTCTGGAATGATTTTTATTTGAAGAACAATAATTTTTCTCTAGGAATTCATGTTTTAGTATACAACACCAAGTTTATGCACCACTTAGGAAATTTTGTGTTCACTAGTATGGGCCATTCATTGTTCATAATAGCCATCCCACCAGTGCATGAAAATTAACAAGACTAGATGGCCAATCCTTTCCTAGCCATTTTAATGGTAATTAGTTATGGCCCTTCTATTATGAATAATCCTCCTTATTTTAAATAATAAATCATATACCACTAGGTTAGTATAGAATTTTTGTTATTTTTAATAGAGCATGGCAATGGTTGAGTGCCCTAGAGTAGTTTAGGGTCAACACATTGTTCTTTGTATTTTTATTTATTCATAATTTCATAGAGGATAATGAACAAATTTTAGTGTGGGGTAAGGGTAGAAGAGGTAAAACCTTTAGCCCACCAAGGAAAGGTTCAATGGGAATACATGTCAGAAAAAATGGCATATAAATGGAAGTGTATAAGGACAAATGGGTATGCATGATTTGGCACATACCTAATAAGAGAAGTTAAAGTAAAGATGTGAGGTTCCTACATTTTTAATAGAAAATTTTGAAATTCTTTACAACTGTCATGCACTTCAAGAAAAATTTGAGATGGGAAAAATTTATTTAATAATAAGAAAGTAGTGATAATGTCAAGTGTGCCAAGTACATATCATGGAAATATTATTACATCATTAATTGTGTGAAGTGATGGATGAGGTAGTGGGGTAGTAAATATGAGTTACCCACTCAAAGATATAAAAAGATAAATGTATATCACTTCAAATTTTATTATTGTCACATTAATGAAATTATAGAGCCAAAGGAACATTATTGAGCTAATAAAATAACATTGTTAAACTTCTAAATGATTTTAAATCAATTTTTTGTCACTATTTTTGAGCATTTTAAAGTTAATAAATTATGGTAAATAGGTAGAGTGTTGAAAGGGTGACTGAAAAAGTGTTGGTTTATATAATTGTAGGTTATAGAGGACAACATCCACCATTATAGGTAATTGAAGTAGGAGAGTTGAGCAAGTTAGTTATTTTTGGAGGATTAGATAGGCATGCCTCACCTTTAAAGCTCTTTGAAGGGTGATGCATCTAAAGAAAAATTCCTAGTGTAGTAAGCCCCTACCTATGATACCAAAGGAAGAGGAATTTTAGAGTGTGGGTTCCTAAGCAATTTTGATTAGGGAAGAAGTACCTAAAGATTTTGATGTGCACATAGAAAAATTATCATGGCAAGCTAAGGAAAAATAAAACATAGAATCAGGGATGGAACACAAGGTTAAGAATAAAGTTATCATACCACATCCACCACCAATGTTGAGCAAAGAAATACAATATATAGAAGCAAGGATACGTGTATATAATTGGGTGTCAAATGTTCCCACTTATAATATATTTAAATATATCTATCACCATCCTAAAAATGAATTAGAATTGTAGCATGACTACTAGGTAGAGAGCTTAAACACAAGGAATAAGTTCATATATGATTTGAGTATTTTCAATAATATTAATAATGTAAGATTGTTTTAATTATTTAATCTTTCATATTTTGGGAATCAGATAAAAGAATTCAAGTTTTTGATTCTTGAGTACATGAAGACTATTTCTATTTTTTTGGGTGTCATATCCAAATTACACTAGAGAAGATAAGCAAAGTCACAGTGTTACAATTCTCAAGTGCAGACCTTTGCAATGACCTAGAGGACCAATAAGAGATTGAAAATAATAAAATGATGTTTGAATATCTAAAATAACACCATGAAATGTATATTATATGTCTCCAAGATACTTTCTTAAGAGTGGCCATATGCATAATCATGACTAAGGTTAGAGGCATTGATATATGGAAAGATGTGTACATGAAACATCTTTATGTCACCCATCAAGTTATCCTAAGAGTGAAGTATATTTTGGCACAACACTTCACCAATAAAATTATTAAAAATGTAGAGAAATCCCAGTACCTACCAATACAAAAGTTTAAATGCAGCACATTCTTTTCATTAATAGTTTTTTATGATATTGGTGTACCAAATCACACCAATATAGAATCTAAATGGGCATACCTTGCTAAGCAAAAATCCCCTATAGAGTAGTTTAAATCATTAAATTTACCATATGCAATAATTATCTCGCACAATATCAAAATGAAGGGATGGTATGATGGTATGAAGGAAGCCTTTAGGAATGAATGGCACATTCCAAATAACTTACCTATATAACTTGAGGACTAATATATGTTTGTGGTGAAGTAACACTACTCCATACCATGCATCCAGATGGTTCACTTTAGAGAACTACCTAGATGGCTTAAATTTACATATGATCTTACTACTTGGTTCCTCATGAACACTATCAAAATAATCTATGGTGTACACCTAGTGAACATTATGACTAATAAAATTAATACAGAGACTTACACCCTCAATGAAAGGTATATTTACCTAACAAAAAAACATATAGGGAAAGGCTAGAGTTGGATAAAATTGACATCAAGGTCCAACAAGATTTTGGTTGACAATTCAATTCCTTCTTTACTTTACACATTGAAACCAATAAATAATCATTAGGGAGAGTGGATCATGAGAGGGAAATAATCCCACCTCGACCAAAAATAGAGAAGAAGAAGAAGAAGAAGAAGAATTAATGGGATTATTCTATTACTAGATCCTATTCAAAATAATTAATTTGGTAAAGGACTACCCCAATACCAGCCAAGAAAATGTTACTAGTAGGTCAACCTAAAGTCCTAGAAAAAATAATGCAAAATGTTCCTTTGGAACATGAAAAATTAACACCTAAAGAAGGTGACTTAGGAGAGAAGATGTAAATTTTAAAGACACTAGAATAATAACCTATTGAATTAAAATAAGAAGAGAAAGTTTATTTAGATCTAGAAAATACACCTTCATTAGTACAATGTGAAAAAATCACCCTTAAGGATGCACAAGTGGAAACTAAATATATCATTAGTGAAGAGAAAGATAGTTCAAACATGGTTATGGGAATGAGTAGATTTGATATTGGGGCCAACAACCATCATGAATATTTAGACATTGAGATACTAGAGTAATATCTCTTTAATAGGAAAGAACTGGTTGATGACTCTATCTAATAGAGGCTAGAAAATTGATTCAATCAGGACCCTACATGCCCAATAATAGAGGGGAGTACCATATAAGCACTCATTTATGTTCTCACATTTTACAATATATGACATGTATAATTAGATTCAATAATAATGTTTATTTCCCCATAATATTTATAATGAAGAATGTAATTTTTAGTTTTGATCAGATAGCCTAAAATTAGAACCAAAAGTAGTAGAACTTCCATATGCCCTTTGGGTATAACCCCAAAAGTTTACTAGGGAATAATATAGTGTGACACTTCTGAAATTTGCATATGAGGTAACTAGGCAAAATGACTTGTCATAATATAATGTATGAGGGATAAAAAAGAAGCATCCATAAATGGTTCTTTTATATTATAATGAGTGCATTGTGAGATAAAAACTTAAAGTAGAGTTGGCTAAGGTTAAGTATCAATTAGAGAGTGAAACAGTGGCTAAGATTAACATTTTGAGTATCTATAAGAAATTTTTGAGCCATGAACCATATATTATAGATGGGGTGTCCCTTACTAGTAAGGTAGATGATAAATTAGAGACCCTTGTAGAGCTTTTGTTGAAGTTATTTGAGGACCATCCTGACCCCCACAATGATCAGACTTGGGAAATGGAATAATTCATTGAATCTAATGAGGTTTCAAGAATTTTATCGAAAAGGGTTGGAGAAAAAAATTCCCATCTTTGATGGGGTTTTGAAAAGCTAGCACTTCCAAATAAAATTTTATAATCAAGGCTTTATACTAAATAACTTCAAAGATAAAAATTGGTAGATCGTACCTTAGTAATAAAAGACCGCATAGAGTGTGCTAAGGCATTTAAGGTTATGAAGGCTATGGAAAATAAAATAATAAATCACTACCAAGAGATAAATTCAAACTTTGTGGCACTCTGAGGATAGGTTGTATCTAAGGTCACCTTGATAAAAATGTTCATAAGGATGCTTCCATACCCCTTGATCATTTATTCATTTAAGTAGGTGATTATCTCAAACAACATGAGGAGATGAAAAAGCTCAAGGTGGAGGTAGATTCAATCATGTTCCAGCTATATAAAACCTTAAATCATTGGGAATGTATCAAAAATAAAATTGATCAAATGGGACTTGAGATTTTAGAGGAACCTTAGAACAATACATAATTTAAGGTAGACTATTGGCTTAGTGTGGGGTGGTGTTGGGGCCCTAATTTTGGATAAGTACTTTTTGGGAATAACCAACATGTATATACATGTCATGAAAAACCATGACATAGAATAAAATGATGCAAGATTTTATGGAACCAAAAGATCAAGTCCTATGGAATAAATACACATGTTAAATGGAGAACCTAAGAAATAAGGAATCTTGACTTAGTGGAAGACTTGGGTAGTATGATAAAATTATATATAGTTATGGATTGGTTCTAGGGATAAAAGAGAAGACTAAGTCAAGTGTGAATCCAACACCAACCCATGGAGAGATATGTGATTGGAAATGAAAATCCAACATCAAGAGAAAAAATAGGGAAAGATAGGTTCAGGTCCATAAGGACTTAATGTAAAAGGCCACCATGACTTAAAAGTATTGATGATCATTATAAAGTCATCTTGATTGTAATTACTTCTATAATTTCTTGTTCAAGGAAAACCAAGTATAAATACCCCCTTTATGTAATTTGTATTTTTGTGGTTTAATTCGATGTTATTGATGAGTTTATACAATTTGGTTAACATTGTAACTCTCAATCACTGTATTCTTTGATATGTCTTAGAATATGATGAAATAAGTTTGTGTTGAAATATTTATGTTGTTTATTCATCTATGGATTTTATGTTATCTATTATTATTTATTCCATCTTTTTCTTTTGATCATTGAGTAATTAAAAAGTAAGATAAGTTAGATATAGAATAAAGAATGAGTTTAGCATTAGGTATGTGTTCGAGTGCCCTTGTCTAGGAAGTTAGACAAAAAAAATTCACCTAAAAAAACCAGAGGGAAATATTCCCATGTTGTGTGATTCAAGTGAACATGCAAGAACTTGTTCTTACATGAAATTCCAATGCATTATTACATTGTACTCTTATTCACTTAGGCACATGCCTAGGGAAAGTCATGTCTATTTAAAAGAAAATAATCCCAACAATGTCTAGAATTTTTTAATAGCTTTAATCAAATAAAAGACATATCAATCATTTAATATCTTAGTTTTGTATTTTTGAGTAGGTTTATCATGAATATAATAGGTCTCTCATCTCTATCATTTTTCTTCTACATTAAAACGAAAACACTTAAATGTTTTGAGGAGAGAAAATATATGTATAAGGGTTGTATATAGTCAATATTGATTAAAACCAATGTATTTATAATTGATTTATTGATCTGAATAAAATCCACATGTGATTCATCCATCCATTCAATCCTAGTGTCCTTATTTAACTATTATTTAGTGGTCAAACTATTTCTACAAATACTAAAATGAACTTCCTAATGAAGTTGATCTTGTTGAAATATGGCTTTAGATTTTTTTCCTCTATTAGGTAATGGAATTTTAAGAATTTTATTTAATATTTTAGGGTATATATATATATGCCTCATTCTAAGATAATGTGACCAAATAGCTTACCCTCCATGACCCCAAAAATGCACTTGTTTGGGTTGATAGAGATTCTATGATCTCTACACCTTTGTAAGACTTCTCTTAAGCCCTTCACATGGTATTATCTATTCTTGGAAATGGTAGTTAAATAATCCATGTATATGAATATACATGTTATAATAATATCCTTCAATGAAATATCCATGGCTCATTAAAAAGTAGCACTTGCATTGATTAGGTGAAATGGCATTCTTTTGTATGCCAATGTACCCTACTTTTTCATAAATTTTGTCTTGATCAAATATTCATAGTTGACCACTACTTGATTATATCCTAAGTACCTATATATTAATTACATCATTTAAGAGTCATTCACTTTATGTAAGACTTCATATAATGAAGGCAATGAGTAATTATCTTTTTCTAAATCTTTGTTCAAGTTATGGAAGTCAAGACACGACCTTATCTCTCTAATTTAATTTATAACCAAAACCAAATTAGTTACCCATATGGAGTACCTAATATGTAATATTATACTTTATTAGATAAAATTTCATACTTATTTGAATATTAGTGGTTCTACTAGCATATTCACTAGCCTTTATCTTCAATATAATGGTCTAACTTTTGGCTTAAGGGTCATGGTATGCATGAGAATAGAAGTATTGAACACTTTTTAGTCTTAATATATCCATTTTATAATACCCATAAAGTCCTAAAAGGATATAAAAAAAAGTCTTATTTATCTTTTTTAGTGCATGTCATACCTAAAATCACATTTTTTGATTCATTGACATTGCTTAGCTTGTAATTCTAGTGCAACATACCTTTGGTGGTGGTTGATTTTTATTTCTCACCCTTGTAATCCATGTAAAACATCCATTCTAATTATGCCATACCCTTGGGTATACTATCAAATTCCAAATTGGTCACCCCTTCCTCATCCAGTTCAAACTCTCTTTTCTCACCTTTATCTATAATCTGAGTATCAAATGCATTCATGTTTGTGATGAATTTGATAATATGTTGATAATTAATGAATACCTTAATGTTTTTGATATTATTAGGAGTTAAATTATTATGAAATAAATCCATAAATAACCCTCTTAACTTGGATTCATCCATAGGTTCCAAATTACTCATAACTATTTACAATGTATTTTCCATGTAATTTATTCTACAAGGTAATGTTTGAATATTTAATGCACTAAAATACTCTAATAAGTTCCACACTCAATTGTGGTATTTGGATGAATTATTTTCATTATAAACATACTATATTTTTTTAATCTATTTAACCAATAATTCAAATTCACCTAACTCCTTGAGGTTCTTAACATTTTTCCTATGTGAGAATAAGAGATCATGAACTAGTGCCTCATAATCAACTACTTTTTTCATAAAATAAAATTATACGAACAACTTATCTAAATATGACTTCCCTATGGGATTAATGATTTATATAATGGTACCACATCTTCTCTTATATTTATAAATATCGAATTTTAGTATCCATAAATGATTTTCAACTGTATGTGTGGGATTTTGATGAGTGGGTGCTACTAAAAAATGATCTCTTTATTGATTTACTTACCATAAAGTGGGTAAACCTCTTATGTTTCATCTGATATAGACCTTCACACTAAGTATTCAAAGGTATAAGTGAGTATAGGTATATCCAAACTAGTTATTTTATCATTATGGGATCTCAAAAAGTCCTTATCTTCACTTGGAAAATTCTCATTAGGTTTTATGATTTATAACTCAACCATTTCCCATGTTGGAAAGAGCTATTTTCAACCTTATTTTACACTTAGATCAACTAGTTCCAACTACTAACATAATGTGTAAAAAATAGGGAATGACTTTATGTTATGGGTATCGAGGAAATCATCCTTATCTATCTGATCTAGCTCCTTAAACTCTAAAGTTTCTTGTATAGACAACATATTGATAGAGAACATATTATAAGATTCTAATTATTTTTTAAGTGCATAGACCCTAAGATATAACTCGTCATATAAGATATAACTAGTTTTATTATACTCCATGATAATGTGATTCATTTTGGATTCACATTCAATTTTGATCAAATTAGATATGCATCCCCATTTGATCCACACATGAGATAATTCATTTCCCATGTACTTGTTTAGTGTCCTAGACTAATCTCTACTCAAAATAATATCATAAGCTTCAGTTATATCCACTACCTGAATGTTGATAAAATATTTCACCCTAGGATTGGAGGCCAACTACATATGGATGTGGTTCAACTCAACAATGACCTTAACGTATGCCTTTTCCAACTGAACAACTATCCTATATGACTTTGGAAGTGTATGAAATAACTATTAGTAGATGACATAAGGCATCATGTTACTCAAAGCACCTAAATCCAAAAAAAGATTATGTAAATGTTTGCCAAAAATATGAATTATTAGGAATAAATGAGGATTTTATTTCTCTTTTTATAATTCCATGTGATCATAGGTCATCAAATTAATTTTTTTCCTTTAGGAGTAGACTATTATTTTAGAATCATGTCCTTTTTTTGGAAATCTATATTAATTCAAACATGTGGTGTTGGCCTTAATTTTCTTCATATAATCTATAATACTATACCCATATTTGGTTAGTTCTACCAATTTATTAGTTGGTAGGGATTATAGTGTTGTTATTAGGTTGATAATACATTGGGGGTGTTTTATGTGTAAATAGGTTATTTTTTGAATTCTCATCCATTTTAATTTGATTGTTATTTAGTGGAGTGGATATTTTTAATAGAGTTTAAAATTTTCTCCTCAACTACTAATTGTTTCCCCTTTAGAATTGTTTAAATGTGTGGACCTTGTCAAAGATGTCATCAAGTTAATTTTAACTCTGAAAAATAAATCTATTAGTCTCCAAGAATAGAGCTATACAAGGGTTTCCTCCACCTTGGTTAGATTTGTTTCCAGGTGTAGGTACTAGTTCTATGTTTTCCATCTCTTTATAGAAGATATTTAGGGCACTGATGAAATCAACATAGTCAATTTAGGCATCATCATCAATATTATGTATCTTTCACTAGGTGGGTAGTTCAAATCCATTTAGGTTCACTTGATTAGAAGCACTATTATTGTTTTTATATTATTAATTATCTAGTTGTCTAGCTATAGCTTCATTATTAGGTCTCATGTTCCATTGGCTATTGGTTCTTTGTAATTTAAAATTTCTATTTGATGGTTGGTTATTTGAATTTTAGTTGGTGTATTAAGGCACTTGTATACATAAATTGACCATGTCATTTATCAACCTATACACCATTTAATATATATTAGCTACTTCTAGGTTCACACTAGCATTTTGTGAATGCCTCGCTTATGGGAGGGTGGTAATCACTGGTGCATTAGCATTTAGAAACACATTGATAACATGGTGTGATTGATTAGGATAATTGTTAATGTGTACCTAATTATTTGAAAATTATGGGATAGATTATTGATTTCTAGTATAAACAACATGATCATTAGGGTTAGGGATGGAAACAATACTATTATATGTAACATGAATAGCTTGATTATTATTTTACTATGGTAAAACATGATTGAGAAGCACATATGGCATACCATTATGCATGTAGTTCATTAGAGTTTGAACATATACTAGGCCAAGGATGTGATACAAAGCACCAGGGATGGGATTCATGAGTCATGTATTTTTTATAAGAGATTAATTTAGAATAGGGATTTAATTATGAACCCCTAGTTATCCTAAGGATGTTAAAGCACCTACATTATATCCTTGTGGTACCATCTAGTGTTATATATTCACAACCTCATTATAATTTAATGATAGAGAAGTAAACACAATTAGGGTCCTTATAAGGAACATTTATGTTAGAGATTATAGGGACCTCAAGTAGGTATGGATGGATTGACTCCAAGATGTATGTGTCTTTTATCCTCTACTATAGTTTATGATATTTATCATTGAACATGCTGATGGGTTCATTTTCATATTTTTTAGCAGATGTTGAATTATGATATATAATGACAAGATTAATGGGAAACCTAAAATGCTTCATGAAGATATTTTCTAGGTAATCCCAAGAAGTAATCCCTAGGTACTAGGCATACATAATTTATCCTAAGGAACATGGGAATAATCTATACATTAAATCCTTATGTTGAACCTACATTCTCATTAGAACATCCTTAAAGGATTGAATATGTTCCTCTACGATTTGGATGCCTTCAACTATTAATTTGGAAAAAAAATTATATATTTTTGGGTAGATCATGAGCTATGCCTAGAGAAACCATACAGAAATATCTTCCTTACCCAAGACAGGCTATAGGATTCACCATTAGTAAAGGCTAAGGGATGATGAATGTATTGACAAAAGAAGTAGTTATAAATTTTGGTGAATTATCAATGGATTTAATAGGTTTAGCCTTTTATTTTACTTTTTTTATCTCTTTGTTTTCATATTCTATGATAAGTAAGTAATAAGAGCTCAAATTTGTCCCCAACACACTTAGATCGAGTATTTATCTTCTTATTTTCTAGATTAAGAGATAATATAGCTTAGTGAAATCAAATGTTTCTAAAATTTATTATTTTAATATTTGGATATATAATCCACTCATGGTTCACAAGCCCTCTTTATAGTACCAAATATGTTGGTCAAGGTTTTAACATGACCAATAATAGGCCTAGGGTTGTAAATCCCTAAATGTCCTAAAAGGAACAAGATCCTATGAGGAAAATACTTCCCCGAGGTCTAAATTTACTAGGTCTAGGTATGTTGGTCTTTACTAATCTAGTAGATGTGGACCATTCCTTTTAATGGGCATGTTTTAAAAATTGAGACATAATTTGCTTTGGTTAAGGAAATCATTAATGGGTTTCACTTTTTTTTTGGGTTCAACCAAACCTTGATAGAAATCATACTTCCTAAGATTTACATAGACTAAAAATGGTTGATTTCTCTACCGACCTATCACATTCATTAGTGCAATAA
>JARHVA010002235.1:0-347500 GCA_037957365.1 Torreya grandis
CACTATTGACTCTCAATAGTTCTATATTATCAATATGTACTACTGTAACAACTACCTCTCTCAAATATTTATTTGTTATCTGGATTTATTTAGCATTATCTTTGCCATCTCTTGAACTATTCTATTTTTCTGTTCAAGTACTCTATTTTGTTGTGGAGTTCTAGCTACTGAATAATGTCTCTTTATTCCATACTCTTCAAAAAACTCAATAAATATATCTAACATGAATCTTCCTCCTTGATCTGATCTTAGACACTTAATCTTCAAACTAGTTTCATTCTCAATTATGCTTTGAATGCTTTGAAATATTTGAAAACTTCTAATTTTTTCTTAAAAATATTATCTAAGTCATACATGAAAAATCATCAATAATCAACATGAAATAATTCTCACCTTGAGTACTTTGATTTATCATGTGTCCCACACATATCAGTGTGAACAAGCTCTAACATTTGAGTAGTTGAGTACTCTTTTGTTTTGAACCACCTTCTATCCTGCTTCCATGTTGACAAGGTTCACAAAGTGTGTCAGATGGATTTGTAATCTTTGGAAGATTTTTGACTACTTTCTTCTTGATTATGTTGACAACATTGTAAAAATTATGTACCTCATTCTCTTGTGCCATAGCCAACTTTATTCAATCTAAATTAAACAACATCTTTGACCTTTGATGTCTGATAGCATACACAAATTATTGCCTATTCTCTAAGCATCTACAACCAACATATCTAAATATTTTATTCTAATTTCACAACCTTATACATAAAAATTTAGTGTGTACCCCTGATCACACATTTCACTTACACTCAAAAGACAATGCTTAGGACCTTCTACATATAAAACATTTTCAATTTTAGTTCTACCATTAGCCAAACTTAGTGTACCTTTTCCAAAAAATTTGGTAGTAGTATTGTCTCTAAATTTCACTGTGCCACCATTGATCTTCTTCAAGGTTATGAACTTGCTCTTATCTCCTGTCATGTGCCTCAAACATCCACTATCAATTAACCATGGATTTTCTTCATTTCTTACATGTAAAGTAGTCTGCACCAGCATAGATTTTTTAGGTTGTTTCCTTTGCCATGAACCTGCATGAACTTTCTTTTTGATGAATGGAGCCTTAAAACTCTGGTCCTTCTTGACTGACTTGATCACACTTCTACAGTACTAGGCTATGTGTCTATAAGTTTTTGTACTTGTAACATATTATGGCCTCTTCATTAAAGCTTGATAGAGAAGTAAAAGAGTTATGGCTTCTGCTTGACTCTACATGACTTTCTTTCTCCTTATTTATGAAACTATTAGCTCTCTTTTGACATTCTAATTTATTATGACCATACCCATTATAATAAAAATAGTAACTATAAAAATAGGACCTATTTGTGTATCTTTGACCTGATTGCCTTTTGTAGCTTTATTCCCTCCATCATTTTTTATTTGAGATGTCTTTTGTATTCTTAACTTCTTCCCTTTTTATTTCTTCTTTTGTAAGAGATTCAGCATAGCTCTTTCCTTTTTCCTTGTCTATGAAAGTAGTGACCTCCTCTTTTCTCTTTTTCAAATCTAATACCTATCTTATCTAACATTGATCTTTGATTTTCTAATAACTTATTCAACATATTAGTGTTATTCTCAAATTTTGAATCATTGGATGCTCTGTCATTGTTTGCTTTATTTATTTTCTCAAGATCTAATTTTAAAGAAGCAATTTCAATAACATACCTTTCACATTATTTACTTAATATTTTCAATTGTGCCATTAGATATTCTTCATTCTTCTTATATTATTCAAAGTGTGACTGTAGATCTTCAATTATTTCCTTTGACTCCTTTTCATTTTTCTCAATCTAGAGCTTTAATCTTTGATTCTTCTTTTCAAGAGCTTTTAAACTCTTCTAAGGCACAAATGAGTTCTCCTTCCATATTCACTTTAGCTTCATCATGTTATTCTTCTTGATCATCTATACTTTTAATTATGGATGCATCTTCATGTTTCTCCATGAATATAATCTCTTCTTCTTTAGAGTCACTAACTCCACTATCTTAAACTAAGCTCGGATCTTTAGAATACAAACTCTTCTTCTCAAATCCCTTCTTGAATTTGCTTTTGAAATTATTCTTGTATGTAGACTTTCCTTCTTCATTGTCATCATCACCCTTATTTGGGCATTTATATGCAAAATGTCTAATATTTCCACAATTAAAACATTTAAAAGGTAATTTTCCTTGATATTTACTTGTGCCCTTTTTCAGCTTGAGAATGAATAAAGCTCCATTGTCATCTTCATCATTGCTAGAATTATCACTTCATTCTTGAATTTTAGCCTTCTCTTTATTTGATGTCTTGAAATCCACTTCTCTCTTTGAAGGTTTATCTTATTCATTCCACATCTCATATGTTGTAAGAATACCATGAAACTCATCCATCTTTAGCTTGGCTAAATTTTTCATCTCTTTAATTGCTAAAACTTTTGCATCATATCTCAATGATAGAGATCTTAAAACCTTTTGAACAACAGTTGATTCTTCTAAATTTTCTCCAAGACCTTGAATCTAATTGACTATTTGATTAACCTATAAGAGATAACTTGCTATATTTTTCTTCTTCTTCCATCTTCAAACTCTCAAACTATCTTCTGAAAGTCTGAAGCTTAGCTTGCTAAACCTTTTCATCACCTTTGTAAATATTCTCAAGTTTTATCCAAGTTTCATGAGAAGATTTACATTTCATAAATTTAAGAAATTATGATTCACATAAAGCCACATAAAATAGCATTTAAATCTTTAGCATTATTTTCACTTGCCTTCTTTTCTACTAGAGTAGTTACAAGTGTCTATGGCTCTTCATATTCCTCCACCATTGCTTGCCATATGTCAAATCTAAGGGCCATAAAATAATTCTTCATATTTATTATCCAAAAAACATAATTCATCCCATCAAACAAAGGTGCCTTATTTGTATAAAATCCTTCATGTGATCCAGCCATCGTGCTTTCCTGATCTTCCTTCAAGCTATAAAACTTTTTCAAAAGGAACCTGCTCTGATACCAATTGTTAAGCATGAAATATAATAAGAGTGGGGGGGGGTGAATCAGTATATTATATATCTTTTATTTAATCTAATTTATTTTATTTAACCATTGAATCATACAATTAATAGATGTAGTAAAACTAAAATAATAATTTGCACCACACGAGAGAAGAGAGAGAGAGAGAGAGAGAGAGAGAGAGAAAGAGAGAGAGAGAGAGAGAGAGAGAGAGAGAGAGAGAGAGAGAGAGAGAGAGAGAGAGAGAGAGAGAGAAGAGATGAGAGAGATGAGAGAGAGAGAGGAGAGAGAGACCAGATTTTTATGTGGAAACCCAAAGTGGGAAAGACTATGGAGAATAATATTAAGTATATGAATGAACACCAACTTAAAATACAAAGTTCATAAGCTCAAATTTGTAGTAGCACCAACCCATTTTAAATATTTATGAGAACCAACCCAGAAAATCACCAACCCCTCTTGTGTATAGAACACAACTATCTCTCAATGTTGCTTACTCAACAAATGATAGAACTCTACAATATCTCCTACTTTTCTCTCTTCAAAAAAAATACAAACCTTTGACTCTCTTTCATATTAAAAATGGATTCTCAAGAATTTATTTATAGCTTTTCAAATTAACTTTGGCCTTCACCCTTTGTGACCCTTCAAACCTCATGGAAAAGGGCACCAAAGTTGCATGACCCTTCATATCCTTGCATTTGAAAATTCATATGGTGACCCTTAATAAGAAAAAGCATCCTTTCCTCTTTTGTCTTTATCTTGGTGACTTTTCATATTCCTCAAAGTGTCCTTTCATGGAAAAATTTTCCATACCTCTTTTGTCTTCACATGGTAACTCTTGGAATTCCTCAAGGTGACTCTTCATGAGAAAATGCATCCCATTCCTCTTTCATCTTTTACCACGTGACTCTTTGAATTCTCCATGGGCCCTATTTTGACTTATATGCAACCAAAAATATATTCATTAATATTAAAATAAATATTAACACATATTAGCCAAGATATGGATATTAAAAACACCATTAAATGGATATTAAAAACACACATTAAATGCAATGGGGCCTTTATCACCAATAAAGCTAGACCTTTGACATCAATGCCAATATTTCCAACACTTGATTATTTGTTTTCTCTTTATATATTTATATGATATACAACATTGCCTATTTTTTATGCATATTCATCAAGATCTAGTATGTATATCATTGGGATGTTTTTCTTTCATGTTCATTCAGATGAACATCTCTTGATAAACAATAAGAATTCTATCAGACAGTCATCAATGCTTGTTTTCATAAACTCTAAAAACCCTCTCTTCAAGCTTTTAAGTATCCTAAATATTATCATTATTTAGAATGATTGAATTTTTAAGTTTTAACTTGGTTAAATTACCTAAAGGTCTTCATCTATCTACCTCAAATGCACTTATTCTCAACGTCTTATATAATGTCATCATTTTGGGTAAGACACAATTAAATTAGGTAATATTACCTTTTTTTAGATTCATTTATTTTTATCTTAACATTAACTTATGAAACTACATATTATCATTTATTCTCCTTTATATCAATCCTAATGGCTACATGTTAGCTCTACAAGCCCTCTTGTATAGAGTTTTAATTTCTTATTCTATTTCTTTCCATCACCATCCAGTTGTCATAATTATTTATATATACACTTTTACTTATTTTACACTTATCCATTCCATTACCCACTTTTTTAGACATTATAATACCTAGCCCTACATACTTCATATCTTTCACACCAAAGAACACTCCTTCAGGCCTTTCATTATCTAGAACCTCACTCCATTTGATGACAAGTGTCAAGATATTTTTTTGGGGAAGGGTGCTAAATAGATGTTATTTATTTACTTGAACTATAATATTAGGCATATTTGGTAAGGATGAATCATCTTAAAAAATAACTAATATTTGAGACATTTCACTTGGGTTTTTATATATACATTAGATACACAAAGTTTTGTTGATGTTATAAAAGGAGGATATTACACACTTTCATGGGATGAAATATAAGAAAACATAATTTGTATTTTTATACAACCTTGATAAAAAATCTAGAGATTAAAAATATATTCATAAATATTGGTTGGTTTTCTTTTATTGAAAAAATTCCAAGATTTGATGCAAGAATGACATTCTAAAATTTTCTCACACCCTTCATGAAAACATCACCATGGTGTGGGTACTATTTTTTTTTAATAGAGGAATTAATTTTAGGAGTTATTGACCATACAAAAAGAGTATAAATAATAAATTATAGAAGGCATGATCAAGTAGTAGAAAGGAACACATCCTACCAAGGAGAGGTACTCACATTCACAACTAAAAGAAGTGATTGGTGATCACTTCCTTCACCTTGTGATGAATTATAAAAACTTCATTATAAGATATATTAATTTTTATGATATATATTAAGTGATTTAAATTCATCATTTCAAATTTTTGAATCATTTAATAAATAACGTTCATGTTAATATGCCTCACCTCTTTATATATCTATCAATAAAAATGGCTATAAAATTTCAAAGAGGGACAACACATGCAATGACTCATAATTAATTAATAAAGTTGATAGTTAAAAAGGTATTTCATAAAAATAAACATGAATTATCATGGGATGGATTTTTTTTAGTATTTTACACTCCTCTACAAGATGAGCTTGCAAAATATAGCTAGGAAAAATAACAAAGGAAAGAGCTTTCATTGCATAAGTATACACCAAATAAGGTTGTAATTCATAAGAAACCTAGTCCTTAGGAATAAATATTATAATTTAAGACTAAAATTATATTAAATCACAAATATGAACTAAAAATAAATGATATTTTGAAAAATTAATTTTATAAGGTTCCTATTGTGGTTTCACAAGGACATGAAATGGTTTAAGTTGTAGGGTATGATGAGGCCAATAAATGACACTCATATCACATATTTTGATCATATAATAATCTTATATTTTAAAAAAAATTATATCCATGACCTATACCTTTATCCATATTTCCATCCAAGTTGTATATATCTATTATTGTAAATTTGTAATATAAGTTAGTGATTTCTATATGAAATAATATAGTTTAATGATCTTATATGCATTTAAATAATAAGTGTGTATGAAGTACCTAAAACTATAATGGGTGAATAATATATAAATTTTATAATGGCATATAATCATTTATTGTATATCACCTGCATCCATTCTGGTAGACACACCCACTACCATTCATTGGCTAGACATAAGAGACATAGAGAACCCACAATAACTAAGAACCACTAGCATCCATTGACTATATGCGTCAACCAAAACTAAAAATTTACTCAATTAAATACACTTGATTTTAGATGAATGTTATTGGTTGTGATAATTGGTGTATAGTTAGAGTTAAAATCATCCCATGATTTAATGAGATAATTTGTTTCAACAAATATAGGGATGAAAAATTTAATATAATTTCATTTCAGTTATTTTATTATTTCAATAACATAATTATTTGTATTTTTGAAAAATATTTGTATTTTAGGACAATCATATATCTATAATTATAACCACTACATTTTAGATATGTTGTGAATAATAAATTGCCTCACTTATATAAGGAGTATAGGCATAGGTTGAAAATTATTAGGAAATAAAGAGTAAGAAGAAAATAGAGAATAATTAGATGAAAGGTCTAAATATTGTGTTTTTTTAAAATATAATAATTGTTATGAAATAAATTCATATTGAATAAGTACTCACCTATATAAAATGAGGGAGTTCAATCTCCAATCTAAAAGAGGAAGGGCCCACTCACATAGATCTGGTAGATTAATTTCTTATCCGTTAATATTAGTTTTATTTTTGTATTTTTTTATGCATGTATTTATTATTTATTGTCAATTATATTGTGTATAATTTCATATGGGAAACTTCCAAAATAATTCTAATTTCCATTTCATGTAGTTTTCATTTTATGCATTTTACCTTTCATTCAAGTGTGATTTCATTTCTTGTCATTTCATTTACACAAGTGTGTTTTTATTATGAAAATGATTGGGAACCCAACTTTAAAAAAAGACTAATTTTTCACATATAGTGTCGACATCTTATTGAATTAAATGAACCCTAGTTTTATAATTTAATGAACAAAATTTATCAATAAACCAATTGGTTACCATCTAGAATATAAATTTGGGGATGTATGTGCCACCACGTTAGTTTAATTGGAGAGTTTATTATTATTATCAATCCAATTGACATACATCATTATATTTATCTCATACTCAAACATAGAATTTTAAAACTTTCAACAAGGTTATTACCATAGTCACTTAAAGTCTTATTTTTCAATAATATGTAGCTGATGATATCCATGGTTCCATTCATGTTTTTTGAAATAAACTTAATATATACTTACAATATGATATTTAATGATTTAATTATCTTTATTTACTATGAAAATCATGATTGAAGTATTAGTTGAATAATCATTATTTTAAAACAAGAATAGTATATTTTTTGGCAAAGACCAAGACATCACATTTAATACCAAGACTTTATTATTCTTGGGATTGTCTATTGAGATAAACACATGCAACATTTTTTTTACAATATACTTAATTTTTATTATAGATTTCATCTTCATATAACTCTATCAAAGGTCAAGATGACATTTTATATAGTGATATATCTACTTACTTACATTACTTAGAAGGTAAAAAGATAAATTGATCACAATTGAAGTATTCATTTAAAGCTTCTAGAAACTAAATTGGATTAAAAAATCATGGTATTGAAAATATTTTGGGACTTATTTTGAAAAAATAATATATTTTTCTAGTTTCCTAGAGCTTTGATCTCTAAAAAATTATTTTGTATGGATTATACAATTTTAAATACTTAATAGGTTTGGCTAGGATTTGAGTGTCATATTATCACTTCTTCAAATCTGAATATGTATTATCCTTATTTCTATCATATCTTAATCTTTATATAAATAAATGCATCAATAATAATGCAAAGAAAGGGGGAAGGTCTTGATTTTTTATCAATACATGAATCAAATTCAATATACTCTTCAAAATGTGCTCCAACTTCTAATTTCATATAAAAATAGGTTAAGGAACCATCAATTTCCACACATACTAACTCTTTTTCAAGTTAGCATTATTTATTCTATGTCCATACAAGATTACACCCATTTTATATCTATTTCATTAGGTAAATATAATTAGGTTTATTATTACACTCAAATTTAATATTCCTTACTTCAAAAATACTTATTTTAATTTTTTCCATATGATTTTGATTTTATGATCATCAATGGAAGTAATTTCATCAAGTAATGGTTTATACAATTTCATATGTATCTTCTTATTATTATTCTTTTCACCACTATATCTTCCTAATTTGATCACAATCATGTAGTATCAAAAAAATCATTTTAAATTTTTTTACAATCTTCAACCAAACCTTGGTAAATGTGATACATGTTTAGAATAGTAGGAGATATATTAGATTCCATTACCAAGCAAGATTAGGTTTCAAGTTTGACTTTTCAAAAAAGTTTCCAACCTCCATTTCATGGGAGGTTCATAGAAATAATTATAAATTGAAGTCATAAATAACTTCAATAGATAAAATATTCTTAAAATAATATTGGTAAAATTTTATGTCATTATGCTTTATCTACTTATTTCATAGACTCACCTAATAGGGAACAACATATAATATGCAACAATGAAAAAATAGCCATGAAATGGGTGGTTTTACTCTACATTTAATAGGGACATATCCTTCAAATGATGGGGGTGTTTTGTGGTTTTTGATTAGTTTTAACCTAAGAATATAAAAAGGAAACAAAAAAAGAAACATAGAAATATATAAATGGAGGAATAATGGTAGGAAATGGAATAGAGAGTGAGAAACACATAATAGAGTAAACAAAAAATATTACTTAGGTAACTTAGATTATAATTAAGTGAATTGTATTTTATTCCCCAAAATGTGAATGATAATATAAAAAATGATATAATGAGATTAAAAAAATTGAGACCACAAAGTCCCCTATCAAATCTAAATGCATGTGTTTGGTACAAATCACATTCAACTAGATTCATAATATGTAATCACCTAAAAGTGGTATTTGGATGATAAGAGTGTTTCTTGATTTAGCCTATTCCTAGCTTATACCTAGACCTTTCAAAGATCCTTAGGCACACTTTTCTATCCATTATGTAGATCACAAACACCTATAGTTAGCCAAAACATAATACTAGGATAGCTTTCTCAGATCCCAACCCAACTTGCTCAATAGTCTACCAAGTGGAATTTAGCATCATATTTAGGACACTAAAACCACATGGTGATAGTGTCCTCAATTGGGCACTACAATATTTATCCCTAACTCTCTCGAACTGAAAATTTTTTAAATTTGTGTCCATCGTAAGGTTAGGCTAATATTTTCTTATCTTCACAAGTTATAGATCTCTATAAATAAAATTCTAATTGACCTCTATTCACTATATGGAAAATAGATGAAAAATAGCATTCAAATCAAATACAAGTTGAGTAAAATTAAGGTATATGATCCCTATTTTTCCCTACTTTTGCATACAACCATCTAAAATATCCCTAAGCCCTTTTTTTTTAATATTTGAAGCTCGCACACATTCAAGGCATCTAAGCCAACTCTCATTTTAGAACCCACTTGTAATTGTATCAATAACTATTTGGGAGAACTATATTGGGCTTGATCCCTCTTCAAATTATTGGTATGTAGGTAATTCTCTTCATATTTGGGTATTAAGGATGTCCACCTTATCATAGTAACAAACACACAATTATTGTTCATGCCATACTTACAAGTAAGATTAGGGTTTGTACAGATTTCATAACTACCATCAAAAGAGGAGGCATTCATAAGGATTTGTCACAAAGATCAAGCTCCTAATTTTCTATTAATAGATAAATTTTAGTATATAGGCTTAGTTTCAAAAATCAGACACAATGCAAACACATAAAAAAATAGAGACTCAGATAGTAGTTCAAATCACATAGATTTCAAACTAGGTAGACACTAGTACCCAAATTGGGACACTAACACCATAGGGTGATACTATCCACTATAGGGTGATACTATCTAGCATCCCTAACTTCAAGATAATCTAGATTATTCAAACTAATACACTAGATACAATATAAATTTACACATTTAAAATCACATGTTTGATAGTTATGTTCATATTTTCCTTAGATACACTCATTTTAGCTCAGATTCATACTAATTGCTCAGATTTGGGGGCATCATTCATGGCATGATCATTCCCACATTTATTTTAGTTACATAAATTTAGTTTTTACATACTCAATTCAGATTTAATATACTCAAATACTAGATTGGTAGCATGTGCACGGCATATAGTTTCCATATACTCAACTAGACACATGTTGATTAGATGGAATGGAAAACTCCATGTCATTATTTATGATATATGCACTTACTTTCAAATTCTAAGTGTTGATGCCTAAATGTATACTACATGTGCCCAAAGTGTTTAGGTAACACTTCTCATTTTATAATTCCTAATAACTCAATTCATGAGTTGTAGGTTGTGATAATCTCATTATCTTTGATGAAATAGAGGCAAAACAAGTGATTGTTTGACAATATTTATAATATTTGGTGGTTGGGAGCCACCATAACCAAATAATATATCTCTATAAAATATTTAGTATAGTATGCTAAGAATGATGAATTATGATCAAGAACTAATCTAAAGACTAATCTAAGATGGATGTTTATAATGAAAATTAAACTAGAGTGATTTGGTTAATAAAAGGATCAAAAGGAAGGGTAGGTAAAAAAAGGGATGTTATTGATCTTCATTCCAAACATCATGACAAAGTTCAAATATCATCTAGGCATGCACTTAACCAATGTGTAACATGAAATAGCTTAATCCCAAATCCTATCATACATCAAGCAAACTCCTAAGTAAGGTGGAAATAATGCAATTAAGAACCAATTTCACCTTAAAAATTTACCCCTATAAGAAAATAACATTAGCCCTAATGCAAAAAGAGTAAAAAAATGAAATGAACCTAAGGAATTTAAGTAAACCTAGCATTGGAAAAATTTAACAACTTTGAAATCAAATATACACACCAAGAATTCATAAGAACCATTCAAATCTAAAAATCAGAACAAAAAACTAAGAGAGAAGCCATGATAATAATAACACAAGAAAATACTAGACAATCTTTACAACATATCTTGCTTATATTAATTTTCCCAAGTTTAAAAAATAATTTAGCTTTAATAAAACCCTTCCTTTTTTATAATTAATAATACATATTTTATATAATGATCAAAGTGGTATGTCAGTCAGTCTTAACAAATGGAAAAAGAACAAGTGTAGGGACAACTTCTCTTTCCATAAATGTTCTAGAAATACACTAGACTTTCTCAATGGACTAATTTATAGGTAGTTTATTTTACAAACCACACATGCCTTTGCAAATAAAATATTCCACTTTAAAAATGGATAAAGTTTAGCCACATGAGGAATATGTTGACTTTGAGAACCCTCTAGTTGATGAAGTGCTTCATTACTGTTGTATGGTCTTCATTACTTTTTAATGTTACCCAATACATGCACTATCATATTTCCAAGCTACTCAATGATATAGGAGAGGTCCCTCATCATTATTGCAAATTATTTTAAAATTCTCACTAATGGACTCTATCTCTACTTATCTTTACATAGGTGACAATTTAGCACCTTTTAGGTCAATCTAATGTTCATATGGTTTGGTTATGGTCCTTTCCCCACTAGGGAATTGTTTTAGGTTTTAATAGTGCTATAATGGTAGTTACGAACTTAAACATTGTGAGCTTAGATCCATAACTTTACGTTACCAAGTTTTTAATGTTTTTGATTTGGCACATTGCACTCACATGGCTTTAATGTGGCACTTCAATGGTATCTCCATAGCATTCTACTCATCACTAATCAAAATATGATCATTGACTTTAAATTTAGATCCAAGAATTTATCTTAAAATTGACATCCACGTGCCCATAATTTGACATCCACATGAACGTCATTGATGAGCATGAGACCATAAATTTTAAACATGTCCATGGGACTCTTCACTATATTAAATTTAATGTCTGTGAGACCATCAATTTTAAACATGTCCATCAGGATATTTTCTATCTTAAATTTTAAATCCACAAGACCATCATTTTACATTTGCATGAACATCATTGATAGGTGAATAACCATCAATTTTAAACACATCTTTGGGACTATTTACCAAGCTTACCACTTGTCACTTTGGGGTTTGCCCTATTTCCTATGTGTGTCATGTGGTGACTATTAATATTTATATGATCTTTTTAATAGTATCCCACACATAATTTTATATCTTTAATGGGCTCCCATGATGGTGACACTTATCACCCTTGTAGATCTCCATACAACCTTTAACAATTCAATGTTGAATACATTATTCGATCTACATCATATGAGTAAATGAGGACCATTGGATCATGATCTAAGGGATGTAACACCATTGGATAATAAATATTATTTTATCAAGAAGGTGACACTTTTCACCCTCTCACTCATCTTAGGATACATTGAATTCTTGACTCAGATTGTACCATTTGATCAATTTCATTTGAATGAATGCGAATCATTGATCTTGCAAAAAAGAATGAAAGTTAAGATTGAGAGCATATATAAATGACTTAGGATAAGAGGTTTAAGCTAAGTTATAAACATATTTAAAGGGGAACCCATGAATTAAAAGGGACTAAGGCATAAATACTTTGGACCAAGGTTAAAAACCTAAAACAAAAGTACCCCATGAATAACAAAGACATAACGTAAAGTTTTAGCCTAAAGTTTTTATCTTATTAATAAATATGATAATAATTAGGATAATACTTTAGGATAAGCCTTATAGAAAGGGATAATGTGATTATTTAGACCAAACTATGATATAAGGGAACAAAGGGATTGTGGGACATAAAAGAAACCAAGCATAGGAGTTTTAGCCTAAGGTTTGGTTGTGTTGAAAAACATGACCAAGCCTTAAGATAAAAATTAAACTAAGAATATGGTATGATTAATTTTTTACCACTTAAATTTAAATAAATATATCCCACCAAATTTTAAATTTGAATTAAAATTTTCAAGTAAAACATTAGGCTAGGGTTTTAAAATATGAATTTAATTATTCAACTATATACCATGGTTAGTAAAAGATCAATTTAACATTGAATCATAAATACCTAAGTATGTTCATTCCCAAATTATATTCCATTTATCTTAAAATATAAGCAACAAGTTTTAGCAATATTAGAAGGGGGTGAGGCCATGATCATCACAAAAACATGTTCATTAATTCAAGTGAGATTGGTTCCTGTTAACAATAGGAAATATTGAAGTTAGGGAATGGGAATAATAAGAACTTAAGAGAAAATCATAGGTTAATATTCTCTTACACATTAATAAATAAGGATTCAATCCAAAGCCTTAGGATAAGTTTAAAACATATTAAAATGATTATGGCAAAAAAGAGTCTGATGAAATCAATGTCTTAGGGAAATTGTCTTGAGTGAATTATTTTGGGATTTTTACATCAGATAAAATGTCTGATGAAAAAAGTCCAAAGGTTCATTTTATAAATACCCAAAGGATATGTCTAGAAGATAAAGTGCCTTTTAACAAAAATCTCAAAGGGAAATTTTAGAAAGATGAACGACATTCTTTTAAAATCTTAAGGGCACTTTGAGAAATCCCAAAGGGTAATATCAAAGAGCAAAGGGCCATTTCAAAAAGTTTGAAAGGTAATTTTGTAGGGCAAGTGTCCTTGACAAAAATTCTAAAGGGAAAATTCCAAAAAATAAAGGATCATTTCAAAGAATTGGAAGGGAATTTTTTCATGAAAATTGGTGAAGGGCACTCTTTTGAGGAAATTGTCCCAAACAAAATGTCCAACACATTTCCCCTGAAGACCAAATTTTGTCAGACAAAATGTCCAAAGGTCAAAAAAATGAAAAGTTCAAAATAATTTACTAAACTAAAATACTTGAAAGATAAGATAGTAATAATCTCTAAGATAAATAAATTAAACTAAGTCCATAACTAATTAAACATGTTCCTGCATAAATTAAATAATTTTTTTTACCAAATTCAAATCAAATACTTAGATTAAACATAGACTAAGTGTTTAACAATTCAACTTGATTTCCAACAGACCAAAGGCTAGTAAAAAATCAAGTTAATGTTAAAATGATGAAACTCAAGCATTATTCATTCCAAGTAGACCTTATTAGACATGCAGTTAGAAAACATATAGATCCAAAGTTAGCAATTATAGACAAGGGAAAACTAGAATTATGCACAAATATACTAACCATACCAGATGTGGATGATCTTAAAAAAAATAATATAAAAACATGTTAGTGACACTCTGATCTAGTGAATCTTCTAATTCAAGGTACAAATTTACATAATTTGACACAAGAGTCCCCATTTTTCATAAATGAGGGTATGTTGACCTCAACACCAAGTTGTCATCATATTCATTCCTTACTCCATTTTTAGTGGCTGGAATTCTTAAGTGTCCTAGATCCACCTAATATACTTGATTGGTTGTGAAGACAACATACAAAGCTAGATTTACTTGGTTAGATACTTTTTTCACCCTATGTAGTTTAGTTATAGATTCATATACCTCACATTGGTGGGAAATGATGGATTCATGGCCTAATTGAGTTCTTGAGCCACCCACATGAGAGTGTTAGACACACTTACAATCTTATCCGAGATATTCATAGATCAAGATCCATCAATCAGTGGTGGATAATGATGGATTTAGAACCAAATTGAGTTTTTGAGCCACCCATATGAAGATTGAGCAAGCCATTAGCTCAGTATAAGTTATTCAATGATATGATCACTATTTACACTCACACACATAGGTTTTCGTTAAGTTCATGTATTAGTTCATGTACCTAATAAGGTGTATTCATTCCTTTCCTCTGTCTTTACTTAGCTTTACTTAGTTGATTTATTTTATAAAAGTCTTTTATTTGTTATCATCTCTTAAGTAATTACTAATTTTTTCATGTTTCATAGTAGTAAATTTCTTTAGATCATGTTTCACATATAGAGACCCAAATTCACATACCCAAAATTAGCTACACAGGCTTCACTTCCAAGGTAAGTCTAGGTATATTTATTTTTACTTTATACTAGTCATTTCAATTTATTGCATTCCTAGCATAAAGTGGGGGGGATAATCACATAAAATTGGTATTTGGATGTTAAGAGTGACACTTGAGTTGACCTATTCCTAGTTTATCCCTAGACCTATCCTAGAGCCTTATGCACAATTTGATAGCCATTGTGCAAACCACTAACACCTATAGTTAGCCAAAACATAGTCCCAAGATATATTTCTTATATCCCAACCCAACTTGATCAGTAGTCTACCAAGTGGACATTAAGGTCACATTTAGGACACTATAACCACATGGCACTAGTGTCCTCAACTTGGTGTTATTGTCCTTAGCCCTAACTCTCCTGAAAAAATACTTTTTCAAATGTGTGACCCTCCTAAGGTTGGATTAATCAAATTTTATAGTCCACATAAGATCCATATCTGTATAAATATAATTATAATTGACCTATAGTCACTAGATGTAAAATAGATGCAAAAAACACATTCAAACTAAAGACAATTTGAGAGTTATTAAGGTATTTGATACCTATTCTACCCTAATTCTATATACTACCATTTAAAATATTCATAATCCCACCCAATTTTTAAATATTTTTAAGTTCAAGCAGATTCAAGTCATCCAAATACACTCTCATTCTAGTATTCACTTGCACTTGCATTAAACACTAGGTGGGAGAATTACATTTGGCTTGTTCCCTATTTAGAGTATTGTTATGTAGGAAACTCTCTTCATAATGGGGTGTTGAAGATGTCCATTTTATCATACTAATGAACACAAAATTATTACTCATGCCATAATTGCAAGGAGGATTAGGTTTTAAACACTAATTCAATTTTTCCTAGCACAACATAGAGTTATAGGTTTCATGCACACATGAATAGGACATAAAAACATAGGTATAGGTGCTCCAAGAAAATAAAAATGTCCCATAAAGAGGAAACTACCTACACTTTGAGGATACTACAACAACATGGTGTTACTATTCATATGGGAGACTACTATCCAGTGAGCAAATAGATTATAGAATCTTGTTGGTGACACTTAGAACTATCCAAAACTTAGTTTTTAGAACCTAGGTCATCTACGATAATAAATTTTAAGATAATTATATATTTATTCCTATTTATTAATATTTTTAGAAATTCAAAGGAATTTAAAAGATTTAATAAATTAGTACTTAATTATTACATATTATTTGACTAATTTAGACATCTCAACCCTTTAATCTAAACATAGGATTTACATAGTTAAGCACTAAAAGGATAAATAATAAAACAAAGTTATGAAGTATATACTTTTACATGAAAGAAATAATATACAATATTTTAATAACTCTTATGCATATTAATAAGAACGCATGATTCCATAAACCAATAATATTATAAACCTACTAAGAAAAAAATAGTCTTACACCTTTATTCGTATTGCATCCCAAATTGTGGAAGACACCTAGGTATACATAAAATTGTATAAATCCCTCTCCTTAGGTTGGGAAATAAAAATAAACTATTTTTTTTTTAAATAATTATTTTATACATTTTTTTCCCCTCAAAGTAGTTTAGAAACTACCATTTGACCTAACTCAACATAAGACCAAAACTAGCCTTAACTTTAGTTTGCCCATTTTTCTTATTATTTATTATATCACTCTTTTTAAAATGATTTACATAATGGAAATATTCAATTTATTTTTTGGGAAAATTTAAATGATCATATGAATTTTCATGTTGATAATAATAATTAATTCAAAATTAGCTAATTGAATACATTTTATAAACTCACTTCATACTTATAGCTAGTACCCACTTTGAAACACTTGATTTTTTCACTTTCATGGGTTTTATACATAGGGAAATTTTACAATTTAAATATACACATAATTAATTTAGTAAAAAAATAATTTATTTCAAGAAGGATAAATATGATTTAATACTCAAATAAGAAATGGAAGTTTGGTCTATAATTTTTTGAAGTGCTAAAGTTTAGGTTATTTTTTCCTTATTTTTTGTTAATGTAAAGTGTATTTTATAACCCATTTTGGTCTTGGGGATTGTCTCTAGTCTATTTTTATATTATTTATATTGAATATCTCTCTATTGTAAACTTAGGTTAATAGATCCTTGTAAAACCCTTTTATTTACCTGTATCTAAAAAATGATTTAGTACTAAAAATTAATTCAATGTTAAATTTATATCTTCAAACTTATACTATTATTTTAGATGCAAAAATGTCATTTTTATGAACATTAAATTTTAGTTACTTTTGAGATTAAAAAAAAATATTATGACAAGTAGGTTTTCTAAGAAAAATAAGTATATTGATGAAATCAATTTGATGTCAAATTAGCTTAGTAATAACTTCCTGACATTAATGCTAATTTTATTATTTTAACATTTTAAATCCATATCATATTCATGAAAATTATCTCATATATTATTTTATTTTGAATTTAAATTTTACCTTGATGTTGAATAAAATTGACATCAAACTTCATCTTGACAATTTAAACCAGTTTTTATTTAAATCATTTTACCATCAAATCAAACAAGTGCCAAATTAGATGAAAAATTCATTGAATAGAAAACACTAAATTTAAATAAATTTAAATTAAATAATCACCAACATAAATAAGCACCAAATTCCATTGACACTAAGTGTTATTGATGCCAAATACAACTGATGGTAAATGCTTAAGATTGGCATTGATTTTTTATTATCGCATTCATGAACATTTATACCTAATAGCATTAACTAATCCTTTTATGAATATTTTAAAAAACTAACTAGATCCTTGTCATGAACTTGAATAAATAATAAATTATTTTGAGGAGAATTAATATTATTTTATACCTCAAATTCATTCATATTTGATTCTAGTCTATGAACATCAATTATTCAATTTTATCCATGTATAACTTCCACTATGGATTTTATATTGTAAGACACTTAAAACGACTTTTAGAATGGGAAATAGAATTATCATCTTCATCCTTGGGGAAAATTTTAGTGGATAGTAAAAAATAACTTGGGTTTTCTTAGGTGAATCAATTTTGAAATTATGGTGAATTAGTTTGGAAGTTGATTAATTATGTAGGTGAATCAAGTGATAAAATAGGGTGAATCAAGGTTTTCTACATAAAATGTTTCTTAAACATAAATATAATTGCATATTTTTATTCCTCTCAAAATTTATGTAATTTAAAAAAAAACCATCACAATTTGAGACTGTATAAAAATGTTACAACCTCAGGAAGCTTGGTGAATTGACATTGTATTTATCTTGAAGTATAACATCTAGTTTCTAAGATTACCAGGGTTATAAATTTTACATATAGCCTCAAATTGAGATTATTTCTAAAAATTTCATAATTTTTTGAGGGGAATCAAAATATTTAATAATATTTAAGTTTAGGTAATTTTTTGATGTAATTATTTAATTTACCCCAAAATCTATGTATTTTACCTCTTCAATGCACACAATGATTTTCCAAATTATACTGATGATTTATAAACACAACCAAATTAATTGTAACCATGTGTCTTCTTGAAATTGATTATATTATGATGTGATTAATTATATAGAAGTGATAGAGTACTGATGTTTCTCATTATATCATCTTCACCATGATAAATTAATAAACCAATGAAACACTAAAATATAGATGATCGATAGTAAATATAAATGATTGACACTAAAATGTAGATGATTCATAAAAAAGGTAGATGATTGACACAAAAAAATAAATGATTAAAACTAAATGCAAGTGATTGACACCAAATACATATGCTTGGTAGTAAATTTAGATGATTGACACTATAATGTAGATGAATGACACCAAAATATTAATGATTTAAAACAAAATTCAAATGATTGATACCAAAATGTAGATGATGACACCAAATAAATATGATTCACATGAGATGTAGATGGTTGACACCAAATGTAGGTTCTAGAATAACATGTGAGGTGAATGTACCTAGATAACCTTTTGAGGTACCAGTGATATACATTTATATAAATATAATTTATTTTAAATAGTAGGTGAGATAGCCCTACAAATTAACTTTCATCCCAAAAATTTAGGTGATTCCACATTGTTTAATACCCCATAAAATTTATAAATGCATATTTATAAAATCATAATATTCATGAATTAATGAAAAATCACCACTAAAATTTTACATATTCATCCTATAACCTTTTTATATCATCGTTATCCTTGATTTACCTCTAATCACCTATTTGGAGCATAATTAGGGGTGTTATCTTGAATCTCGAAAATGAAAGATAACATTGTATAATTATAGTAATAATGTATAGTATTGGTCACTAATTATAGTAATAATGTATAGTATAGTATTAGATAATACATCTTGTTACTAAAATAAATTTTATGTTTAAGTTAATTTAATTTTTTGTTTAAATAACCTTGCTTTCTTTTTTTAGATCCATTACAAATATCCTATATATATTTATCCTTTATATAAATCTTCATTCACTCAAATAAATTTGAAATACATTTAAAAAGGTTGTAGTTAGGAGGTTAATACCTCATTTAGATTCCTTTCTTTGAAAAAATGGAAACTAACATTTAATGTCATTTAACAAGTATTGTTGGTGATGCAAATCCATAAATCCTTATATAATTTTTCACTACATAATCATAATAATGATTATACATGAATACTTGGAACATAAATACAATGTAATCCTTAAAATATTATATTATTTATCACTCTAGAGATTCTATTTCACTTTTATCATTCTTAATTTTATTCTCATCTTTTTTATTTTATATGCATTAATGCACTTGTTCATATATAGACTTATCAACTTAAAATAATGATAGTATTCATATTAAAGTTAACATATTAGGGATGATAAAACCAAAGAAATGAGGCACAAAATTTAAATAAACAAATATAATAGTCAAAAGGGCCCATAACATCATATGAATAGGATTTTATAATATTTTCATGGTCATACTAAGACCGTACAATATATTCTTCATCAACTAGGATTGTATACTAATATCTTGAAAAAACCCAAAATGTTTTAAACATCTTGGGGGCATTGAGAGTCATAATTAGCCAAAAAAAAAAGATATTTTATAAGTTTTTTTATATTATAAGTTGAATGGTAATATAACTATCATAGGAAAAATAAAAGTGAAGTTGTAAATAAAACATAAATCACAAAAGGTAATATAGGGAAAAAACATAAGATAGAACATTCTAATAAGATCCAAATATGAATTGATAATAAACACATGTTTAAGTTCCATAAATTAGTTTAAAGTGAAATCTAAAAATACCCCATACCAAAATTAGGTGTCTAAAATATGATATTTTCATCTACTTTAAATTTTAAGGTCATGATAAAAAAATGAGTATGGGTATATTGCCCTAACTCTTAATATTGTAAGGTTTCAATTAAGACAAAATTTAAAGCCAAAATTAATGATAATACCTTTAAACATAAGAGGGATGATGAGAATGTGGTCCATAATGTGGAATAACTAACCTAAAAAATCATATTATCTCACCAAATGGAACTTATTAAATTTACAAAGATATGTGAAAATCAAAAAAAAAAAAAAAAAAAAAAAAATTATAAAATAACCATGATTTTATTAAATCTAGACATTTTTCTAAGAACCCAGACATATAATATCACCATTTTTGGCTCTATAATCAATGAATTTGGATTATAATATTGTTATTATTAGTTTTTAACTATCATGATATTAGATTCAAATATTTCTATTATTTTTTTTTTTACTATAGTACTAGATTCCAATGTCTCTATTATTGGTTTTAAGTATTATGATATTATATTCCAATGTTTATTTTATTGAATTCTAACTATTGTAAAATTAGGTTCCAATTATATCTTTATTAGTACTAATCACATAATTCCCCATAGTTTTCCTAGTACCACCTAAAAATTATCATAGTACTATCTAATATTTTCATAACTTTTACCTCATATTAACTAAACACATCGTGATGTCATGTAAGTAAGATTCAAAAATATTAGTGCACCAATGTAAAATACATTTACAATGTACAAGTATTAGAAAATATTATTTATGGACCACAAAATTATCCCATTGCACCCTTGTAAAACAAAAATGGATTCCACATACATTTATTAAAATTTTAAAAAATGCATTTAATGTAGTACCCTTGTGAAATAATTCATCACTTCATGACCACATTGTATGTCTTAAATCAAGTTTTACAACTTTTAATGCCAAATACATAGATTTGTGACTAAGGGACCCAATTACATTCTAATTTTAAATACATAAATTTACATATCCATGGAGCATATGATAATTTATGACCTTGTTATCCCATTATAATCACTAGGTGTATTTAGTTTTATATCATAACTTATTTAAAACCATTGTATGTGTCAAGTTATTAGTTAAATTTTAGGATACAAGTGGAGTATGTTGATATGTTGTGTGCACAAAAAAATGCACATACAAAGAGATATAGTTGATTAACTATTTTTTGAGGCCACCTCAATGAGTAAAAAGGATCCCTAATTGAATTTGTAGTGAAATCACAAGAGAGAGGGTAAAATTAAGGACTACCTTTATCTTTGTGTTTCTTAGGCTAGACACTCATTCATGGAAATTCTTAATCACTTAAACTTGAATCACTTAACACATCATATTTATCACATTAAAAAACATGTGTTACAAATAAATTTTTCATATTGTCAAAATCCTAAAAATGATTGTTAATGTCATTGGTCATGATTAGCACTTATAATTTTTTCCCACCCTCTATGCCTATCAAACCAATATTTTTACCCTAATAATATCCACCCCATATTCCATAGTATTTGGATTTGAATCTATTCTCCATATTGATATTGATTTGTCTTCTCTACATATTTCATTTCATGACATCATTGATGATGATGATGATGATTACAAAGTAGCTTAGTTACATGAACTGGAAATCTTAAATGAGAGATGTGTAGATACATTGAGTAATCTCAAATCATATCAAAATTTGTTATATCATAGTTAGAACAAACACATAAAATCCAAAGAATTTAAATTCAGTGACCTTGTCCTGAAAGAGAATTAAAAAAACCAATGTAGAGTGAGAAAAGAAAGGTAAATTTGAGCCAAATTGGATTAGTTCTTTCATTATCATAGACAACTATGGGTTTGGAACATAGAGATTATCCACACTAGATGGGAAAGATGTATATGAGCATATAGATACTATACATCTCAAGAAAATTTATGCTTGATTTTCTTAAACATTATCTATGATGACCCCTACTTCGGGAATGTTCCATTTCATTCATTTATTATCCATTGAGTCAGTCCCAATATTTTCCCCATTCCCTCAACCATATTGATATTTATTATGATTGTAGAGGTATAGTAGCTACATTCTGGTGACACATTCTAAAGGATATTTAATAAGCAATTCCAATTTGATCATCATCAATACATTCTTGTAGGTATTGTATCTACATCTTTTGGTATAGTTTTCCTCTGTAGTGGATACTATGATAGCATCTCTTTATTTTTTGACTAATATTATCTATTATTACCACTTTTATACCTTTAACATACCCAAAAAATAAAATTATTAGTTATCTCATGATCATTTCACTATAATGGCTTGAGGTCCATTTGAAATATATAGGTATTGCCTAGTTTTTAGGTCAGGTTGGCCACCCCTATCATCATGTTATAGATTTTTATGATATTTTTATTCCAAACTCTTAATTATTTGTGATTATGCCCCATTATATCTATATCTATTGTCATTTGAACCCATACTTAGGGTTACTTTTCCTTTTGCTAGATGGTTCCTTGTACATTTTTTTGTGGCCCATTTTGGTCTTTATTCCATAAAAATCCCAAAACATTTAAATATGCCAAAAACCTAAAAAATATTTATTATCTCATATCCTCCCTTGATTTTATATGATATAAAATACAAAAAAATATAATCAAAACATTTGATAATCCAAAAAGAGCTTTACTACCTTAGAATCTTTAACACCTTTGACATCTTGTCAACTAGTGGGTTTACCTCTTGCTTTTGTTATACATGGAACCATTTGAGTATGAGATGATTTAATCTTGTATGACAAATTCAAATTAAATGGGTGATAAACCCACTTGTTTAGTCACATTTAATCCAATTATGTTATCATTCTCCAATCCATGTTCTCACCATTTTATGAACCAAACCATGCTCTCACCCCTTTACAATCCAATCCACACTCTTTCCATTTTTAAGACATATTTTTTTATATCATGTTTATCTTTAATTTCAATTAATTTTATTATTTCTTATTTGTTGAGAGAACTACATTTGGCCTAAAGTCCACAATAGAATATGTAGGCAATGTTTCAATGCATGGGGCGCTAGGGTCAAATTAGTGAATTAAATAATTTTATTCTATTCCCATTTAGACTCAAGTTTGTCACAATTTATATATAAACTTCTCTAAAACTTAGGGAAAACATGTAAAATTAAAAATCAAGAGCTAGAATATTCACACAATGGCACACCATAAAATCCCCTAGCACTCTTTATTATCCCATGATCTAGCTAGTAGAAATTATATCACATGGTTTTATATACATTAATCATGATAATTATCACCAAAAAAGTGTATAAAATCCAACACATCAAGTTTTACATCACTATAAAATTTCAATATACCCATGCCAAATCATAATTGAATCATGGTCATGCCCATCAATTCCATAGTTTTTAGCGTAAATTATCATTTGAAGATCACCACTTTCATCCTATTTGGGGAAATTAAAAGTGTGGAACTTATTTTTGGATGTCTCTTTCCTAATTTTAATCTACTTGGGTAACTCAAAGGTTATTTGTTTTTTGAAGTCACCCTATTTACTCTTCTTCTCAAGACCATGTTGTTTCTTATTTTCAAGGGCCCATCCACTCACTCTTCTTCTCCAGACTGTGTCATTTACTCTTTTTGAGGACCCATATGATCATTATCATTTTTTAACACACCCTTTATGGGACATCCATATCTTATCAAGTACCATTTGGGGCATCAATTTTAACCTATTTATCCATAAAATACAAAAAACAATTCTCCTAGTTATCAACAAATCATTCTTCAATTATTATAATGATTTTTTCATTATTTGAAAATACATTAATTTTAATTGTGTCTCATAATTCCTTTTATATAAAGGTAAAATGTAGACTCTTCATTTTCATCGCTTCTTTTTCAAAATTTCACATAGAAATGACTTTCTATAATAATGCATGAACATGTCATTTTAGTCAAAACCAAACACACAATTTACTTTGCACATTATGAATCACTTTGGTGCATCCCCATTTGGATAAATAAACCATGTCATATCATTTATTTCTTCTAAAACATCCCAAATCATTTCCATGAATTATAAATTTTATTCTAGGGTCGATAAAATGAAATATTAATCTAACAAATAACATTATAAATGTCACCTTTCTTCTAATTATTGAATGATTTATAATTAATTAATTTACTTTATTCTAACTATTAATTAATTTATAAATAATTAATATATTTATTCTTATAATAAAATAATTTTGTATCTTTTGGAATTATCTATTTTATTAAATCATTAAATGAAATGTATTGCCTCACATTGATATTATCACTAGGAAAAGTGTGAAAGTTAAAAATAATTGAACACTCACTTACACACTCAGCTGCATAGCATGAAAAAATCAATTACACATTCTAAGCCATAATCAATGAAAACTCATGCATTCTCAATGAAAGAGATGTGAGGACTCATTCTCAACCCTCCATCTCAATCAATATGAGTAGTCTCATTATTTTGATCTATTTATAAATAAAATATTCATCTTTCATTCCATAGGCTCACAAATCTTGATCAGTTAACTATTATTAGAATAGTATTCTTTCAATTACCAATTTCTTAATCAATTCATTCATATAAAAAGGAGAAGTGTTTCCTATTTCAGATATAATGACATTGTTGAACACTCCTTGGGTATACAATTCAAGTCTACTTTTCTTATAATCCATCTTAGAAGGAAAATACATTGGAAAGGTATAGTTGTTATATCATTATTTTCAAGTTTGTTTATGGTTTCTTATACCTTGCCCAATCACATGGATTGATCTTGAGATGAATGTTTGTTAATTTAATTTGATTATATATATATATAACAATGAGTAAACTTCTCTCAAGCTCTTTATCTAAATTTATTATATCTATTTTTAGCTAGGGTTTGTAAAATGGTTAATTTTGTAAATAGATATTAGATTTGAGAGATTAAAATCATGCTTCATATTTTTTCATATTGTCAAAATGTATTTTTTATATTTTCACAATTGATATTTATTTTATTTTTTTTCTTTTAATTTTAGAGTTTTTTATAGGTTTCAATATTAGTAGATGTTTTATTTCCATTATGGTATTTTTTTTATGTATTTTAGATTTTATTTTTATAACTTTAATTTGTTTACATATAATATTACTTTATAGATTTATTTTTCATTAATATATTATTAAATAACTAAAATATCATATTTAACACTTGGAAATGTAAATATTTGCCTAAACCTATCCTACATGACTTGTGCATCATCAAGAAACACTTATTCACCATTCCCTACACCTGCGTGCTAGTTATGAGCATGATTCATTCTAATTTTATATCAACAACTACATGAACATTCCATAATATGTTAAATTAGTTAAATATCCTACTAAAACTTTTAAATATCACCAAATTTTTATTCATGTATCATAAATAGTAATGTCATACTTAGATAATAACATCAATATTATTGTCTTAAGGTTGACCTTACCATCCTCAACCTAACAATCATTATTTTTCAAACTAAAATCATTATCATAGGTTTCCCAATTCACCTAGTATGTCAGTATAATTATAAATTAGATAATTTAGTGAATAAAAATAAAAATAAAGGTCAATCATATTCACCATTTAGATATTTAAATTACTCATCAAAATACACTACTACACATTGCTAAAAATATACCCTATTTATTGTAAATAAATCACTAAGAGTAGTCATTAGCCAAATTTAAAACATATAAATCTAGGTCAAGAGTCAACATTGTAAATATCAGAGGTATATTTATAGGTGATTCCATATATTGAAATATCATAATTACACAATGACATTAAAGGGAAGAAATATGTGTGGCTTGACATCCATCTTCAGAATATTGGAAATGTAGTAAATGGTCAATCATCAAAATATTGGCATGGATAAAATCATTCCAACTAAGGTTTTTATCCTTCCCAAGAATACCTAAAGTTTTAAAGATAATAAATATAATTTTTTAATCTATACACATAGTCAAGGGTCAAATATTATAAATACATAGACATATGAAGAAGTCACATCATATTGTATAGTCATAGGGAAGTAAAATATTATAAGATAATAATTTTTGCTTTAGGTAACCTATGTCTAACTAATTTGAACCAGGCCTAACATTAGTGACCTTGTGTGCACACAGACATAGTTGTAGATCTATAAAAATCATAAGCCATATTTTATTCCATTATATTATCATAACATAGTCAAAATCAACTAATCAAACAAAGAACCTAAGGATCTTGATCTCCTTACTATGTTCCAAGTATAGTAAATTACATTATTAGTTAAATCTCAATCATTTAAGTTAATGTTTATACTTTCTTGACATATATTCTAATCTAAATTAATTATTTTATTTAATCTTATTGTGATTCATATTAATATAAAAATATATTAAACATATTGGTGAACCCATATATTACCAGAACATTTTTAAACCCTACATTTCACTTAGGTTTTCATCCTCCTTTATAGGGTTTTTTTATATTTTTACCTTAGGGTTTCATTTTCAGACCTAATTTATAAATTTCCCTCACATTACAAAGAACATATTTATTTAACAAAGGAAACTCATTTATATTAATTGAATCAAGTCATGATTTTAATCATTTCATATTGTGTTATATTTATGTATTATCTAGAACAATTATTTAGTCTCATATTTTAAATATTTATATGCTAATAAGGCTAAAATGAAAAATGAACTATTTGATTCTCCCTTAATATATCACTGCTTGAAATAATTATTATGATGGTTGAGACCAAAAATACTAAATAAAATGTTATTCAAATTCATGCTCATATAGATACATTTGATGATGAATATCAAAGAGAATTGACTCAATTTATTAACCAAAATACATAAATTCATGATGCCATGTTGTATATGAACCAAGTTAGATAGAAAAATTTATCCCAAGATACTACAAGTGGGGAAAAATATAAACCTTTATATGGTATTAATCAAACTAATACCATTACTATTTTCCCTATATCTACACCTCTAGTTACACATGTCGTGTCCACCAAAGTGGGTTGGAAACATTAGGCCTCCCATAGATTTTCAAGCTTATTCCTATGCATATTACATCATCTATGTCACCTAATTCCTATTACCTTGAGAGAACATTTGTAGCTCTAGAAGATAAGGTGTTTTAATTAGATCAAGGGAAATATCAAGATAGTCATTCAGTGCATTCATATTATTTGATCCATAATCCATTATCTCCTAAAATAACATCCTACCCCTTACCTTTAGAGTTTGGATATCTCAATATCACATTATATTATTAAAAATGTCATTCTACAACCAAAAATATCTTATTGACCAAGTTATTTATATAGAGTCTCAAAGATTTTGTTTTATGATGGTTTTATGACCATCCACCTTAGTCAAATAGTGCCTTCCTTCCTCTAGTTTATCAATTTTTAGTACATTTATATATAAACATTTATGATAACATATATTATGTGAAAAATTTCAAACTCAAGCAAGGGCCCAATTAGTTGATCATTGAATATGTACTTTGATACAATACCATACTAGCTAAGTTGACAAATCCTATGGAATAAAATGAGTTACAAGATATCTTCAAGAAAATATTTATTGCACCACTTCATGAGTCCATATTAATCAATAATTTCAAATTTTATTATGATTTATTTCATAAAATGAGAGATCATGAAGTCAATTTCATTGCACATGATAAGCTTAAGTACAACACTACTAGTAATTCAAATGCCAAGTTTCAGAGTAATGGAAATTATATGGTCAAACCAAATGAGAAATAGAATTAAGCCAATATTAAGGTTAGTTTAATATCAAAATATAAAATAGGACTCTCTTACCTATTCCATAAAATAGGAATTTTTCATTTTTACCTCAACCTCATCATAAATTACTAATAAAAATTTAGTGCAATTGTTATCTTCCCCTCCACCACTAATGGTTGATACAAGATAACCTTTAACTAGTGAACATGATCAAAATGATTATTGAAATTATCACCAATGTGATATACATTATACAAATAGATGATTCAAAATAAGGAAAAATATATAAGAAATTATCAATGAAAACAACATTGAATTAATCACACCCACGTAGGAATATAGACCATAGTAAAATTAGAACTACAGGTTAAAAATATTTGATGACCCATTTATAAATCACAAAGTATAATCTAAGGATACTTATAAATTATAGCATACATACCATGTACATCCTCCACTTGAGACATATATTTTTCAAATATATGATATTATTATCACACTTAATTACATTCGATGATATTGATATTTTAGATGATAGCTCATATTTTCATGCATTATTCATATGAGCTCACATCAATGAGAAACTTGTACATAGTGCTATGGATGGTAATGGTTCAATAAAATATGTGTTCACCATGACACATATTAAATATCTTAGATATAAAAAAAATTATATACAATTTACTAAAATATTGGTCACAGGGTTTAATTAACATACACAAGACACCATCCAACATATTTTTCAACCTCTTTATCCAACATATTTTTCAACCTCTTTAGGTAGGCCCCACCATAATGGATACTTTATTAATAATTACAATAAGTAATGGGGTCTTTGAATTATTTTTTTGATGCCCTTGGATTTATTATCCCGTATATATAATGATTTTGAATAGGATTCAAAACTTACTATGACAGTGGAAGGGGTGGAATAGGGGATGTTATCTATAGTGAATTAATGTGTTAATTATATACAATATATTAAGGTAGTTATAGTCTTACACATTTTATAAGATTATTATCTTTATCCAAATGTATCTCCTCCTCCACCCCCTCTACAATCATAGTAAGTTTTTAATCCTATTAAACATCATTATATAGAGGAGGTTGTTAACCCTATTCAAGTCCATTATTTAGAGATAAGTATTTCATCGATATAGGATTTATCTATACATATGATTTAGATAAGATTAATTTATTCCAATAGGCATATATTTTCATATAAGTTATCAAATTAGAGAGATATTCAAGATTCTCAGAGGCCTTTATCTACTATAGAATGTGCAAAGTTAGTCCTAAAAATAGTACATGTTCCACAATGATCAAAATCACCTATGCATTTTCCTACTATACAACAAACCACAAATATTCCTAGGTATTTTATAGATACTCATCATACACAAGATTATATGAGAAATGTTGATGATGATTACATTATGTAATGTCCCACCCCTATCTAAGATCAATTTTTTTTGTTTTCTATTGTTTAGCTGAGACCTGTGCATTTTGGTTTTTTTGCATTTTGACATAGAAAACATACATATACATATATTCAAAAATAACAACAAATAGAGATACCAAAATGTTTATATTGGATGTAAATTCTTTATTATGCATAAATAAACAACACCCATATGAATAAATGACCCAAACATGGAATATCTCACATACCCATTTCACTATCCAAATGTTACAAGGCTAGAAATGAAGCTACAACAAACTTTGAATGATCAGAGCACATCATATGATACCCAAAATAAAAATATACATCAAATAAAAATCAAGAGCCCTTAAAAACCTCAAATAGAGGTCTAAAAATTTATCAAACATAGTACTCAAAAGATAATACAGGCCCATGCCTCTCTTTATGTAAATTACGTCCTAACTAAAAATATAACAATATTAAATACATCACTCCAAAATACCTCAAAACTCTACTAAAACCTTCTATTATGACTATAGATCTTCAATGCCTAGATGAAACGAAATGTTTAGACCAAACACCCAACAAAATCATAAAAAACTCACTGTATGGTATGGCCCTAGCTAGGTATGTTACGGCTAGATTATGAGGTTAAATCATATCAAAACCACTCTAAAATGTAGTCTATAACTTGTAATATTATCTTAAATACCCCTTTGTAATTATAGTGATAAAAAATTAATGATATCTCCTTGAAAATCCCTTTAACGACAATCTAACTTCGTGCAATGAAGCTTGCTAGTGATCCATACAATGAAGCTACTCAAATCAACATCTTGGGAGTGTCTTCCAACCCTGAAAATGATCTAAAAAAAGAAGGTTTATATCTCTAATGTAGCTAGTTCAAACCCTTTCTCTCATGATCAAATCTTGGATAATATCAAAAATATGCAAGTAGTGAATGAATGAAATGAAATTTCTTTTATTTATTTTATTTCCCTTGCATCCACACCGCTTTTAGGATTACAAATATTTTAACTTTTAATTATCTTATTCATGCCTTGGTCACCCACATAAAGTTACTTTATATACTTAAAATATATCATAAATTTCATAATGTATTGTAAAATCACTTAATAATAAACATGTTAAGTTATATATTTAATTTAACTTAACTATGTCAAATATTTAAATATTTATTCAAACAATCTCCTCTACCCTCTATAGTACCATTAAGTTGGCTAATAGAATGTTGACATAATTTATGGACCATTTCACTGACTCACTCAAAGTCCCAAGAGACCCTACTATAAATAGTAACTCTGGACATAGGGTTTGAAATTGCACTAGAAAGAACAACCCCAACATGAGTCCCTTAACCATTCATGTTAGTCTAAAAGAACCAATTGATAGACTAACCTTAATCTATGAATTGATTAATAAGGGAACATAAAAATATGACTTCCCTAGAATTGATTTCCCATAAGCAATTTCAACTCAGGATGCTACAAAATCTACTCATTCTCTCATGTAGCATCTTCTATTAATAAGTTTTTCCACTTCACCAAATACTCTCTGATGACTCTTATACATAGTACAATCCCTAATATCAATGATATCCTTAGGTAAAAAAATAAATTTTCCCTCTTCATCAAGAGGGGGAAGCTCTATTGAAGGTGTCACATTATGTCCCAGATAGAGTAACTCTGTCATGCCAAATTTACATTTTGATTCCTTGACATACAATTAATCTCTCTCCAAGATACTCAGTACCTTATCAATGTGTTGGAGGTGATATTATGATGTCCCATTAAAGATAAAAATATCATCAAAACAAATGAGGACAAACTTATTTAACTTCTCTCTAAAGACCCTATTCATATAAGACTAGAAAGTGGTTGGAGTGTTGGTTAGACCAAATGACATAACCAAGAACTCAAAGTGCCCATAATGACAATGGAATGTTGTATTGTCCATATCCTCCCCTCTAAACCTTATCTGATTATATCTTAATCTCATATCAATCTTAGAAAAGTAACAAGCCCCATGTAACTCATTAATGAGCTCATCAATGTGCATAGTAATCTATGAACATTATTAGTGTTCCATATTTATTCTTTACCAAGACTACTGTAGAAGCAAAAGGGATCTTACTCAGTCTGATATGCCCCATCTCTAAAAGCTCCTTAATAGTCTTCTTAGTTTCATCCTTCAATATTTTTGGGTACTTATGAGGAGTTATGATGACTGGCTTAGCACCTTCTTCCAGTCCTATTACATGATTTATGCCTTGATCAGGAGGCCTCCCTAGTGGTATGCTACTGAAAACCTTGCTATGCTTGGTTATCAATTTTTGAATATCTAGGTGGTAACTTTGATTGGGTTACTTATTATCCATAGGCATAATGACATACTCTATTGCCCATTAAACCTAATCATGTTTGAGTAGTATCTCCATCCTCTTAAGTGATACAAAATAAATTACACCATCTGACATCCCTCTAAGTATATGCTTCCTACCATCTACCTCGAACTTCATCTCCATGGTTCATAAGTTTAGGTAAATTTTTTTGATCACATGAAGCCATTTCATACCAATAACTACATCTAAATCACCCATACTCACCACATAATACTCAACTTGAAACTCATAATCACTAAACATAATGGTTAAGTTAGGGATTCACCATTTGTAAGTTATGGTGAGTCTATTAGATACCCTAACCTTGAAACCTTCAAAATCTTCTATCTTTAGTCCTCTTATAGCCATAAGTCCCTCATCTATGAAATTATGTGTGGCCCATATGTCAAGAATTTTAGTGATTTGATGCCCTTTTAGGACTCCCCAAATCTTAAAATAACCTTCCTTTTTAATAGATGAAAGGTGTGGTGTAGGTCTATCCTCATTCTACTCACCCTGTGCCTCTTCTGTTTTGTTATCTTCTTCACTATAAAGTACTATCTATTATTCCTAAAACCTTGAATGCCACTCTTCCCACTATTCTTGTTCAGCGTCTTTCTTTCTCAATATTTTAGGATGTCTCTACTCTCTAACACTACTTCTCATATAATCTCACATGCAATCATTTTTTAACCACGGAAATTGACATGCAAGTATATGAGTAGTATCACAACTAACATGCACTTGTATAAATGTAATAGGTAGGTAGGAAAATGAACTCTGATACCATTGTAATGTCCCACCCTTATCTAAGATCAATTTTTTTGGTTTTTTTATGGTCTAGCTAAGACCTAGTGTATTTTGTTTGTTTTGCATTTTGACATAGAAAACATACATATACATATATTCAAAAATAACAACAAATAGAGATATCCAGATGTTTATATTTGATGTAAATTCTCTATTATGCATAAAGAAATAACACCCATATGAATAAATGACCCAAACATGGAATATCTCATATACCCATTTTGTTGTCCAAATGTTATAAGGCTATAAATAAAGGTAAAACAAATTGTGAATACTTATATCACATCAAATGTTACCCATATTACAAAATATACATCAAATAATAACCAAGAGTCCTTAGAGACCTCAAATGGAGGTCTAAAAATTCATCAAACACAGTATTAGGAAGATAATACATGCCCATGCCTCTCCTCATACAAATTATAGCTTGGATAGAAATGCAATAGTATTCAGTACACTCCAAACTACCTCAAAACTTTTCCAAAACCTTTTGTTTATGACTATAGATCTTCAATGCCTAGTTGGAAGGAAATGTTTAGACCAAACACCCCATAAGATCATAAAAAACTCACTGTATGGTATGTCCTTAGCTAGGTATGGTATGGCCATATTATGAGGATAAAGAATATCAAAACCACTCTAAAATTTAGTCCATAACTTTTAATATGGTCTTCAATACCCCTATACAATTATAGTGATAAAAAGTTGATGATATCTCCTTGAAAATCCCTTTAGCAACAATCCAACTTTGTGTAATGAATCTCACTGGTGATCCCTAAAATTAAGCCACTCAAACCAACATCATGGGGTCGTATTCCAACCTCGTATATGCTCTCAAAAAAGGAGGTTTGCATCTCCAATGTATCTAGTTCAAACCCCTTGCTCTCATGAAAAAAATTTGAACAATATCAAAAATATACAAGTAGTGAATGAATGAAATGAGGGTTCTTTTATTTATTTTATTCCCCTTGCCTCCATGCCACTTTTGGGATTCTAAATAATTAAAATTTTAATTATCCTTCTCATGCCTTGGGCACCCACATAAAGTGACTTTATAAACTTAAAATATATCATAAAGCACATAATGTATTATATAATCAATAATAATAAACATGTTAAGTTATATATTTAATTTAACTTAACTATGTCAATTATTAAAATATTAATTAGAATGATATCTTCTAGCCTTTTTAGTACCACTGAGCTAGCCAAGGAAATGTCAACATAATTTTTAGACCATTGCACTGCCTCACTCAGAGTCTCATGAGCCCATACTATAAATAGTAAGTTTGGCCACACGGTCTAAAACTACACTAGAAGGAACAATCCCAACATGGGTCCCCTAACCATCCATGTTAGTCTATGAGAACCCATTGATAGACTAACCCTAATCTTTAAAAAATTTAAGAATGGGACATTACACATTATAACACCCACTTAATTTTAAGATTTAGATAAACCTACACATATTAATTTTCCTTTATGATAGATATCCATTACACCATATGATATAAGAAGCTCCCATTAATATCCCATTGATGGGATAATTATATATCACCTTTACAAATTCAAATAAATTTAAAATAAAAAAATAAAAAACTTAAAAAAATACAAATATTTTAAAAATAAGAAAAGCAGGACTTGACCATGACATAGTTACTAGATCATATTATTTACATATGTTATTTATCACATGTTTAGTAGATGTAATATTATTTTCTTACACATCAATTTCCATAAGTATATGAGTTTGATGCATGTATATAAATCATACAAGGACACATAGATGTTAGACATTTCCTATACCTAGGGTCTATGTCAATGCTAACAGAATCCACCTCCACATGTTACATTATCACAAGTTATATCTTTTTATGACCTCTTTACCAGGTTGAGATACATAGATTGATTACAAATTACTTAATATACACTCACTTATTACATATTTCTATATGGATATGATTTTTCATGGTATTCCACTAATAAATATAAATAGTATAGACTAGTTTTCACTTGCCCTATGCTTCATCAATTTTTCTACTTTTTCATGATAGGCTAGTTATTATTTTTTATTATGTGTGTCCCCTTGGCCTTTCTTGTGGATCTTTCACCTTATTTTCTACAAAATTTGTGTCACTTACTTATGTCTCATTAGCCTTATTTATTATTTCATTTCCCCCTTGATTTTGGCTCCTTATCCTTGTTTTTAGCTCATTAGCCTTAATTTTTATTGACATATTATGCCATATTTATTTTTCCCCTTAGCCTCATATATAACATATTATGTTATTTTTAAAAATTACATGTTAATATTGTTTGGATTGTATGATTTTTTATGTTTTTAGATTCCATGATATATATCATTCACCTCCCTTTTTTGTGTTGTGCCATGATTTATATCATTCAATTCTTTACTATGCATTTTGTTTCATTAATAGTTACTCCTATATGATTCATAAATACATTGATCTTGACATACCACTTTTATGCCCTTAAATTTCATATGTTACATATATGCCTTGGTGATAAATAAATTAATATGATGTCATATTACCCACATATTTACATGCTTTTGTAGACAAAAACTTAGCACAATCATTATTATACAATGCCTTTTAGCCACTTTGCTTATATGGGTCAAATATAAGAATTAAGTACTTAGTGACACATTTTTTTATGTTTAATATTTTAACTTATGATATTATATGAATTTTTGGTATTATTTTCCAATCCATGCTATTTAATTTGCATTTTAAATATATATATATATATATATATATATATATATATATATATATATATCTAACCCCTTTTATCATTTCAAGGTTGTGTTTATCCCAGGGTGGGATTGACTAATAGGGTCATGATCAATCATCAATCTTGACCCATTTTTGTTGATCCTAACCCTTGATATTTTAATTATAGTTTTAGACACATATCCATTTTAACTATTGATTTTTGTCCTTTTGATATTATCTGATTATGTCTTGTGCACCACTAGGTTTTTAACTAAAATTATAAAAGGTTCCTATATATACATATTTTCTATGAGAAATTTAAGATGAATATTCCTAAATTATAAGAGTTATTTTAAATTAAAATTTTTATTACACTATATAAAAATATCTACATCTGAGGAATTGATAGATATTACATGTTTGTTCCATGGGTAAGCTAAGAGAAAGATCATCAAGATTTACATCTACCATTTCACACAGATATGTAAGTATGAGAAATAAATTTGAGTTTGATTTCAGAGCATTGGAAATGTAATGAAATGCTTGGTATTTCAACATGGATTGATCAAGGTTGGTATAACTTGATCATTTTAGTTTGATTCCCCCTATTTGATGTCTCAAGTGTTTGTGTAGGAAACTAGGGTTAGATATTTTAGGTGCATGCATGCATGTTAGAAAGGAGATGAAGGAATAAAATTACATTTCTTATTTAGTTGAAACATCAAATAAAAAAACATAATATTATTGTCACAAGGTCATTATCGACCCATATAGGTCAAGATCAATAGTTGGTATTGTCTACTTATATTCAATTCTAATGAAAACAAAAACAACAATCAATTTTAGAAACATACACCCATAAGATCAAGATTGAACCATAGAGTTCAAGATTATTAATTGATAATATCCACTTCTAGTCATTTTTTACCCAAAATAGAAATAATTGTACATTTCAAAAGTGAGACAATTAAAATCTATTTAAACATCATCATATAATAAAATAATCATGTACAAATGTGGAAAGTGTGAAATCTAATCTAATTCATTATCTATTCTCTTATAGTTTTTTTATTTCAACTTGTCAAAAAATTTTATTGAATCATAGTTTTTGAATATTCTATTAGTATATAGTTAACTTTTATTCTACTAGTTTCTATCTAATTAAAAGGTTATTATTACACTAATCTAATTTTAGGTAAAAACATATTGGTGAACCTATACATTTTATTTGAAAAATACTTATAAATTTTTTGACTTAAGTTTTATATGTCAAAGTATGTTTTTGGATTAGGTATTATCTTTTTCATTAATTACATCTTAGGCTTCAAAATGTCTACATCTATTAGGAACTATATAATAGTCCTCATCCCTTGGATTTTCTATTTTATAAAAATACTATACCCTATGAATATTATAGTGAATATACTAATTATAATCATTGTATGATTAACAATGATAATGATGTCTATGAGGAATATGATTATGAATTCAATTATTATAATTACAATTGTGAAAAATCATATAGTGAGGATGAGGAAGAATATAACACTTTTGAAATAAAGGAGCATAGTTCCCCTAATCCTTATTTAAACACTAATATTAATCATAAATTATAACAAGAGGAATACAATAATAATGTATGTATTATTATTCTTCACATTTTTCATGATTTACAATCTATAGAATCACTATTTTAGAATACACTTCATTTATCTTTATAGTTTTGTACTACACTTCATCAAATTAAATATTATAGAACAAAATGCATAATAAAAAAATGCATAAATAAAAATTATGATAACATTAATCTTACATACATAGATACTTCACATGATATAGACAATGCAAATGATAAAAAATTAGATTGTGACTCTCCTTATATCTCTTTAGATAAGTCAAATTTTAAAAAAGTAGAATGTGATTCTCATTTTTCTCTCTAGACAATGCAAATAATATAAAAGTAGAAAGTTATTATCCCTTTTCTCTCTATATAAAATTCAAATGATAAAAAAATAGAATGTAATTGTCCTTTTCTCTCATTACTTAATTCAACCCACCAAGATCACTGACTACAATTGGAAATAATACATTGTAATGGGAATTAATCCACTATAAACACCTATTTTTGTACAAGTACACATATTTATAGTATCCTTGTATGCATATACCTTTTCATTGAGGATTAGACATCTGGTAATACAATCTCTTATGGACCTGTTTGGTTCCATATTATTTCACCTACCCCTTATGCTAGTGTGTTATTTTTATTTATCTTCATATAATGTATGCCAAGGATCCATAATTAATGTTCTTGTTTTTAATATGTTTTTATCCCTTGGACACTTGTGTCCATCTTGGACACTAATGTCAATGTTAGTGTCCAACTATGACACAAATGTTTAGGCTTATATTTTTATCCTATTTGATACCTTTCACCTTTTGACCATTTTATTAGCCCTCTTTGCCCATATTATTATCGTGTTTTTGAATGTCACTAGGATTTAATTCAAAATCAAAAGGTTCATATATAAAGGCTAGATTATAATTAACACACCTAAAATTTTTATTACGCAACTATATATTTGGAAAGTATTATTTATTTCAAGATATTAAATTTCAATATAGCACTAAATCAAAATTTTGAAGCATTCAAAAGGTCAAATATACTATTACATTAATTTTACCAAGGGTTAATAGGAGAAATATCATATACTTGCACTATTACAATTTCACACACGTGCCTAAGAGACAAAATTACATGTGATTTTGAGGCCCTCTTTACAGTATTGGATATATAGGAAACACTTAGAAATAAGAAAGGTTGATAGGAAAGGTAAAATTTAGTAGTTATTCTTCATTAATTCATGAATATTTTATCTTTAGAAATTATCATTTGGTTATTTTATTAGGTGGTGAACAATGTGGATTTTCCTAAATTATTTAAGTGTAAGTTAGTTTCTAGGTTAGTTCGCCTACTATTTAAAATAAATTTCATGTAAATAAATATAATTTTCCACTCTATCAAATTTCAATATAAACTTATCTACCATTATATGTAATATATGATCATTTAATGATCAAATTTCAAATTATATCATCATAGCTACTATATAAAGGAACTTGTATCTCTCACCATCATAGTTGTCACCCACAAAATTATCACCCTTCAGATAACATAGATGTCATTTGGCCACACAATTATTGTTTGATAGCACAGATATCATAGAAAACATATGGTGTTATGTGATCTATGTGTTGTTAATCAAAACCTATGTTGTTAAGTGCTACTAATTTGCCAAGTTGAATTATGTTTAGTGATAATAATGTTGTCTATTGATAGCATTAATATCAAATGACAATAATATTGTTGATTTAAAATACCACTATAAAGTGACAACATAGATATTGAATGCAAATAGACCTATTTTTTGACATTGTTGTTGTCTTGTGATGACATTACTATCATTCAACATCAAAGGCTTGTAATCCAAGAAAAAACTACCATCCATCTATGAGTTTTCCATATAGTCACATGTTAGTATACCTTCTACAACAAGTTATTTTTTACATATCCATTCACCTACAAACCTAAACATAATTCATTAACTTTTCATAGAATTTAAAAACCCATACTTATAAATTCTCCAAGAAAACCCAAGCTTATTTATATATGGGCCACTAAAATTTACTCTATTTCTAGGGTTATCTCGACTCATGTTACTAACCCTTTTTTATGAGTTTAAAATAGGTATAATTTAAAAAAAACCAGGGTTTTAATTATTATATAGATCATTCACACATGAAGACACATCTAACAATGTAAAATAATTACACAAATGATAGTGCATGATTGGTGTAATTTTAGAGCCATTCCTATACATATCCTTGAATAGACACCTATATCATGAAGTGGAAACTAGCATTGACATTATTTTCCATGATCAATATAACTATCTAATAGATAAAAATAGTAAAATATATAATTAATAGGGTTAATATATTTAAGATAGATATGCAATGATTCCTTATCACTATCATATTATATAATAGAACATAAAACAAGATATTCTCTCTTTTATCCACAAGATATGCTCTCTTTTATCCCTTAACTACTTTATTCTTACCATATTTATTACACATGGTTAAATGAATTACATTATCAAAGTATTGTATTACATTTATAAAATATGAATATTAAAATATTGCATTCAAACATCATTATTGCTTCTATGTTTCCCTTGTGAATCCAAAAAGCATAAAACATTTGTTGAACCCATCCTTTATTTATTGATCCAAAATGCTAGTTTACATATTAGGTTTTTACCTTATTAAAAATTTCAATTCAAATTTATATATTTTATTTTAAAATCTCATTTTTGTCTTACTTATATGGGCATAGCTTATGAATGCTTAGTTACATCTTTTCTTTAGCACTAATGGTTGTGTGACTCACAGTTGTCTTGAACATTAAGAACTTTATGACATCATTAAAAAAACACCATGCATGGAAGCTCCATTATGATAGTTAATTTAATCCACCCAATGATCAATGTGTTACATATGAAAACCTTAAAGAAGACCAAACATAGGATAAAACCTCTTTTGCTTACAACTATGATATTAAAAAAACCAATGACTCAAATGAAAATATAAATAACCAAGGTAATGATTATGATATTTCTACTTGTGGGTCTGACTATGGTGACATCCCTCTTTGTTATGACATCAATCTTATTCATTTGTTTTAAAATGATGAAGAGTTACCAAATACACAAACTGGTAGCATTCATAATGTTGAAAATCAAAATATTGCATGTATACCTTATTTAGTTAGTTTATAAAGTGATTATTCTTCCTCCCCTTCAAATTATTTAAATGTCATTACATGTTCCTCCCTTATATCTCATGATGAAAACATTAATGAAATCAATTTTATACCTTCTACTCCAAGTAATAATAATATTGAATTTTCTTTCCGATTTGGATGATCCAAATTCAAATAGCCAAAGTTGTTCTTTCCCTCTAGTTTATGATGAGAAAAATGCATGAACTATGTCTCCCATTGTCTTGTTTAAGGAAAAAAATGATATTTAATATGACAATCATAAGAAATTACTTGTAAAACATACATTTTTTAGGATAAAAATAGTATCCCAATTATATTTCATGTATCATTTTCAAAGATCAATTCATGTAATAAAAATATAATAAAAACTATCATTGCATCTTCTCTCCCTCATTTAGAAAGTAAAACCAAAAGTGAAAACTACATTCTTCCTTCTCATTATGTTATGAATGAATTAAAAAATGTTTCTTCCCTTACCTCCTTTGAACTTTCTACTAAAAAAGAGCAAATGAGTACAATTGAAAAAAATCCCCCATTTCTATTCAATGCCAATATATTTTTAATGACAATAGTACCAATCTCCATGTAATCCAACATGATATACTTACATATTTAAACATGGATACCCCTTTAAAATATGAGATACAAACATGTGATCATTCACCCCTTGATAGTGAAAATGATTAAATTATTCCTATGTTCCATGTGTATGGTAATTTACAAACACTAGAAAAAAACTTCAACTTCCTCTTATGATATGTTATCTATCATTCCTACCATAGGAGATCTATAACAACAGGTCCAAAATCTAAAACTTAAACATTCTTCTCATGATGCTATTCTTGAGGATAATACATTTTAGAACAACATAATGCCAAGAGGGTATTTGAGCATCTTTACCTTCAAACTTTATTATGCATGAATTATCCTCCTTCAATGGTCAAGGAGACACTACAATTAACTTGAAACAATATATACATTACTTTGAACACTATGCCCAAAATGGAAGCTTCTCTTAAGGGATTTTCATTATAGACTAACCCAAGGGGCTCTTGATTGGTTTTATAGTCTTTCAAATGGTTCAATATCAATGTTCATAACACTTAAAGATGTGTTTATATTTAATTTTCATCATTATACCTTACCTAAATTACCATTGGAACATTATCAAACATTGATGAAATTAAAAAATGAATCTATACAAGATTATGTTATTCAATTTAAGGATGTTTTGTATTTCATACCTTATAGACACTTAGATTTGAAGGTATAATTTATATTTATTATATTTATTATTTATCCACTCATAGAAAGTGTATTACATAATCCATTTGATTCATTCGAGACTTTATATTGGGATTTCATAAATATGCATGCTTTCTAGTGAATACTTAAACCAAGTTTCAAATATCTTCACTAAAACTAACACATGCTAAGAAACATGTTTTCAAGATAAATAAAAAATTCACACAAGATCATAAACCAATTCAAAAGCCTTTAGTAGAACCAATAACATATGTAAAAATCCAAATAATAAAGGTTTTGAATAAAGGGAAGGAGCATGCATATAGAGTATCTCCCATAGTTAGACCATATACCCCTGCTAAACAACAACCTCTTTAGTTTGATTGGTACTGAGATATACCACATGACATATTATGAACTTTTTTGGATAAATTAATGATCACACTCCCTCCTAATTCATATTATCTACCACACTAATTTGAGAAAGATAAAGTACAACATTTTTGAACTTACCATGGTATTAATTGACATCAAGATAATGATTGTTTTTTTCTTGATAAAAAGATTATATAGTTAGATGAACATGGAATCATTGCATATCAAAAATACATATATATACCTATTCAAAATAAATATAATATAGGCTCATCTATGAGGGTAAAATAATCCCATGTTACTTCTTGTGAGGAACACATGGTCCATCAACATTCACAAAAGATTACTAGTTGAATTCTTTGTCTTAGTGTGCTCTCTCCTAGGAATAATCTCTCCCACATTAATCCTACTGAAGAACCATTGGTCAATTATATCCTTCATAAAGATAAACAAATAGAATGTGAATTTACATATTGAATATGAATACCTAAACATATACATATAGATTCATAGAATATTTCTACATCTACTTCATAGGTGGCTAAAAAAATAAAAGCAATAGTCCCATTACCAGATGATCATTATAGTCATGCTTTATTATTTAATTTGGATTTCATTACATACAGGGAGTTAATTTTTGATAATATAATACAAACATTTAAAAAATGAACATATTTGTTACACAATTTACAAATCCTAACATACATAATGGAAATAAATGCAATTAAAAATATATAATGAACAATAAATAATTAAATAGTATACATCCATTTGAAACCAAATAAAACCATATGAGTAATCACTCACACACACACACACACACACACACACACACACACACACACACACACACACACACACACACACACACACACACACACACACACACACACACACACACACACACACACACACACACACACACACACACACACACACACACACACACACACACACACAATTTTTATAAAAATAAATACATCAATCATATGTTAGGGTCATATCCACAAATGTGTACTCTTCATCACTATCAATATCCATGAATCTAGAATCTCTTGGTGTATATGCATCAAGATATGACTAGGGCCCACATGCATGAGATAACACGTACTCTCTCCTCAAAAATTCCTAACCACCACACTATATCCTTTTACACATGTCATCAAGTATCATAACAATCAGTCAACATCTTCATGATCTTAGTGGAAATCCATTATGGGATGTCATGCCTATCCAACTTAGCATGTAGTGTTTGAGTACTTTTTATGCTTTTTCAATGTGATCTAATTCACTAAAAACAAAGTATAAGCAAGGTTTATAAGATTACCTAGAGATATGGATGGTTGGTTGTGCACCATTGATCAAGCTTGATTGTGAGAACTCTTCTTTGGCTAGGGAGGAATGATCTACAATTCAACACACTTAAACAAAAAATGGATTAATAGATAAATGAGTGGGCTACATGGTTACAAACTAGTCTTGAGAAGCAACACACTTTCTCATATGGATGTCAGCCCACTATTTTCAATTAAGAAAGATAATAAATATAAAAGATAAAATATAAAGATTACAAGATATAAATGATGTAAAAGATAATTTGATAAAGATAAATAATTATGGATTATTCAAGATAATAGATAAAATATAAAATATAATAGATGTAGGTATAAACAACACCAACATACAACTTAATAAGATTATATAAATGTAGACTATCTATTATTAAGAGATAAGATAAATGGATTATTGAAGGACAAAATGTATAAATGCTTTGCTAAGTTTTAGTAATGGATATCAATAGATTAAGAGAGATATTTAGAAAATAGAGTATAGTTTTCATAGATGTTAAAGATGTAAAATAGACTGTTTAAAGGGTTATTTTATAGTCTAATAGGGATTGACAATGATCCCAGAGGATCAACATTGATTCTAAAAAATTGACATCAATTCAGATGAATTGATGTCAATTTTATGTAAAAGTGTTGAATTATAAATAGACTAAAATGATGACCTATATTTTTAATAAAATGATAAAAATTGAATGTAAGATAGACACAGATAGACATAGAAGACAAAATATTTATAATGTGAATGAATTTAAATTAAAAACTAACCTTTGATGGATGAAAATGAACTTGGATAAGTTGAGAGAGAAAATACTTCAAAAACCTTTGATAAGATCTCTAAAAAAAGTTGCACAAGATAGTAAGTTGTTGATAAAGTTTATATGCAAGTTACAATGAGATTCTAATAGCATTTCAAGTTACAAAATTGTAGTCACATTCCCCTCCTAGTCCATGGAGGTTTGTTGTATATAAATGGATCATCATCGATCCTAGCCGATTGGTGTCAATTTTGGAAGATCGATGTCGATCTACCAAAAATGGGTGAAGCTAAATGAAAAGCCATTCCAATGCATTGGCATGGGGTAAAAGAGGGTTAAAATGAATTATGAGGTTTTTTGGGTTATTTTAACCATGGGATAAGTTTGTTAAGAGGTTGGGTAAATTTATCTATTATTGATTTTTATAATTTTGATTATTTAAAAGATTTTGGGTGGTTATGGATAGTAAATAGTAATTAATAAGATTAATTATCATGGATAAAAAGGGGGTATAATTTAACATTTAATTTTGGACATCTAATTTATACCATATTTTATACTTATACTTTAAGTTATATTTTATGTATATACTTTCAAGATGTTTGAGAGTGGTTTGGGATTTCTAAGAGTTAAGATGCAAAATTTAAATTTTTGGAGGTTTCTACTACATTTCAAACTCATCTTATTTCAAGATTTAAAGCTATGGTGTACATTTCTAGCATCTATATTTAATTAATAAATCAATAACCTAAAAGATGGCATAATAGGGCAACTGTTATAAATTTTGGCATCTATATGTAGATCCTCATGATTAGTGGTTATAGTATGTTATGCTTCCACAACTCTCACTACAATATCAAATAAAGGTACATGATCACATATAATGTCAATGACCCTATTAATAAATCCATCTTTAGCTATATCCATAGACATGTTCTATGTGAGGGCCTATATCACCTAATCCATGATTATCACCCACTCCTGATTACAGGTAAACATCGGAGATATGATACTAGTTAGCTACATCTATACATCAAATATTTTATCTATCATTATAACCAAATCAAATGCCAAATTTAAAAACTATGGTATTCACATGTGTCCCCAGAGGACACCTCATCCATAGGTGTTGGTCCTACAATATCATCATCATCTAAATCCTTTCCTATCTCTCCTCATTCACCCCTATGTTGAAATAATGACACTTAGGGATCAATTATAATAGGAAATAATAGTGGCCACTAGGATCTATCCCACCCAACACATAGCCATATGTACATCTTTCATAATACCCTATAACTAGGGGAACCATGTGATCTCACTCATCCATTAGATGTGGGGATAGATCTATTATCATAATTACTTGAATATGATGGGGCCTATTCCCACTCCATGTTGTCTAGTTCCGTGGGTAGGTTGTCATGGGCACTCCCTGCTATATATCAAACTTCCATAAACTTGGTTGTATTATAAAAAATCATAAACACTAAGAAAATTATCAACCAAAAACATGTTGATATGGATCCTCTTAACTCATGTACATCATTGGGCCATCCAAAAAAAGTCATGTAAGGATTCCATATAATCTAAATAGAAGTTAACCTATTAAAAGTAACATAGTACTCTATCATGGTATGTAGACTACCACATGTAACTACCCACCACTCTAAAAACATTTGTAGATGAAACCATCTATGTAGGGGACCACCAAATGTCCATACCATTATAATATGATCATAATCTTAAACATGTAATAGAGTACTAGATACAATACCTCCACCATGACTCTCTAGTACAAACCTATAAATATCCTTGTATAAGTGGGCCACAATAGTGTGACCCCATAAATATTGTTGACATAAAATATGAAGTGGTTAGCTACATATAGTTTTATGTTAGTTTTATTAATGTATATCAAAGGTTTGTATTGAGTTAATTCTTTATCATTAATTTACAAATAAGTTGTGCCTATAGTTGCAGTAAATCATACATAGTACATAGGACACATGAAATTACTACTCCAAATCCTTTATTTTATAAATATTGATATAAAACTTTAATATAATAGTTCATATAATATTTATTATATACCATTAATACTATTAAATAGGTTAAGTTTATTAATGACCTTTACATAACTATTTATATTCACCTATATTCTTCTATGTCTCTTTATCTATTTATGATGATATGATATAAATACCAAGCCAATACAAAATAAATCAATGGTAATGTCTATGTGAGAAATTACATTTCTATAATCATTTTATCCTTTATCTCAATAAATCTTTCTTTCTTATTGCATCCCTAGTTAGTATAATCATCTATCTTATTGACCTGAAAGAGTGTTTAATTGTTGCGATAATGAAATCAATCTTGTGGTACCTAAATTTGGGTTCTTTAAATACTAGAGAATCCTACCAACATTTTATTATATTTTATATCATTGTATCATCCTGAATAAAACTCTATTTTTATTGGTAGGTACCAAAAATTTATCGCAATCCACCTAAGTATAACAAAATTATGACAACTACTATTATACATGGCTAAAGATCATGCAGTGGGTTCCCATTGTTTGGGCAGATACTAATAATAATTGGAAATCATTATATGAGGGAAATTTTCATAATCAAATATAAACTTATTTACATCTATAATCATATTTTCAATCACCACATTTTCCTTGGCCACCAAGACAATGTCATTAGAAACAGGGGCTTTGTCTAGAGAAGAAGTGTAATTAGTATGTGTCTTTAGGTGAAGCTCTATTTTCTCCATTTATATTCTTAGTAATCACCATAGTCCTCAATTTCATATATATATATATATATATATATATATATATATATATATATATATATATATATATATATATATATATATATATATATATATATATATATATATATATATATATATATATATATATATATATATATATATATATATATATATATATATATATATATATCCACTCTTGTTGCTTCTATTTATATTATTCATATAGAGATATCATTTATGCCCTTTCATTAATGGAGGGTATGTGTTGAGATCCAAAATTGGTTGAAATTGTGCTCAACTATTTTTATATTTACTCTAACTCATCTTTCTTATCTAACATCCATAATTTCCATCTAAGTTAGTAAGTGAATTAGGTAGAAGCATCCTCCAATTTCTCCTTCATCTTACCTACTTGTTCCTTGTACATTATTCTATTTACCTAGTTTCCCACTTAAGTGACCCTAATATCTCCACCTTATATTCCTCCTGAGCCTCCATTGTGATGAGGGATATATCCCTTATAGCTCAAAAATGGTTGATAAAATTCTCCACTATTTCTACTAATTATTGTTCAATTGATAGAGTGGTATCTAAATAAACTGTGGTATGACAGTGGCTAAGGTAGATAAACATTTATTAATTTCCTCCACTAAATTAGCACACTACATCAACAAATATCCTCTATAACTTTGAATTAGACTTTATCCCACCATTTTTTTTGTCAATGGGAGTTAATTATTGTAGTGCCACTTCACTTTTCCTTCCTTAACCTAACTAGATATAACTAGATGGCACTAGAATGGTATATGTTTTCTATTTATGTTTGGATAATTTTGATTTTATCTGAGTAATTAGGTCCATAGTATTTCTAGTAACTCCTTGGATTTTCCCTAATATGCCCAAAGTACTTTATGTGGTGTCTTAGGCATTGGACTCAATCCTTTGGCTTATCTCATTCTCCTTCCCCTTCTCCTATTGAACCATTATTTGTTTTATTTATTTATTTTCATCTAATTCCAATTTTTGTTTGTCTTCCTATTTACTTTTCAATTCATCCAATTTTTTCTTTTTTTCTTCATCTTGTCTCTTTTTATTTTCTATTTTCTCTATTTTATTTCTATGTTCTTTTTTTTCTCCTCCTATTCCTTTTTCCTAATTTCTTATTTGCAAACTTTTTTTCTATTTTTCTTCCTCATTTTTATTTTCCTCTTGTTCTTGATTTTTATTTTCTTCCTCAAAATTTTTTTCCTCAATTTTTTCAACTTATAGTTTTCTTTTGGTTTCTTCTTATAGTTCTAATATCTTCTTTTATTCTTTTCTCTATTTTTTTTCTCCAATAGTTCTTTTGCTTATTGTGTATCCAATATTTTAATCTTTTAATTTTTTCTATCTTATTCCTCAATTTCTTGTTCCAATTGTTTGAATTTTTTAATCATATCATCCTATATTTAATTGGCCTTATCTAATTATTTTTTTCTTTTCCAGGGCCTCAACAACTATGAGATGTTGTGGAAGTTTTCCTTAAGGCTTCCTCTTTTTATTTTTCAATAATGACTTTAGTACCTTATTTATGTCCCTAAAATTAATAAAGATATTCTACAATTATTCTAGTGTTTTATATATGATGTCATCTAACTCATATGAATTAAGCACCATATATTCTAGATTTACCCTTATCACCCTATTTTGCCCTGTGGTATCCTAAATCTTATATAGGTTACCCACCTTATTTATTCCCCATTTAGCATGGAACATACCTAAAAGAGTATTCATATTTGGGTACTCAATATTCACCTCTTTATCTATGTACTCTTCCATTTATATGGTGTTCCTTTCCTTTGAGGGATATAAATATGACTTGGTTATTAGCTTCTTGGATAAGGATTTCATTTCTTTCTATTTTTTATTTCCTTTATGTTTCTCGTATTGGGATAGGATCCATCCTCTTTTATTCCCACTCATTTTTAGTAAGGTTTATCCATCATTAAAAGATGAAGTGGGAGATGTCTTAGGTTCCTTTATAGGATGGGATTTTCTCTTTAAATTTAAGGGTAAGTCTCCCCTAGGTGATTATTTTCTTTGTCTAAGTGTGTAGGGTGGAGTACCATTCTCTTCCATCTATTATTCTATAAATTATTCACATGTGGTAGAGTATTTGAAAATAAATGAGTTTGTGTCCTCTTCTTCCTCTTCTTCTTCCACATTAAAATCCCCAATTCTATAACTTGTTTCATTGGTCTTAAAGATCTGTAGATACCAAATTGAGGTTTAAATACCCCTATTCCTCTTATGGGTATTGGACCTTCACTAATTTTATCCTCTTCTTATTCTTACTCTTGTTGATAACCTCCCCCCATTTCAATGAATTTTTTTTGTGGCCTTGGGTCTAGTGGGAGGCTCTTATCCCTAATGATCACTCTCTCAACTTGTTCATTTGTAATGCCATAGGGCACAGGTGGGAGAGGCACAATTTATTAATGAATAGGTTATTTATATCTAATAAAAATTGACCTGTGTAAATTATTTATTGAAAATTTTCCTCTATATTCTATACATTCCTTCTACCATACTCTTCATTACTCATTCCTGGTGTAAGAAGTGTTTGAATTGTCATACTATAGGGATAATGTTCATCACCTTAATGATTTGGGATTTTATGGGTGTGTTAGAGTTACAATTTATCCTTACCTCATACCTATAATAGTATGGGTAAAGTGCATTGAAATTAATAATAGTAAAGAACTATAGTAAAATTTTTGAATAGTTTTAGCTTTATTTATCTTCCACAAATTCTCCATGAATTTTTCATATAGCATGGTTACCAAATCATACTGAATGCCAGTGGAGTTAATGTCATATGTTATATTTACACTCCTTACTATTATAAAGTCCTATATGTTTTTGTAATATACTTTCTAGGCAATAGATTTTGTGTAAAATCTAATTTTTGCATACTTCATGATCTGAATAGATAGATTCATACAGTTGATTTTTATACCTATCATCACGGTTATGGAGTTAATGCTTTCTTTGATCATTACATTATACTTCTGGGTATAATTCTCTTCCTTTAGGAGGTCAGTTATTATTTGACTCACCTTAGGGGAAATGTAATATTTTTGGTCTAGATATAAGATATCCTCATGTGTCCTACTTAGTATCACCATATTCATACTTGACATTAGTGTAAAATATGGAAATTGACATTAAATGAAAAATTTCAATCATGGAATAAATCTAAATTTTGGTTTATGATCCAACTATTAATTTTTAGGGTTCACCTACATCATGTTACTTCTCTCTTATTCTAATTTTGTATGATCAATTTCAATCAAGTATGCCTTGATGTATGTGTATATGTCTTTTACATATGTGACTAGATTTAGAACTTTTGAAAATGTACCTAATGGGTCTGGTGTTTTTGATTTGATTAAATGCTTATTATACTTAGGTTGATCTATTATTTCATCCATGACTACTTGAGTAATTTATATTATTTTCACTAAGAAAAGTAGTAGCTAATGAGGTATGAACTTTAAGCCAAAATTTTTACATAGTTTAGAATTTTTATGATTAGCCAAATGTATACACCCTAATTTGATCAAGTAACCAAAAATAATAGGTATTTTGTTATTATTTCATAAGGTATTAGTGATGAATGTAGCTCTTGTTTACATGGTCATTTTGGGTCTTTTTATCTTTATTATGTATTTTTCCCCTATTTGTTGCACCCTTAGTGGTCTATGTCATCCTCTCCTAATCATAGGGCCCCACAACCTATTTTACCTAATATTTTCTATATTTTAAAACCTTGAGACACTAGTGCCATTACTTGGATAGTAGTGACAATGATGATAGTGTTCACCTTTTGGTGTTAGTGTCCAATGGTCATTGTCTTCCATGTTTTGGGTCGTAACCCTCCCTTGAGCCTTATCTTATGTTTTTATCCCTCTCTTATGTTTTGTCAGCCAACAAATAAGGATCTTACATAAAAATAAAATTTTATTCTATATAAATATCCTCACAATTAATTTTACATCTAACACTTACTATTTAGGCACATAATTACATAAAATCAGTTAATAATACATCTTAACACACTACATATTACTTGGCTATCACATCTAGAATTGCATGCTTGATCAACTAAGGGACTAAATGAAAGTCATTATAGCATAAAATTTTTATTTATTATGAACATTCCCTAAGGGATAACTACATATAGTTTGAGACCCTTAGGAATGGAATTAATGTAGGTAGTGACTAGGGCAACAAGGGTTATACCCTATGTGATTGTGATATCCCAAAACCCATTTTTTCCTTTATTTTGCATTTGATTTGGTTATTATTTCATGTTTGTAAGTGTTAATTAGGATTTTCAAAGAGATTAATGTAAAATAGTGATATATGAAAAATTATAAAAGTCATAGAATCACTTACAGGTCCCTCAAACTCTCCTACGACATCTCTAAAAGTTTTAGGCAACTATTCTAAGGACACTAGCACCATAATTACACACTAATACCACATGGTGGAACTATCCTCATAAGGGTAATATTGTTAAAATCTTATTTTTAGGTACATCTATATAATAAAATATTTATGGTTGATCTCTAATCCTATTATAGATCTTAAGTCATAAAAACACCTATTTTGCTCTAAATCAGTACACTTTCTCAACATATTTACTATTTTAGGATGAACTTGTCAAATTAACTATTTACTACATTTATCTCAAGTTATTATTTTAATCAACACTTTAAAAACCTAATATTTACATCTAATAAGTCCTAAAAAATTAAAAAAATTGGTGAACCTGGCTTACTTTGAATATTGCTTAAAATCTTAGTTTAGCCTAGGGATTAATTTCTTCATTTTACACTAAATTAGGGTTATAAAATTTTATTTTAACTAATTGTTCGTAGAAAATAACTCATACAAATCAGTATTATAATATATTTTCATTAATTTAATATAATTTATTATTTTCCAAATAACCCTCATCAAACATTAGATCCACATATCAGGTCCCTATACATCCAAATACTAGACTTGAGAGTTTCAAGTACAATCTTGATATTGGGATAAATATTTCCCATCATTGCACATATACCTATGTTATATTAAATTATGCATACTATGTGTTTTTTATTCATTATTTACATTATCTTCTTGGTAAGTTTAAAATGACATCCAAGAAGCCTTTTATCCCTCACCTAGATGATGAATTTTTGGATTTTTATCATAATTACAATAATGAATGGACAAATTTTCAAGATTGAAAATTACCACATGATAATGATTTTATTTATAGTGATGATAATGATTATTATTTTTGTGATGGTTTATATGAATATTACTATGAGCATGATAATGAAAGTGTTGATGAGTATATACTAGATGCATCTTCTTCTTTTTCCTCTCCCTCTTCTCCTACTCCTCAAAATCAAACTAACAGTATAATTCCAAAAGAAACTCTTATTGGTAGTGCTTTATTCCAATGTAATCTTATTTTTTCAAACACTTTATCTACCTCCTTAGATAAATTAAAACAAGATAAGTGCAATAAATGAAATATACTTTCACATGACTCAAGTAACATAGAAAAGAGTAATACATCCTCTTTACCCTTCTTATTTAAATTTTAAACAACATATACAAATAATATTACACCTTTTACCAATGCACAAACTAAAGTAGATGAAATTATTTTATCAACTTATTTTAAATTCTAAGCTTGACATAATGATTCTTTGCATAATGTGGATAATGTAAATATCTCTAAATCTTCTCCTACATGTCATAATATGACAAATAAAAACATTATTCTAATTCTACTCTTGAATCCAAGATTGAAATTAATAATCATACATGCACTCCACACATATCTAGTGAATACATGAATTACATTACACCCATACATGATGATATATTTGATCGTAGTAAAAATTTAAAATATTCTCTCTCTCTCTCTCTCTCTCTCTCTCTCTCTCTCTCTCTCTCTCTCTCTCTCTCTCTCTCTCTCTCTCTCTCTCTCTCTCTCTCTCTCTCTCTCTCTCTCTCTCTCTCTCTCTCTCTCTCTCTCTCTCTCACACACACACACACACACACTCATACTTCTACAAGCCAATTATACTCTAATTTTGATGATCCTTGGAATAAAAATGATTACTATGACTTTGGTGAAGCATACATTGAGTATAAACCTTATATTTATCCCTCTACTTGACCTATATCTCATGTTCAAACTAATGTAACTTCAAATTCTAAAACACACATATGCACTTATTGTTATGTTCATAGTTTACATCACCTACATTCACATGATAATAATGTATCTTATAGTCCATAATTATGTGAAACTTATTTTGAAATTATCTAAATAAGAGATACCAATTAATCTCTCTCAACCCTCCTTACTATATTAGAATGCATTTCTCAGTGTAACCTCCATGAGGGTGATATCCCATTTCCCTTTCACTAGGTCCAAGCTATCACCCTTCTAAAGCTTACATAGAGCAAATAAATCCTCCATAAAAATGGTTTTCAAGCTAGTGTACCAATGTGTAATATTAATAAAAAAATTCAAGATTTAAATGAACCCCTCAATAATGATAATATACCTTCACAAGAGGTAATATGATTGATGCATATTTTGGGTGCTTTTAAATAACAAGTACACCATCTCACATTGGAAAGTAAAACATACCACTCTTGGGTTAATTCTAATTCCATCCATGATAATCCTATTTTGCATAGAATATTCACTTTAAAGTTACCACCCAACTCTTAGATACAAGTTTTACCAAAATTTGATGGGCATTGAGACCCATAATTGCACCTTCAGGCTTATGGGAAATCCATGGCACATGTCACTAGCAATTTTACCATAATATAATTATTTCCAAAGTCTCTATAAGGTAAGGAATTAAATTGGTTCCATCATTCACTCCCTAGTGGTTCGCTATATACATATGATGAGCTATAAGTAGTCTTTCTCGGGCACTACATACATAATAAGGACCTTGAGTCACATATGAGAGGTTTCCCTCACTACACTAGGGTGAGAAATAACTAGTAACTGAGTACATCTTAAGATTTGAATCATGTATGCATCAGTTTATTTACAAGACAAAAAATTTAGAGTTATAATATATCTTTCTTATATCCCTCATTTTTCATCTTAAGGGTAAATTATTATACCAAACATCCAAATCATTCCAACATCTATGTAATAAATATATGGCATTAGAGAAATATTTGGGACTAGTTTCTACACATTTAGAGGTGGATTTGGATGTATGATTCCTATAGCCATAATCATCTAATATGGCACAAGAAACTATTCCAATTATGATTAAGAAACAAGTGGAATAGAAATAACCAATCAAGATACTTATCAAGGGTAAAGAGCCACTTCATAGAGAACCTCCTATAATGAGTAGAGCATAGGACATCAACATAGGGGATATATAGTTTTCAAATAGAGATAGGCCTCATGATATATTTATTACATTATTAGATAAAGAGGTAATTACATTTAATTCTACTCATCACCATCCAACACACCATCTGCATAGGATACATAATAAACCATATTGTAAATTTCATAATATAAAAGAACAATCACACAAAAACTATTATGCACTCCATGATCATATTGACTAGTATGTTGATAGAGGCATTATAGCATTTACATAATGGGCATCAAGATTTCAGTCTCCAAAATCTCCTAGATCACACTCCTCTAAGTTTGAGTTATCCCAAGATGTTCCTTTTAAGGAGCCACTAGTTACTCATTGTATGATCCATGTGGTTTCTAGGATACTTACGTATGAGAGATATTATGTACCATAGAGTCAACAGAGATGGTTTCTAGTTCATAAATATCCACCTAATAATAGTAACATGGTATAAAAATGTAAATTAATTTAATCCATAATTACAGTTTAATGGCCAATTAAGATATTTTCTATAGATCATAGAAATTAGAACATATTTTAATAGCTAATCAAGATATTTTCCAAAGATCACATAGATTATAACATAGTTCAATAACCAGTTAAGATATTTACTAGAGATCACAAAAATTAGAGCATATTTCAACAACTAATTAATATATTTTATATAAATCATAGAAATTAGAACACAATTAAATAATTAATTATGATATTTTATTAACATCAAAAAAATCAAAACATAATTCAACATCCAATTAAGATATTTCCCAAAGATCACAAAAATCATAACATAGTTTAACAAATGATTAGGATATTTGTCAAAGACCATAAAAATTAGAACATAGTTCAATATCTAATTATGATATTTCCCAAAGATCACATAAATTAAAACACAGTTCAAAAACTAATTAAAATATTTGTTTAAGATCACAGAGATTAGAGCACATCATTAGTATGATAGTTGATTAATCTATTTTCTACAGAGTCTACACAACTAATAGTGGTGTACCATGAGAAATATCAATCCTAGAATCTAATTCTACATTGACATAACATGAGTAGTATGGTTAGTTTTTCACCATTCCTTTCAAGTTTAGATAATGCATATCATAGTTACACGATCCACACTTATATATCCTATGATACTCCTATAACACCCATACTAACAACTAGAATTACTAATACATTGTACATGTCTACTTAAACATTCATAAATAGATAAATAATTCATTATCACTACTTAGACACATAAATATTTCTATATCCCCATTTAACATAATTGAATATAATCAAAAACATGTGAAAATAAATGAGGACATAGATCAAAATACCAATATACATGATGGCCATATAAAAATAAACATCCATATATATTTATAACTCAAAACATAGTTTCATTAAAATACTATAAGTCACTCAATAATCTGGGCTTAGTCACCAGGACTAACCTCCTCACTCTTACTCTCTGATATATCCATACTAAAAATAAAGTCCCTAGTATCCATCTAATACCTTGATCAAGACCTGCATCTACTCTCTCTCTCTCCCATAGCACTCCAAACTTACCCAAACCCTCTGCATGCTCTTACTATATATTTATATTTTCATCTATTATCTAGTTACCTACCCCACCTAGAACATTAGGTGTGGGCATAGCTAATCTATGTAACTCTACACATGCATCATCCCTATTAGTATTTTCTTGTCTATGTAACACAGTAGCAATGGTTGATCGATCAAACAAGTGAGCAAGGATGCAAGCAACATCTTTGACCCTCTCCACTAGTCCATCATCTATGACATCATTAGGTATATGTTATGTAAGTTCTCAGAGTGTAGACTCAATGGTAGTCTCATCCAAATCTGACATACTAAGTCCTTTAATCTCATTCAATAACACATGGTATAGTTGCTACCAATGAGCATCCAACTAACTTGGAATGTTCACAACCTCAACAATGGTTTCATGTGAGTTGTCTTCATGGTTTCATCCTAGAGAAGGATTTGTATGAGTTTTGTTTTCATTGACTTCCTCACCATGTCATTGTGATTGTTTCACATAATCTAATTTCATTTCATGATCCAATTCTGATCTGTTAGGATGAACAGGGGTTCCTATCATGATTTATTATTCATATATATTTGAGCTATCCTCTTTAAGGTGTTCTTTAAATTAATTTGTAGCTACAACATGATCATGTTATTGAAGGACTTTCACCTCACTATTTAACCTTGACAAACTATCTCCCACACTTAGATGATCAAAATCTATCCTTAATGTATTTGATTCCTCTTTATGAGAAGAGGGGTGGGAGGACAATGCACTTCATTATACTTCTTGATATCTTCTAGGAAGCTCTTCCAACTTGGAGCTTTAGGATCATAAAGTTTAGATACCACACTCTTCTTGTTTAAATCTTTAGTTGTCTTGTTGGATTAAGATATGGTTTGATGCTCATGAATAGATGTAGCATGGAGGACTGATGATGCACTTGGGGAACTTGAAACACCTCTTGAACTATAATTCATATTTTCCACTTCTTCTTAACCCTATCTTTCAATGGAAATCATGATAAATTCTGGTGTTCTAGCCCATGAAGGCCTCCATTATGAATTTGTTGTAGATTTATGAGAAGGAATACATGGATATTGGAGGGTATTTTAATTACACAAAGGTTGACTAGGAATGAGATGATGAAATCAATCTGCACAAGAGGAGTTTGGTGTGTAAGGATAAATATGGAACACAGAGTGATTTAGACCTAATTTTGACCCCTACACCATACCCAAGTTTGCATACCATATTAGACAAGTCACTAGATAATCATCCCCCAATCTTGGCCTTAAAATCATTAGATAAATATAGGGAAAATGAGGTAACAAGTATGCAACAATGATGTCTTATGCAATTTAAAGCTTTGGGTAGGCATGAAGGGTAAGTTATAGGTTTTTTATAAGGCCAAATATCCTCTTATTTGAACCATTACATTGAAATTCAAGGTTGGAGGTGGGATCATACACTAAATTTAGATTTTCAACCACTAGTTTAGGGACAAATGAATTAGTAGCCTTCTCATAAAACAATAAATTGTGAACTAGTAAACCTTCAATGATCATAGAGGTGAGAAAAGGAGATGGTTGATTACCCTAGAAGATTAATATTGGTTTGAAAGGGTAATTTTATAATGGATATGGGATTGGTATTTAATCTCTTTCTATTCTCTTAGACATTATTGTAACCTATTTCTTTCTTCCTTTAACTTCTCAATCTCTAAGCTTAAATCATCATTACTTGGTGCAAGCTAACTATAAGTAATAATAGGTTTGTGCCATGATTGGTTAGGATGATATGAAGGCTACCAAGGAGGTGGAGAAGGTTCATAAGGGGGTTGATAGTCTTGGTAGTAAGGAGGCCCATTGTAAGGCTGATAAAGGTCAACCTAAGATTGATAGGGGTTATGATAGGGATGATAAGGAGGTGGATGATAGAAATTTTCTCCATAATCTTCCATAAATTCTCATTTAACATATGAAAAACACCATGAATTATGAATAAGAACCTTCCTTACCTCTACAATGCTAACTTTGTGATGTCTCTTAGCATGATATCTAACTATAAATCTTTTTTTAATTGCCTAAACCTACTCAAGATGATTGTAAAGCTATAAGTAAGTGCTCTAATGATTTATTCTCATCCCACTAGGCATGATAAAAATATTATCAACCTAATTTTTACTTTAGTGAAGAAGAGTGTTTAATTCTACTTCAAACTTGGACAAACATTAGATTGGTCTATTGGTTGTGGGTGACATATACCTAGACCAAGCCTCTTGATTATGGGTCTAGCTCTCCTAATACATAAATTATGGATCAATTCACTAAAATCCTACTACTATTGGGGTGAAAAGGGATAGGAAATACAAAAACGAAACCTACTCTAAGTGATAGTGATGCACCAAATGTGAACATTCATCCACTCAATTTGGACTTCAACTAACACTAGTCAACAATAAAAATTACTGAATATTAAAAATCCAAGGGAATCCTATGTAAAATTATTTCACATAAAGGTTTTACTAAGTGATAAATGTAAGAGGGTAATGATGGAAGGCCTAATTCAAGTCACTAACCAATCAATATCTCCACTCCAAGCTAAACCAATCAATATTCAAATGTTATATGTGACATGTTTAAGATCATAAAATTGTAACTAGGTGAGATTATAAATTGACAAAGGAGAAAATACTACCACATGTGAAAATAAAACTAATTATACACACTAAACTTGTATCAAAGAATCTAAAAATAGTCATTTTATTCACTTAAGAGGTTACAAAGTGTAATCTTGGCAGAGTTTCCTCATGTCCAAGAGATGGATTCTAAAATAAGGCATTTCACCTGAATATATAGAAGTACATCAAGAGAAAAAGGAGAGTGTCATGGGGGTATGATTAAAATGACTTCCATAATAATAACACATTCACTACTCTAGTTAAAAATAATTACTCAGTCCTCCAAAAGACTCTCCATGCATTAATGCCCTTAGATGACTCCTTAAGCATTGAGGTGGAGTAATAGATTATGTGGTTTACTAATTCAACCTCCTTCAAGGAATTATATTCTCCTATTTGGTTAAATACGTTTTTTCAATGTAGTTACAACATTTTTGAGATGTAATTAATCCATCACCAAGTGTACAATAGCTTGCTCTCCTTTAAAGCATATGACTAAGTCAAGAGAATAACTCCTTCCTCCATAATAGCTATTGAATTTGAATTTTAATCCTTAAATAATTTGGTTATATTATGTATCTACTCTAAATTAATTCCCTCACATGTCTCTCTACACCATTTTCATTCCTCTAGATTGACCAAGTAGGTATACTAGGCTAATTAGGCCTAGTAGCCAAACTATCTAAATTTGGTGGCCATTATAGACTATATGGAACCTTGATAACCTATGAAAAAGTGAGTTCTAATACTGAATTAAAATTTCATACCATGATATAGGTCTTATTAAAAAGTAAAAACCTATAAAATTACCAAACTAGGTGACTAGGTCACCCTATCCTTCACTTCTATAGACTGGCTGATTGGAGGAGACTCACAGAGGCATATTTAGGTATATTCTTGGACATCCATTATCTTTATAAGGTGAAAAAAGTTCCAAAAAAATATCTTCAATGATTGGCATCTTCTTAAACTACCTTGTACCTCTCTTTCTGCTCTTTTTCCCATTAAAAAACTATTTTTTGATAGGTCTGTATAGTTATGTACATGGTACCATGGTCAAGAACCTATATGAGTTTATTTTATTTTTGAAGTATTTATTAGGTTATTCATGGATTTTTGGGTACTAAAACATCAAGTTTTCCAAAACCAGGTCTACCTTAGTATTTTGGAGGTTGACCATATTAATGATGGTTCATAAAATGTGAACCTCCAAACCAAAAATTATTCCCATGGATATTTATTCTATATACCCCTTAAAATTTATTGAGAAGCTTGGGTTCCCATACAAATAGTGTTTCAAGATATGTACATAGGGAAAAGTGTTTGTAGTGATCTACAAACAATCTATATAGGCTAATTTCTTAGAATTTTTTCATACAAGTGGGCCCCTAAATCAAAATATTTTCTCCATGAATCTTTAGTGTGTTATAGTTCCTAAATCTTGATTAGATAATTTCCCCCAAGTAATTTTTTGTTAAAATATCTAACCATCTAAACATGCAGCTTGAGATGACTCTATAGACTATGTAGTTCAAATAGGGATTTAGGACTAGTTTGACCTTATATTTTCATTTATACTAATTTAAATCACCTTATTTATACTTTAATCATTCCCTTACACCTTATAATGAAGTCATATTTTCTTATGATAGTCTAAAGGTGTCTCAAGGTGGTATATGCCTTCTAGGCTTCTAGACTAGCTTTAGGCCTAAAAGGCTTAATACTAAGTGTTAAGATTTAAATGGCCTATATATTATTTTAGATACTCAAACTCAACTTAATACACTATTTATAACCTATTTTCACCTTAAACAATTTCCCTTACCACTCTATCTCCATTATCTCACAAGACTATGCTTATAGGTTACTCTACCAATCTATGTGTTTGGGGTTTTGAGGTCTAAGTAGGATTATTTACAATTATTATATATATTTTATGGAGTTATAAATCCTACCACATGATTTAAATATTGGTAACACCTGATTTAGTCTCAAATATTCTAATCTTGATGCTTATAGAACTTAATCTCCCTTGCCTAGGATTTCCATACAATTAAGCCTCCTAACCCTTAATGACTAATTTTGGTGATTTCCCTAATAAATATAATTTAAACACTATAATAAATATAAAAACACTTTATATGACCTATAAAACTACCATATCAGATATCTTATCTTCAACAATCACCCAAGTATGTTCAAAACTCCAACTAGTATGAACATGTTGGTTATAAGTTTATCTTGTTTATTATCCCTTAAGGGTATTTTTTATTAAAATATGAGTGTTAAAAATATAAAAAAATATATGAAGAAACTATCATCAAATTTTCCTACCTCACAAACGTATTCATGAAGTATGAACTCCTTGTCTTATCCTTAAACCTATAAATAACTGATTTGGTCTCATGAATGACTATCAACCAGCAAACTGAGGTATATCTAAAACAAAATAATGAATGTATCCACTATTAATATCACATTGGGGATGAAATTATCCCATTAAATTAGTTACCATGATCATTTTTACCAGGTTTTAAGACTTAACTACCCCCATAAAGGCTCTAAAACCACTAACTCCTCTAATACTGGATATATACATTTGACGGTGTGTGTACATAGGGTGGATACAACATCCAAAGGAGATGATTTTCATTGAAAAACCAGTAACTCATGCTCAATTTTATAAATATCCATGACTCTTAAGACCTTAAATTGTATTAAAAATAAATGTTAATACCTTTATTAATTCTTGCTCAAGCTTAGAGACTGAAGTACTCTTCAAATAGATTTATTTGTGCTTTGTGAGGTTATTAACTGTGAATTGAGTTTAAGTCAAGCTTATTCAAAAGTTTTTAAATAAATTTGTTCTTCATCATGACTCTATTATCTTTGAGTTTCCTTAAGTTAAACCCTAGATCCCCTTTTAGTATACTTGATGTAGACACCTAAATTTGGCCACCAATGGCTTCATATCTGACTTTAGACCAATTCTTGCCAATAATTGAATACCTAGCACAAATATTTCTATTACTCTCTAATTTGGCTTTATAACCTTGAATTAAATCAATTTGGCTTAATAAATTAATTAAATAAGGCAAATACACACATTGAATTAATCAAAATCAAACAAATGACCAAATGACTAAAAATAATTAATTAGCTAGCACACCCTAATCAAAATCAACTAACAAGTTAAATCAATTTTAAATCCTAACTAAGTTCATCCATGAGATAATAAATCAATTAAATCAATTACTAAAAAGGAAATTTAAAAGCATCTTACCTTTATGAGTTGTCACTTTTGGAAATATCTAAAAGAATATTCTAGGAATATGCCAAACTCAACCAAAGTTAGTAAACTCAACCATGGTTGTGAGTTGTCCCTTTTGAAAAATAACTAAAAGAATATCCTAAGAATATGCCAAACACTACCAAAGTTAATAAACTCAACCGTGGTCAGATTTAACCCATTCTAAGGGATTTAAAAGCCTATAAAAGCAAGCCTAGACCTCTTCATTTTGGAGAGCTCAATAAAAGTAGAGTTATAATGTAGGAATAGATTCATGAAGTAAAAATCCTAGTGTTATAATTTTTAAATTAATACAAGCTATAAATCAAGCCAAGAATTCAATAATGGTACATAGAGGAGATGATTATCCATATGTCATTGATGAAGACTTGTTATGCATAATTTGAGAAATCTAAATAAAGAAATCATTTAGAGCTTTCAAGGAAGGTAAAGATTTTTGTTCTTTGCAATTTAGTTGGGTTTTCAATTATTGTTTGTTCATTAAACTCCCCCTAAGATCTAGGCTTAGAGGTTTTAGTATGTTAGTGTGTTGATTTCATGTTTTTATGGACTAAAAATTGATCTAACCTACTCTCTTTGTCAAATTATTTGGTCACAAATGGCACACCCAGTGGGACTATATTCAGGGGAGCACAACCCACAAACTTTTTTGTATTTCATAGTTTTAATTTTTTTTGGTTGTTTTTGCTTTGAGTAAAAATTGACAATAAATAATTCATAAATTTTTGTTTACTTAACATTTTTTCTAATATTTTTTATTAATATAGATAAATATGTCATTGATATTATATAAAAATCTCACAAATGTTTTTTTTATATTTTAGAAGTTATAGCTCTTTTAGTGAATTTCACTTTTTATTTTTTAATTCTCTAGTAGAAATGGTTAGTATAGAGCTAATAACTTTTTTTTTATTCACTGATTTGATCTAAATTTTTGCATAGAGGTTATCCCTAGAATACAAATAACTTTCAAATTTTTTGTGATAAATGGATGTATAGTTTAAAATTTATGGCTAAATTACTAACTGCATGTGTTTATGATTTTTGTGTTTGATTTTCTTGTTTTTTACCTTCTACCTTATTTGCATGTTTCATAGGTTTATTTTTTATTTTTAGTTATTTTTAAGTTTTTTATTTAGATTTTTTATAAACTTTGCCTAACCTAACATGTTTTATTTTTTAGGGTTTTGCCTTTGGGTCAACATATTTAACCCTTCAAAGTTACTTGTCTCATTTGATAAATAAGCTTCAAGGATAGATGAAGTTTTGACCATTTCTTTGCAGGACCTATTTGGAGAAAACTATTTCAATATAAATTAGTATATTCACACTTCATTTAGATTTATGAAAAAAACTTTGAATCTTTCATTTTGGTGTTTAAATAAACTTTTTAAGATGTTTTATTGGTTAATTTTTTATGGCTTCTTTCAAAGTTCACAACTTAAAGCCAAGGGGTTAAAAGAAAACCCCCACACAGTTCATTTAGTGCTATAAAATTGAAAAAACTTCAAGGTTTTTTCATTATTTGTTTAGTCTAATATTTTTTGAGTAAATGGAGAGTTTTACATGTATGCTCTTCCATCCGTTCCCTTTAGGGAACTTTTGGGATCGAAAGCACCAACTTATTTTTGGGTGGTTTGCAATTATTTCCATTTTCACCTCTTAAAGCCAAGGGACTGGTAATGAACTTAATCAAACACTTTCAATTTGGTGCAATAAAATTAAATTCACTTTAATTATTTGTAAAATTGCTTCTTGATTGTGTGTTTTTGTAAAAAGAGACGTGCATGTATGCTCTCTCATCCATCCCCTTTAGGAAACTTTTGGGATCAAAATTTCCATCTCATCACACTTTGAGTCTAGTCTAAGGCATGGAAATAATTTCATTTAAAGACCTCCCCAAAAACTCATAATAGTATTGGGTGATCTAGAGGCAACCATAAAGTCTTTCTATTATGTCATTTATTTCATGCATCTTGGCTTGTGAGGGAGACTTCATTACCTCTCATAACTTATATAAGAAAGCTTTGACCTAGGGTTTCATATCTTAGCACTAACTTCATCCACTCCCACTAAGATCAGAGCTTTGAGTGATTAAACCACCTTTTAGTGTTGGATTTGTACATGGGACATATCTAAACTTTAGACATCACACTATACTAAGAAAGTTAATGATGTAGTGGTTGAAAAAAGGGAAAGAACTTTTTGTAACAAGTCAAGTTCCATAGAGACGCAATTAAAGTGAATTTATTTTGAATCATTTGGTTTTAAAGTCATTTTGTAATTGATCCATCTAGAATGTTTGTAAAATAATTAGTTTAGTCAACCCCACATTGCCATACCCTTGGTAAGATTTGGATGATTATACTTAGTGTATTTTGGTCATTTTTACTTGGTGTGTTAGACTAAAACTTGTATTATTAAAACCATGTCATTTTATGAGTCATGAGTCCAAATCACTCCATTTTTTGAGAAGGCATTATGCCATCCATATGACACTTTGATTTAACTTAGAAAACTTTCTTTTTTTGTGTCAAAACATTGGGAGTAGCACTTGATTGAGGAGGGAACCGTTATGCTACCTATATCATTTTAGAATCTTGTGCCTTTGAAGTCTTGAAACATAAACCATTTTTCACATCATCTTATAAGAGTGCTAATATCATTAGGCTGCCCATTTTATTTCAAATGACTTATCTTGTTTCATCTTGCATCTTCATTATCATTTGTTTACAACCAATAACTTGAGCCTTATTGAATCTTGGATCATAGTGGTCATGCTATTCAATTCTTTGTATCTCTTTGTCATCAAATTTATAGTTTATCCTTAGTTGAATCCTTGATTCAATATTACAAGTTCAAATTCAAATATTGGTTGATTTCATTTTAGATCTCAATTTATGGGGTTGATACCTAGATCTTCCTCTTTTAGATTATGTAACTTAAGTTAATTCATCACTCAAATTTATAAAATTATATTATTTTGTGCTTTTATTTTGGTCAAATTAGTGTATCTTCAAACATCTCTTGTTTATCATCTTAGACCAATTAGATCATGTTTTATTCCTAGAGTCATGTACCTTATCTATGTTAAATTGTTACAAGTTTGTTATATTAATCAATCATCCTTTTTAAGTTTAGATTTTACCACCATTTGGCCATTAGTCCTCACATATCCTATTTAATCCTAGCCTTTGACTTTGTATTTAGATAAAAGACCTAACAACTTTTCCCTTTAGTAGCTTAGACTTACTTGAAACATGTTTTAACATTAGAGTTTGGTAGTTTAATTTGTAGGTCATTTTGTGTGACCTTTTTGTGTATCTGACACTTAGCATTTATTGTTTGATGATACACTATTTTTATCAAGTCTTTGCATAGAATTTTTGGAGATTCAGCTCCACCTTTAACCAAGCTAGATCACATTTGAAACCTTTGTCTTTCTAAAAGGCATAGCTTTTCTAAATTTTATAAAACCTTAATCCATTCTCTTTTTGTGAAATATTTGTCATTTGAGTTAAACATGGCTCACTATACACATAGTGGAGCTATGTCTAATTCTAGATATGGAAATCCTTTCATAGAAGGGGACTTTGTGGAAAAACCTACTGAAGACAATGTCATAATGGAAATATATTCTTAACCACCCCAAAACATCAACCAGGGGGACAAAGTCAAGAGCCTTTGGCCAACTATTTGGTTAGTATGCCTCCATATACAGTGTAAGATCAAGAGATAATGGCTTAATACTTATCTATCATACCATCAATTATAGAACATACTCAAAAATAAACTTATCACATCATAATGTCATCAACATCTGATCCCAATAGAACTGTAGAGGTAGGGTATGAAAACTTAAAAAATTTAGAAAGAGAGCCTTCTAACATGTTTTACAATCAAAATCATGGATAGTTCTCTTCTAGCAATCCTAATTCCATTATACCAATACCTCATCAAAAACCCCATGTGATTATCCCACAAAAAGGTCCCATGGATGAACACATTGATAAAATGCATCAAGCATACCAGACATATCTTAATTTAGAACATAACTTCTTTAATATGGCATTGTTAAATGCACCTCTTATTAATCTAAATCCTTGAACATAAGTTTTAACAGAGTTGATAGGTCAAGATAATTAGGGTTTAGACCCATTTATGTAAAACACTTCAGTAGAAACCATGTTCAATACACCAATTATAGAGGAAATATCTTCAATTTCTATGTATGATATTGAGCAAAGCATAGGGGATAATATACAAGTAACGTCCAATTTAAACTAAAATGGCGTTGGCACATAAATAATCAATCCATAATAAAACATACCTTTAGCTAGTACCATTAGTGGTTTTAAAAATTAGGAAGTAGGAACTTTTATATCGCAACCTTAACCAACTACTTCTAATCTTCAACTAGATGCTTCTTCAAGCACACAACCAACAAGATTAAGTAGCCAGCCAACAAGCATTGCCATATTGCAACAAAACATGTCACATCCTACTTTGCCCCAAAATGTGATGAGTAGTATTCTAAAATAGTAGGCATAATAAATTATCCTAATGCAATATAGGACAAACTCATTACCACCTCAATAGGGTCAACCAATGTTCTACCTCACTAGGTAGCAGTGAACATACCTCTTCCTTTGTAGGCCAATATACAAATCCAAAATCAACTGATGTCTAATAAAAAAATGTATTCGTATTGGTCAGTGATAGGTACTAGATATCTAACATTCATCCACTTCTTAATAGGTGTTTTCACAACAAAGAGGTTTCAATGTTCCTCAAGTACCTTCGAGGTAGTAATTTCCTTTTGTGTAAAATGTATCATAGGTTCAAAGATAGGGTCTTAAATCACAAGTTCCCACATAACAAAAAGGTTTGAATAGTCAAGAAAGGTTGCTATTCAACTATAATAGGCATAATATGGTTATATCCCTCAATCCCAACCCCAATATCCATAAAACTAGTTGTATATATCTAACCCCAACTAGAATGTCACATTACCATAGGTACAATTTTAATAATTACACCTAATCCACATATGAAAATTATTAGAACATTCCCTAGCCAATCCAACCTACTCCAAAAAATCCCTCCATCATGTCCCAATCCAATTCACGCACTTTTGAATGCCCAACCATCAACCCAGGCCAATATTCTAACATGTTTTCTTAAGCAAGAATTACAACAAATGAAGGATGTAATTTCTACCATCCAAGCTAGAAAATAGGTTAAAATTTTCAAATTGGATGATTTGTGTTCATATCCTTTTAACATGGAGTACTTATAGATTCCATTCCCTCCAAGATATGACCCACCCAAGTTTAAAAAATACAAGGGGAAAGGTGATCCCAAAGCACATCTGATAGAGTTATTTGTTGCATGTTAGCTAGTAGCATATAGTGACATCTATCTTCCATAGTTGTTTATAAGGAGTTTAGCTAGACAAACCTTAGAATGGTCTTTAAAACTACCAGAGATCTTAATTTTTGATTTTGATGATCTATTAGATAAGTTTATGCAACAAAAGTGTACAATCTCGAGCATGATATTTGATTGGTCAACTTAATGCAAGCAAATCAAAAACTATGTGAAATATTTTCAAGTTATCTACAAGGATGGAGAGCTCTTGCTATCCATTTTACCCATAGTCTACCAGACAAGCAACTAGTAATTATGTTTACCAAAAATTTATATACTAAAATATCCTACTATCTAGATTTCTAATGTGCACATACATTCAAAGAGATCATCGACAAAGGTTTAGTAATTTAAAGAGCCCTTATTAGCAAAGGGATCATAAAACTAAACTCAAATAATCATAATAATGTCAAAAACCAAAATTATACCACTAATCAATATCAAAATCCAAACCAAGTGTAAGCATTATAACTGACATAGGCTAATAATAATGATAGGCCAAAATAATTTAACTATAATAATAATGTTGTTGGGAATGGATTAATAGAGTCACATCATGTCTACAAGGTGTAAACACCATCTACTTATCCAACACCACATTTTCATATTAATCCTACTTAGCAACCTCTTCAACATTTGTAGCACACACAACAAGCATAACTTAAGCCATCATAATAAATGCAACAATTACAATAACCTTTGACTTTGAAAACCCCACCTCCTCCAAGGAGGAACCCACCTATTCATCATCTTTTTACCAACCTTAGAGGGCCCATTGAAGTAGTCTTTCAAAAGATTGTAATAGCTAACCTAATTAGATACACTATTCTAAAAGAGCAATATCATGAAGGTACAAACATGATAGACTGGTACAAGCCAAAATTATTATATGAGTTTCATAGGGTTAAAAGATATAATTTGCAACATTGTGTGCAAATCAAACATGTCATTCAAAATATTTGGAAAATGGTGAGATCACATTAGATAATGGAGCTTCCACATCTAATCAAAATCTTAGAATCTATCAGAACCTATTTCCTCAACATAATAATCTTCCATTATAACAACAACAACAACAACAAAAATAAAGACCAAGTTATTAGAATCAGTAGAAAAACCAATAAAGCCAAAATACTGGACAAAACCAAGGCTAGAATAGTGGCCATGACCAAAAAACCTACCATGCCATTGCACATGACTATAACTCAGTTGTAGGTCATATCTTAGGAGGTAGTGCTAATATCATTTCCATCAATCCTAGACCAAATTTCAATGAGACAATACCATTTATAGTCATACTAAACCAATCCATCATTTTGGTAACCCTTCTTAGACTTAGGATAACACACAATCAAACCAGCAAGCAAGGATTCCCATGTCAAGACCTTATAATGATAACTCATTATTTTCCCATGACCACAGTCAAATGCATTAGTGACCAAGACTTAACTTATATGATCCCCCTCCACTATCATTGGTTATCAACAATAGCCTTGTATCTAATCCCAATTGTGTAATCACAACTCAATAGTCTAAAATTACCATACTAGGATCACAACCACCTACCCTTTCACCCATCATCCAACCCATTACCCATCATTCAACCTCAGAATAAGCCATTTAACATTATTCAAGAAAAGACATTTGATATAGTGGAAGAATTACAAAAAATGCTAGCACAAATATCCATTTCAGATTTGTTGTGCATGTCAACAATCCACAAGAAAATTTTGAATGAATACCTTGGCCAATCCATTATTTTGAATGACATATCCCCTAACTAATTTCAAGCTTTGGTTGGACACCTAGCTCCAACCCAACAAGTCACATTTAACCAAAGTGATATGTCACCTCTTGGCCCTCTATATAACAATCCATTATACATTGAAGTATATATACTATAACATAAATTGAAACGTGTCCTTATAGATAATGGATCAAGTCTAAACATAGTGTCTCTAAATCTCATCAAGCTTCTTAGGTACACAATGATAGATCTCCAAGCAGAAATAATCACCATCAAAGTATATGACAATCAAGAACATGAATCATAGAGCACCATTAGCTTACCAATTATCATTAGGCCCTTGATTCATGATACCATTTTCCATGTGTTGGATCTTTATTTGTCATACAATATGATTCTGGGTAGGCCTTAGTTACATGATATCTTTGTAGTTCCATCAACATTGCACCAATGTATTAAGTTCTCTTATTTAGGTATAAAGGTTAACATTCCAAGAGATTTACATCTATATGAGCATTTTAAACATCTATAGGTTGACTTCTAAAGTTATAACTACCATTTTAGAATGAGTCCATCTAATAAGCAAGATAAGGGGAAGGCAATACTCCTTAAATTACTAAAGGATAATTGTATTGATCCTAATACCCTTGATTCTCTCAGTCACATACCACCTCCTAAAGCATCCATTCCTTTTACCATCTCGACTAATGGCCTAGGTGACTACTTGACTAATGATACATTTCATATCATAAATCTTTCTCAAAACCTAGAAGCCTTTGAAATACCTAAATCTATGCCACACATGCACTATTAAAGAAATGGTAAAGGCCACATTCATAATCCAAGACTAGTCATTTTCATACCCACTTCTAGCCTAGAACAAGACCTTTTCAAAGGAGATTATCCATGTTTGTATAATGATAATTTGGCCAATTGTTACAAGAACCCCAAGTATCTCATTCCCAATCACCTCATGGAAAATCAAGATTATAAAGGAAGAGGCCTTAGGCTAAATTTATAGGGAATATTGGAACCTATTTCTAGGACCAAGTATAAAGGACCTTAAAGACTTGGATTTAAACTGCTTGGGGGTGACCCCATATACCTAACTTATGTTTCATCACCATCAACTAGTGATGAGGATGTCGATAGTGAATTAGAGTCTAATCATATCTTATTCAATGACTTAACCTAGACCAACCTATTTGATAATCACATCATTTTCACCCTTCACCTAATCACTTATAAAAATACCCTACCATTATATTATCCCCAATTAACATATTGGGACTAACAAGAGACACACATACTAGTTGATAAGTTTCAAAATAATGAAGCATTCTATTATTTTCTAGGCCTTAGGGATAATGTTCCGTTGGGAGATCATAAATCAGGATTTTCAATCAAATTGGATACTGAAGCCTATTTTGGATAATGGTTGAACACCCTTATCCAAAATTAAATAAATAAAACTTTGAGGTCTCAAAGTGAAAACCTATTTGAAGCACTTTTTGACTAGGGAAATAGTAAAGATAAAGGCAATTCTAGTAGTGAAAACCTATTTTAGGTACCACTAGATGGGGGTGTTCAACCTGCTTCATGTATAGACTAGGAGACCACCAATGATGAACTTATCTATGGGTTTGAAATTAGTATTGAAGAGCATCAATATTTTTAGAAAATCATTCAAGAAACTAACAATGATGAAGTTCACTATGGATCTGACTTTAGCCCTGAAGAGCAATAGGATTTTGATCAAATCAATTAAGAGAATACTAAAAATGAACATGATAATGGGTTCAAATTCAATATTGAAAGGCAGGAAGCCTTTGATCTAGTCATACAAGAATTTTTGACTATCTTTGTCACATGGATTGATCTCCCATTAGGAGATTCTGATTCATCATGTCTTGGAGAGCTTGTCTAAGAACCAATCCTAACAAAGGACTCTAATGTTACCAATCAGATCAAATCATTACCAACTATCATTGATGATGTCTCCACTCTTCTAGCCAAAGATATAATAAATTTTAACATCGGGTCCCTAGATGACCTAAAGTGGATCAAGCTAGGTGCATCCCTTACTGAGAAGGAGCATGAGGTCTTCATATCCCTAAGGAGAAAGTTTTTAGATATATTTGCTTGGGCATATTTTGACATGCTTGGTTTAGACCTCACCTTGATTATGCACTACCTTGTGGTCGATCCTAGTACCAAAATAGTAAAACAAAAGTTTTGAAAGATGCATCCTTGCATTTATATATTAGTGAAGAAAGAGTTGGAGAAACTCTTAGAAGTAGGATATATTAGACCAATTGATTACTCTTAATGGATTTTTAATGTAGTACATGTCAGAAATAAACTAGAGAGAATTAAAATTTGTAATAATTAATGTGACATTAATAAAGCATGCCCTAAGGATGAATTTATATTGCCTAACATTGACATGATATTCAATTTCACAATGGGTTATGAAATACTTTCACTAATGGATGACTTCTCAGGTTACAATCAAATCAGAATAGCACCAGAAGACCAACACAAAATGACATTCACCACTCCATGGTGAACATTCTATTATTAAGTCATGTAGTTTGGCCTTAAAAATGTAGGGGCCACTTATCAAATAGCTATGACAATCATATTTCTTGATATGATGCATGACATTATCAAATACTATGTTGATGACATACTAGGCAAATCTAAAACTAGGGCTGACCATCCAATAGCATTAAGGAGGATATTTGAGTTACTAAAAGAATACAAAGTCAAGATCAACCCTAAGAATTGTGTGTTTATAATTACATCAATAAAATTATTGGGCTTCATCATGTCTTATAGGGGCATTGAAGTTGATCTAGCTAAAGTAAGATCTATAATAGAGATCTTTCCACCAACTAATCTAAAGTAGCTCCATAGTTTTTAGGGAAAGATCTAATCCATCTAATGCTTCATATCTTAATTATTGAAAAATTTCCATACATTTACACACCTACTAAATAAATGTGTCATATATCTTTGGGATAATGATTGTCAAAAATATTTTTAGTAGTTGAAGGACTATCTTGTAAATCCCCTAATTTTATTACCTTCAATGCTAGGAAAACCGTTCTTGTTATATGTTTCTACTAATGATAATTCTTTGGGGGAAATTCTAGCCCAACATGATGACAAAGGAAAAAATCATGTAGTGTATTATTTAAGTCATACATTTGTTATGTATGAGCACAATTATACACCCATCAAAAAATCTTGTCTTGTTATGGTCTTTGTAGCTTAGAAACTATGCCACTACATGTTAAACAATAAGACCATGATTATTTCCAAAATAGATCCACTTAAGTATCTACTATTAGAAAAAACATTGCAAGGCCATATGGCCAAATGGATCATGTTACTCAGTGATTTTGAGATAGAGTATGTAAACTATAAAGCAATCAAGGGGCAAGTTCTCATAGATCAGCTTGCTAAATCTCCTCTTGAAGACAAAAATCCATTAAAATTATAATTTTCTAATGAATCCATCATGACCATCATTGAAACACCTATTAAGGAGAAAATCTAGAAGCTATATATTTGATGGATCACTCACTACACATGGATCAAGGTTAGGCCTTTTATTCATAATGCCTCAAGGGGATCTAATCCCTAAGTCATTTAAAATCATATTTCCTTAGACTAATAATATGGATGAATATGAAAGACTCGTCATAGGGATTTGATAAGAAGTAAAATGGAACATATGTCATCTAACAATTTATGGTGATTCTCAATTAATCATCAATCATGTTATAGACCACTTCCAAACTAAATATGACAAGCTGGTTCTAGACAAGGCAATGGTTGACACTCTCAAGCACTAGATCACTACCATTCAATTTGATCATATACCAAGAGTGAGAAATAAAAAAATAGATACCATTGGATCATTGATTCATCATGTAGACACAATCTAGCGAGTATTAGTTTTTTGTAGAAAATCTAATAGCACCAACTCATAAAAATTTAATTAGTATAATGGTATGTGATATTTTTGGTCCTAGATCTAATTAGTACTTAAACCTATATGCCTATTTACATGATCAAATAATCCCACTAGACTTATCCCAGAAACAAACCAAATATTTCATCTATAATTCCCAATATTACACCCTACTCAGACCAACCCTTTACCATTATAGTTTTGATGGAACTCTACTTCATTATTTACCTTCGATAGAATCTATACTAGCATTATGGGAAGTTCATGGAGTATGTAGAGCCCATACCAGTGGGTAAATCCTATCCAAAAATATCTTATATACTAGTTACTATTGGTTGATAATGAATGTAGTGTAGTTGCATATGTTAAGAAATGTGACAAGTGTCAACATCATGCTAATTTGATTCAAGCACTCACCAAGACCTTAAAACAAATTCTAACACCATGGCCATTTTATGCATGGGGCCTTAACCCCATTGGGAATATAAACCCCATCTCATCAAATGGCCATAAGCACATTCTCATCACTACTGAATATTTCACTAAGTGGGTCAAAGCTATACCCCTCACTTACATGACTGGAAAACAAATTTCTAAATTCATCTTTAACAATCTCATATGCCGCTATGGCATCCCTTCTAAAATTATATCTGATAATGGAGGATCATTTAAGAATAAGTATGTCAACAATTTATGTGTTGAATACAAGGTCACACAACACTTTTCAATAATGTATTACCTTTAAGGTAATGGTTAGGCCAAAGCATCAAACAAAACCATTTTCAACATTCTCAAAAATATTATCAATGATTCTGGTCAAGATTGGTACCTTCAAATTTTTTTACCCTTTGGGCATACTTCACCAATCATCAACACCCATAGGAGCCACTCCATACTCACTTTTTATGACCCTGAAGCCATACTTCCCATTGAGGTTGAGTTGCCTTCATTATGCATATCTTTCAAACATGTTCTTGATGATAATAACTATTGAGTAGATTGCCTGCAATAGCTATATTTTCTTGATGAGAAGCATATGGATGCTATGAAAAATCTATAGGCCTATTAGAATTGACTTCAAATTCAATATAATTAGTGTGTAAAATATAAAACATTTGAAATTGGTGATCTTGTCTTAAAAGAGAACCAAAAAAATACCATAGTTAAAAAGAAACATAAAGGAAAGTTCAAACCTAATTGGGTGGGTCCTTTCCTCATCACTACAGACTATGGCATTGGAGCATACAGGCTCACCACACTAGATGGAAATGAACTTGATGAACCGATGAACATTATGCACCTCAAGTGGTACTATGCTTGAGTAACTTGATGTATCATCTATAAGGACCATTTCAAGTTATAATATATTATCAATATTGTTCTTTATACCATTATAAAACTATTTGTTCTACCATCCTCTCATTTTGACATTCCAACTAGACCATCTAACCATTCCATTCTTGCTTGACCAAACATGTTTTGAATCCTATCAACCTAGCCCATTTGACCTTAATTCACCCATTGGTTTCATGTTTTTAGCATATAAAATTAGACTAATTTTAGTAGTTATTTCAAGCATTTTAGATAGAGGTAGTATTTTAGAGTAGTATGATAGAAGTATTATCAGTTGCATCCTTCATTTCTTATTCCCTTCTTATCAAGTTTGTTTATGTGAGCCTGATTATATCACCTGCTAGATAAAATCCATGTTCACTGGTCTTCATACTAATTATATCACTTCCTGGGGAAAATTGGTATCATTAATCTATCAATTATATCCTAGGTATAATCACCTATGGGAAAACTAGGGGTAACATTTATTTATTGTGCCTTGACATATCACCTAGCCATTGTTATGCCATACTATACCATCATACCAACTATGCCTATTTTGTTTAAATTGGTTGCTATACTAGTCATATTCCTATGTTGTGAGGTAAACTACTATAAACTAAAACCATTTTAAAACTATGTGGGTTGTGTTTGATTCATTTTGAGGTTAGCTCAGTCTTCCTTCAACCACGTTCTCACCTTTTTATGAGAATCACTTTAAGTTATAACTCTCTCACCATTTTGTGAGCTTGGACCTTTTTAGTGTCTCATCATTCTCTATTGAGTTGAGATTCTTTAAAAATTACCAAAAAAAAAACATTTTAAAATCATTTAGAAAAACCAAAAACATTGACCACTTCTTTGCCTTAAGGATTCTGGGAACCCTCACTAAGTCACAAACAAACCACTTGTTCCTTAGTTTCCCTATCCTTTTTGGCCTTTTATCCTACAATATCCCTATTTTTAAAATTCATCCCTATTCTTATATCACATCCATCATGTCTTTTATCAATCATCATTTTCTTCCCATTTTTTGGGAGAACTACATTTGGCTTGAAGTTTTGTTAGATTGTCATATCCATACAACTATGTAGGCAATGTCTACTTGCCTAGTGCATATGGAGACAACTTAGCCACCCCCTTCTTTTTCTTCTATTCCTTCATCTTTTTTGTTTGTTTATTTGTCACCTAATTTCTACGGGTAATGTTTATCATGTTATTTATACTAACATAAGGAATACGAATTATTTGTTTCTTTGTTTATCTTGTGTGTTTCTTTGTTTGTGTACCTATTTGTTTTCTTTCAATACTATGGTCATGATTCAATCTATGTATGTTCATTAGGTGATTCCTTACACATTATTCTTGAATCTATCAATATTCAAATGTCTACATTATCATCATGGTTTTTATCATTAGTGCAATTGTTTTCCATTGAGTATCAGATATCGAGAGTCAGTCCTTATGTATTTTTGGCCAAGCCTCCATGGTGTTTTATCATGAAGCCTACCATCAAATGTTATAGTAAAAATCATATTTGAGAGGTCTGTAACATCAATGGAACATCACCATCTCCTATATACTGACATCATCAACAATCCTAATCCAATACCCAATCATATCCTAAATAGAATAGTTAAGTAATGAAATAATTTCAACCTTTGTTAGTTCAGATGAGCATCTCCCTACTAGCAGGTTATCCTAATTCATCTTTATCCTCTATATCAACTTATCAATCATCAACCATCAATCATGTTTTCATAATCGAGGTATAATTCATGAGTACTATACACTATCTCACATGCATTCTTAATGATTATATCACCTACTAGGGAAAATCAGTATGTTATCACCAATTTTCATTTCTTATTTGTCTATCCTAAATGGGGCAGCTCCATCTTCTCAATGATTATATTGCCTACTAGGGAAAATCATTGTGTTATCATACCATGTTACCACAATTAGGGTACAATGCTTATAACCACCTTTGGGAAAACCATTATACACCATCCCACTTACATTTCTCAGTGATTTTCCCAACTTTGGGTAAATCATTATGTTTTCAACCTATCATGTTCATTTTTTTGGTCCACTCATTTTCATTTCTTTCTTTCAAGGGACCATTTGTCGACCCACTTACTAACAACTCCCTCGAGGGGGTAGCTATAGTTCAATCATTATGATTATAGTTGTAAGCATAAAGAACCATTTTACTCTTTCAAAAGACATTACTATGTTTATAGCTTGTAACATCTTCCCAAATAGGGGAAAACTATAGAGACCTAAATTTGGCCACCAATGGCTTCATATTTGACTTTAGACCAATTCTTTTCAATCATTGAATGCCTAGCCTAATAATTTATATTAGTCTCAAATTTGGCTTCATAACCTTGAATTAAATCAATTTGTATTAATAAATAAATTAAATAAGACAAATACACACGTTGAATTAATCAAAATCAAATAAATCAACAAATGCCTAAAAAGAATTAATTAACTTTCATAGCCTAATCAAAATCAATTAGTAATATAAATCAATTTCAAATCTTAATTAAGTTCATCCATGAGCTAATAAATCAATTACTAAAAAGGAAATTCAAGAGCATCTTACCTTTATGAGTTATCACTTTTAGAAATATCTAAAATAATATTCAAGGAATATGCCAAACTCAACCAAAGTTAGTAAATTCAACCATGGTTGTGAGTTTTCCCTATTGGAAAATATCTAAAAGAATATCCTAAGAATATGCCAAACTCAACCAAAGTTAATAAACTCAACCATGGTCAGATTTAACCCAATCCAAGGGATTTGAAATCCTATAAAATCAATCCTATAGGTATTCATTTTGGAGAGCTCAATAAAAGTAGAGTTATAATGTAGGAATAGATTCATGAAGCAAAAATCCTAGTGTTATAATGTTTAAATTGAGCCGAGCCATCAATAAAGCCAAGCATTCAACAATGGTGCATAGAGGAGATGATGTTAGCCATATGTCATTGATTAAGAATTTTTATCCATAATCCGAGAAAGCTAAATGAAGAAATCATTTGGAGCTTTTAAGGAAGGTAAAGATTGTTATTATCTGCATTTTAGTTGGGTTTTTAATTATTTTTTGTTTATTAAGCTCCCCCTAAGATCTAGGCTTAGAGATGTTAGTATGTTAGTGTGTTGATTTCATGTTTTTATGGACTAACACTTGATCTAACCTCCTTTCTTTTGTGAAATTCCTTAATCACACTTGGTTCCCTCCTTAGGATATAACTACCATGTCACTTTTGGTAGCCTGTAATATGCTTGACTATATTAGGTATGTTTGGAAACTCTCTTCATGCTTGTATGTTGACTCAATATATTTTAACTTGTTTAAGAGGTTAATTAAGTCCTAATCACTCTTTAAACAATTTAATATCTTCATTATCTATGTGACCTTTGAGTTAAACCTCACATTACATCCTTATTGTGTGACTATAGGTGGGTTTGAGACATTAAAACACACCAATGATCTTATAAAAAACACATGGACTTGATTAAATATCCACTTAAGTTTCAATATTTTCAAACACCCCAACTTCTCCTTCATGAAGCCTATTCTAACCTACATCTCCAAGACATGGTTTTAAGTGGAATTTTAGTGCTTTGTATGGACCAAGGTGTCAAAATACCATCAACTCAATTTCTAAGACTCCTTTGACTACTTCAGTGGCCTAGCATGCAATTTTAAGGACTGTATCACTTTATGACTAAAACTAGGTTAGGTCTCCATGATAGAGACTCCTTTGAGTTAGTTGACTATGTATGTAGGCTAATTGATTTTTACCATGGATGTAGATGAAGATTTAACAAGGTTTAAGGTTCCTATAAAACATCTCTATGACCATGGTGTTTGTCAACAACCTTAAAATGTATCAAACATTGGATTTATTATGTGGAGGTATAGGTAGTGATATGTGTGTGTTATTGGATATTTGAAACTAATAATTGAGATTGATTGATAAGCTCATAACAATGGTTGAATGATAGTGATAATTTTATGAACGTGAAATGAAACATAATGAATGAAATGAAACAAGAATCCAACATCTAGACAATCAAAAATGGATCCCAAAGAAGCATATGCATATATCTTAACAATATAAATCATTTTAAAGGCTCTCAAATATGTATAAATTATTAAAAGAGAAACATAGGAATCTCCAAACTACCTTAAAAAATTCTAATTTACCTTAACATTTTCTAAACTGAGATTATGAAGATGTTGAGTATAGATTAGGTTGCCTCTAGGATGTCATAGGCTCTGATTAATCTTGAAAAACCTAAATTAAGGACACTTTCCATGAATTAAACATCTCATATAATATATTTTTGTTATTTGACAATCATGGAACCACCATGAACCATAAAACCATATTTAACTACTTACAAACTACATATTTGGTAGTGTATGTCTTCTTCAGATCTATATACTTCACACATGTGAGATGAGGTTCTATAATTATATAGAAAGAGGTTAAAACTCATGAAAATCTCTTTAAATTTTTATTTCTCTATCACCATGCTTAGAATAAGATAAAATAAGGAAAACTAGTAGCCTATTTGATTGAAGAATACATTGTGAGTATTATTGATGCTTGGATTTACACCTTTGAGGAAATGTTCAGTTTTCCTCATCCAAGCAACATAATGGAATCATCTCTCTTATTGTGGGTGATAATTTTGGTGAGATGAATCTCTAGATGAGGGGTTAGCTCCCCTTGATCCACCTTAAATCTCTTTCTAAAATAACAACTATGAATGAAAAGGGAGAAGGAAAACAACTGGGAAAACAAGTGGTGATGCACCAATATTTGATATCCTCTTAAGATAGAAACCACTACTTAAAGATAAACAAGGGTGTTTCACATAAAGTCACAACAAAGACATCGCTACACTAGTATTTCATAATTTATATTTAGGAAGGTATTTGACATTTAGGAGGGTGATGAATGATTCTTCAAATAGAATACACATATACCACTTCTAAGATGTTTATACACTTAGTAAAGAATGTTAACAGATACCTGCAATATCATCCTTTATATACATTGGTAAGTGACCATAGATTGATATGCTATAAAATTACCTTTTCATTAGTCATTATCAACAATATTTGAACTTATAATCAATAGTGCAATGTGAAAATGGTGAAATCACTTGTATATTTCTTTAAGAGTTACAATATAAATTTGGCTATAGTTTTACCATAACTAGCAGAGGCCCCTCAATGAATAGAATGAATGTGTATTATAGCCTTGAGAAAGAGATCACAAAAAGGGAAGTCTAAAAATTATTCAGACATGTGTCATCTTGAGAATGGAATAGTTACACTACATTTTGTGAGGTGTTTTCTTTTTGGTTATGCCAATAAGATCAAGATGCTTCAAACTAAATTTTACCATAAATGGGTCCATTGGTTAGAAATTCATTTGGATGTTAGTTATTCCTAATTATCTTTCTAAGCTATGAAATGGTATACCAACTCACTTCGTTGACCTACCTAATTCCATTTTCTTGTGCACATATGTTCAGGATTCTAGTATGTCACTTCCATATTTGTTTTTAGGTTCCCACCAAACTCCTTTTAAACTCCAATACTTATTTTCATAGTTTGAAGTTGATGTCTTGTGGGCTATCACTCTCCTTTAGGTATTTCTTTGAACTTTTCATCCTTGGCACTTGTGATTTCAATATTATTTCGGACAATTTGTCTAAAATAATTCATTTGAACTCTTCTTCCTTTCTTCTTAGCTTTTCTATGGACTCCTTCATTCGAATAATTTCTTTAGACAAAATGTTTGAAGGAATTATATCTTTCAGGCCTTTTGATAAGCCTTTTCCTTCATAAAATTCCTTCAGACAAAAAGTATAAAGGAATTCATTTCTTTGAAAATTTCCCTTTGGGCTTTTTCAAATGGTCCTCTTCTTTGAAAAGTACCTCATTTTGCCTTTCAAAAGAAATTACCAAAGGTAATAACCGCTTCAGACTTCTTGCCAGTGACCCTTTGGCATTATTTGTAAAGTACACCTACCCTTAAAAACTTTGTGAGATGGTATTTTGAATAATTAAATTAACCCTTCAGCCTTTTAAATGTCTCCTTTTCCCCCAAACAATCCTTTAGACTTTCTAGGATGGTCATTTGGGATTTTTATCATCTACCCTTCAAAAAGAATGAAGTATCTTTCAGAATTTTAGAATTGTCCACTTTCCAAAGAAAATGACCTTAAATAATGTTGTAAGGGTCCTTTTGGGATTGAAAGAGTCCTTTAAAAAAGCTATCATGGACCTTCAAAAAAATTTCATGGACAATTTGCCTAAAATAAAACACTTAGGGAAAATATTTAGACAAAAAGTCTGAAAGAATTTGGAAAAACCTTTGAAAGAAAAAATTGAACAAAACTTGAGAGAAATATTCCTTGAATAAAACCCAAAATAAATTAAACACTTAGTCAAAATAAAAGACTCAAATTCTTAGCAAAATACCAAAACAAACTATTTGAAGCAAAGACTTGTGCACTTAATTCTAATTTTATACATGATACCTCTCTTGAATGAACGATTCATCAATGAGTCCAACCAAAGACATGGACATGTGACTAAATAGATAGGAGTGCCCAATTTTGGCCTGAAAGACTAGAATTTGGTTAACAAATTGGTGACTCATAGGGGTAGTGTGCCTACTACACTTATTAGACTAGTAGCCTATATAGTCCATTGGGCAAGGAGTCCATGGATTTCTTGAAGATAACTATCAAATATTGTACCAAAATAAAACACAAGGAAACACACCACACAAAAATAGCAAGACCAAGCAAAAACAAGGATAAACTCACACATGTTCATAAGCACTTAGGGAACATATGAAAAATAATAAATTATGTACAACAAAAATAAGAGAACCATCAATAATAATGATTTAAATATATCCCATTTACTGGGATGAATAACTCCTCTCCATCCAACTTTGAAATTTGAAAATCATTGTGTTATTTACACTATGTGATTACATATGGGCCACTCCACAAAACATCAAACTTTGTGTGTTTTTCAAGCTTTGATCTATCTTCATCCCATTATAGGATAATGTCTCTTTCATTAAAACTCCTTGGCATGGACTTTCTATCAAAATACATGTTTGTTTACTGTTGGTGAGTAGTCATGGTGTGCATATATTGATCTCTTATTTCCTCAAGTTCTATCAACTCACAGAATTTAACCTCTATACTATCATTTTCCATTAATTTTAGTTGATATGTGAGGTCTAAGTATGGTAGCTAAAGTGAAATAGAAATTATAGCTTCTTTTTCATACACAAGTGTGTATGGTGAGTTACCAATTGCTCTCTTTGGGTTGATCCTATCAGCCCAAAGACCAATCTTCAACTTAGTGTGCCAATTCCTTTGATTCTCCTCCATTGTTATCTTATGATCTTGATCAAATTCTTGTTTGTAGACTCAACTCATCTATTTCCATATGGATAGTAATTGGAGGAAGTGATAAGGTAGATACCATGCTTCAAAGCCCATTCACTTGTCCTTACCCCCTAGAAAGGGTAATGAATTATCTGAGATGATTATTGAAGGAGCTCCAAATGTAGTTACCATAACTTCATATAAGTCTAGGAATAATTTTTCATTTGCCTCCTTAAGAGCTATAGCTTCCACCCATCTTGTAAAATAATTAGTGACTATCAATACCCATTTATGGCGAGCACTAGAAGGAGGATTGATCAAACCTATGAAATCCAAATCCCATTGTATGAATGGTTTCTTAACCTAGACTGGGTAGAGAGGAAAAGTAACAAGCTTTTATTTTCTATAAAAAAACACACTTTTGGAATTTTCTTACCCAAGCAAGTGTGTCTTTGAATAAGTTGGGCCAAAATTAACAAGCCCTCATTATCTTGAGAGTTGTGGTTCTCAGATCAAAGTGATAACTAGCTGGTCCATCATGGAAATCATGAAATAATTTATCAATATAATTTGAATCAATGCATCTCACAATCACACCTAAAAAGTATTTTCTAAATATCACTCCATCAACTAGCACATAGGGAATGGATTGTAGCCTAGAGTACCTTCTCTTGGCCCTGTCAAGACCTTGTGGACACTCACCGATTTGAAAGAAATGAATCATGTCTTGTGTCCAAATCTTTATGGATAAAGGTAAAACAAATATAGGATCATCATGAAGTGCCAAAAAAACCTCCCTTTGCTCTTTTAGGTTTGAATCAAGATGCTCACACTGTCCCTTTCCTTTCACTAACTTGGTTGTTTTGATCTCCACATCATATTCCATCACTTTGGTGATCCAACCTACCCTTTTCTCACTCAAATATCTAATCAATAAAAAGTATTTCACACCAGGATGAGGCATAAAAATATTAATCTTGTTATTAGATAAAATATGTCTAAATTTCTTTAATCTCCTTATAACTAAAAGCACTTGTTTCTCTACATATGTGTATTTTGTCTCATAACCTTCTAGACCTTGACTAAAGAATGAAATAGGTTGTTACAAATTTTCCTCATTAGCTTGAGTGATCATGGAAAATATTACCTCTTCATTCCCAAAATTATACAAATTGAAGTCCTTGGAGAAGTTTGGACTTACAAGATAGGGGCCTAGGCATTGGCTTGCTTGATCTCTTCAAAACTTTATTTTCTCCTTCCTGTCCAAGTGAAAATCTCATATTTCCTCAACATAGAAGTCAAGGGATTGACTAGGTTAGAAAAATCTAAAATAAACCTCCTAATGAAATTTATCTTCCCAAATAAAGTTTGCAAACCTTTCTTATGCTTAGGTAAAAATAATGCCAAGATGGCACTTACCCTTTCTAGATCAATGGATATACCTTTCTTAGAAATAATATATCCTAGTAGTTTGCCTTAATAAATAGAAAATACACACTTATTTGGGTTTAGAGATATCCAAAAATCTCTACACCTCACAAAAGTCTACCTCAGATACTTCAAGGGATCTTTTGCTTCCTTGGAAAAAATTATTACATCATCTAGATAAACCAATACAATGTCATTGATTAGTCCTTGGAAAGCCATATCCATTCCATGTTAGAAAGTATCTCTAGGATTTTAAAATCCAAATGGCATCTTATTTTAGGCTTATATGCCCTATTTGGTGGTAAAGGCTATCTTATACTAGTCACTTTCTTTTACCAAAATATGATTGTACCTAGAATAACTATCTAAGAGAGAAACCATCTCATTGTCTACCACCACTTGAAAAATTTGCTCCATAGAAGGGAGGGGATAATGATCTCTCAAAGATACTCTATTCAGGTCCCTAAAGTCCACACACAATTTGATCTCCCCATTCTTCTTTCTAACTGGAACTAAGTTGGCCAGCCAAGAAGAATGCTTAATAGGAAAGATGATTCTAGACTTAATAAAATTAGTGAGTCCTTTTTTCATGAGTGGTGAATCTTGGGATTGATTGGTCTTTATCCTTGTTTTATGGGTTTGTAATTTTCATCTATCTCTATATTATGTTGAGATAATTTTGGGTCAAAATTCTTAACATCACTATACTCCCATGTAAAAAAATCACTAAACTCTTTGCATAGTTCAATGAAATCATGCTTCTCTTGATTAGTGCATAAATTTCCAAGTGCAAGTAACTTATCTTTAAAGATATCTACCCTTTCATAGTTCTCTTTCTTATTTGACATGCTTACATTCTCCTTCTTGAGTTGGTCATCCTTATTGAATATGCTTTCAAGAGTCACTTGGCCTTAGGGAAGCTTGTTAAACTTTAATTGGACAATATACACTCCATATTATTATTAAAGCTTAGACTGATTCTTTGTAGAGAACTCAACTTCTTCTTGTAGGAAGAGAGGTATCTACTAGTCACTATCAAAAAACTACCAATTAGTGACATTATCCTGTATATAAGGTCTCATAATCACCTTTAGATGAGGTTGATTCTTATCTTCTATTATGCCTTTTGGAACATCAAACTGAGCTCCAATTATTGATACTCTATCAACATGTTTGTTGTCTTCTCTTGAGATAGAAGCGATGTTAAATGCCATGAATTATTCTAGAAGGTCTCAAACTCTATGTTTGTAAGACTTGAGTAAGGATTTCTTGGTCAAATTCTACCCTCTAACTTGATTGACAACAAGCTCGCTATCACTGAACACTTAAAATTATTTGACACCTCTTTTCATTTCCCACTCTATGCCATGAATGAGGACTTCATATTCAGCTACATTACAAGTACAAGAGAAATAAAATATGAAAGTTGAAAAATACCTCTCCTTTGAAGGTGAAACCAACATGGCTCCACCACTAACCCCAACCTTGCTTCTAGACCCATCAAAGAAAACCTACCACAAGCCATTCTCATCTTCATTTGACTTCATCAAATTGGGCATGAGAGAGTCCTTCTCATGCATATAACAATACTCCAAGACTATATTCCTGAATAAACTTGTAAGGATCAAGCACATAATTTTCATCTCCTTACTCATCTAGAAACAAATTAGAAACTCCTTCAAGGGTAGATGATGGGGATTGATCAATGTGAAACTCCTCTTCATAAATGACATCATAGTTAACATTTTCTATATTGGGTGAATATGGTCCCAATTGATCTAATAGGTTCTAACTCAATCTTCACCTTAGTTCCATATTTTGTTCTAAACACCATGTAGGACCAATTATCTACCAAATATCCACCTATCTTGGATGTAAAGCCTCTTGACAAGCAAAGAGAAAAATAGGGAGGTAAGTATGATACTACCACATAATGAGGGATTGAAAAATTAGAAAAATCATGACGAATCTGATTCAAACCTTTCACTACCCCAAAGTTTGTCAAGATTCTAGAACAACAAACATGCTCTGACTCCACTGTTAGGATCTAGGAAGCACAATTGATTACCATGTACAAGAAACTTAACATGCAAAATTTAACCAGAAGTAACAAGTAACTAGAATTCAAAAATAACATAGAATATGAGAGACAATACCCAATTGTATTAATACTCTTCTAGAAGGAAATACAACAAAGAAGTTGCCATAGTCTTCTTCCTTACACACCTCTAGGGCTCCCACACCTTTAGGGCATAAACAGTAAATCTCTTCAAGATCTCACTCTCTCTCTTACGGTCCCAACACACAACTCAAACACAGAGTTGGTGTTCACCTCCAACCAGTTAGTATCACTACTGCCAGTACCACCAGTCAGTATCACTACTGATAGTACACAAGTGCTCCACGCACTCCAAATTTGAGTACACACCGTACTCTAAGTACACAATGTACTCCAAGTAGATCTCACCTGATCTTGCTCCTTAATGTGTTGCTATCACCTTTGATCTTGCTACCCCGTAGATCTCTTTTGACCTTGTACATACACACACACCTGCAAATCAATGATCTTACTTACCATGTAGATCTCTCTACACCCTGAAGAACCCTTGTCCTTGCCTCACCAAGTCCTTATGACTCTCCAAACTAGTACCCCAGTGGATCTTCTACTAGAACTTGCACAACCTATAGCTCTACCTGATCATACACACTCGGCACCCCTTTGGAACTAGGAGGAACACACCTTGCTCTCTTCCCTCTGAAGGAGCTAACCTTGCTCAACTTAACTACCACAAATTACAATACAGCCCATGATTCTATTATATAGATCTCATACAAACAATAATCTGACATCTAATTACAATAATTAGATCTACAGCTCCAAGGCTAAAATTAGCCTTTAACATGCAAACAACTGGTTCGTTAACAAACTATCCATGAAACTCATAGTTTCAAACTACACAGGTGACCGACATCGGTCCCTATCTGCCTAGAGATGACCAACATTAGTTGATCCCTAACCAATGTTGGTAGCTTCTTGTCTACTCCTAATCGACATTGGTTGGCCTAACTGACGCTGGTGACTATGACACTCAACAACCTCATCCATGTTTGCATCAGTGAAGCTTTTAGCTCCACAACCTAACAATCTCCCACTTGGAGATAAATAACTGCATTGTACCTATACTTATACACCATCTAATTTGTTTCTTGGCTTGTATCCCTCTTCAAGCTCAATCTTGAAGACCAACCACCACACAACCTATGGTGCAACACCTGTCATCCAAATAACATACCAAATCTGAAGTACTTAACCCTGCATAGCATGAATCCCTACTTTTGGTCCCTCTCATATACCTAAGAACCCACTAAACCACTTTCCAGTGCTTCCTTCCTAGATTGACTACAAACTTTTTGATAGCACCCACTACTTGGGAAAACTCAAGGAGTACACATGTACTCAACCTCATCATGTGATTGGGGACCCTATTCTATGAACTATCCATCCATATGTGTGCTGCCCGGTTCTACATCCTGCACTACCTTCACACAATCATCCTGTGACAACATCAACTTATGATCTTCCCTATCTCTAGGATTACTCATGCCAAAGAATTTTGTTGCTCCCAAATCCTTCATGGCAAACCACTAAACTAACCTTACCTTTAGCTCAAAAAAACCCTGTATGTCTGAACCTACAACAAGATCATCCTCCACATACAATAACAAGATAATTTCATGACCATCATCCACATGGTAAGACAAACACAATGGTTAAAATGAAACTGACTAAAGCCATGCTTTGTCATCCACCTGTCAAAACTTGTACCACTATCCTGTAGCTTCCTCAAGACCATATGACCTGGCCTTCCATCTCACATGTCCATTCTCTCTATTCTTTAACCAAGGAATCCATTCATCTTTTAGTGCTTTCATACTGGCTGGCAACCCTACCAAATCTCCCGTTTGGTTTTGCATCCTATTCATGCCATGCTCCCACTGTTTCCTAGATCCTTCTTACTCTGCAGTGAGCAACGAGTATAAAGAAGAGGAACAACAAATTTGAGGCTTACTTACCCTTTTAGTCATTCACATGGGCATTTGAGACTCCTTGAAAGCTTGATGTCCACCCAAAATCCATTCCAGTGACCGACCTCAGTCACCACATAGTCTGCATCTGACCGACATCAGTTCTATGTGACTATCTAGGTCACTGACGCCAGTTATCCTACCGACATTAGTCTCCACCTACCCGACACCACCAACTCCTCTAGTTTGCACATGACCGACATCGGTGCTTGTCTGTTTGACGTCGGTTACCCCTGACCGATGCTGGTACCTGTGTTTTCCTATGAGTGATGACTTTTTACCTGCGAGCTCTCTTTGGATCAAAACCCTATCTAAACTGCCCTACTCAGAGTTACTCAGCCTTCTCCACTGATCTCTATCCATCATCTCCTCCATAAACACCAAGGCTTTCTAGTTCTGAAGTCTATCAAACACATCTATCTTTTGCTTAAGAACATGCATCTCCTTCTTGCTCATGTGACCAAGCCTACAAAGCCATGTCTTTACAACAGAAGAAGAATCAGTAATACAAGCAAGTAGATAAAGAGTACCTGCTTTCTTACCACATGCTAATTCAAGTGCATCCACTATGAGAGTTCCTGTGCATCTCTCATCACCCAACTTTTCCAAAGCAGTTATCTGCATCTTCAAGACTAGGACCTACATGACCTTCTTCAACACCCATGTGTTGGTCATCTACAATTTCAGCAACACTTCCCCTTTGCCAAAACTTTGACAAGGCTCACCAACCCCTCTAATTGGGGCTGCATGGAAAGAGGAAATAGAATCTATAAACTAAAATTCTACTTTATCCAAGGAACATCCTAGAGCATCCTATGCAACAACACCTACAACATCTACTTCTTCAGTTCCTTCATGCTGATCTTCTACCAACCAACAATTTTTCTCTACCTACACTTTCTTTCCATAACATCGTAATTGATCATTCATGATTTTGAATTCCTCCATTCTTAGTGTACTTTCTTTTGCCATTGTTATACTCCCACTCAATTAGAAACCCCTGAGAGTGACCTATAATCAAACACAAACCTACTCCCTGCAACCTTAGCTCTAATACCACTTGTCAAGAATCTAGAACAACAAACTTGGCTCTGATACCACTTTGTCAAGATTCTAGAACAACAAACATGCTCTGACTCCACTGTTAGGATCTAGGAAGCACAATTGATTACCATGTAAAAGAAACTTAACATGCGGAATTTAACCAAAAGTAACAAGTAACTAGAATTTAGAAATAACATAGAATATGAGAGACAATACCCAATTGTATTAATACTCTTTCAAAAGGAAATACAACAAAGAAGATGCCACAATCTTCTTCCTTACACACCTCTATGGATCCCACAGCTCTAGGGCATAAACAGTAAATCTCTTCAACAGCTCACTCTCTCTTATAGTCCTAACACACAACTCAAACACAGAGTTGGTGTTCACCTCCAACCAGTCAGTATCACTACTACCAGTACCACCAGTTAGTATCACTACTGCCAGTACACAAGTGCTCCATGCACTCTAAATCTGAGTACACACTATACTCCAAGTACACAATGTACTCCAAGTAGACCTCACCTGATCTTGCTCCTTGATGTGTTGTTGTCACCTTTGATCTTGCTACCCTGTAGATCTCCTTTGACCTCACACACACACACACCTGAAAATCAATGATATTACTTACATGTAGATCTCTCTACACCCTGAAGAACCCTTATCGTTGCCTCACCAAGTCCTTATGATTCTCCAAACTAGTAATCCAATGGATCTTCTACCAGAACTTGCACAACCTGTAGCTCTACCTGATCATACACACTCGGCACCCCTATAGAACTATGAGGAACACACCTTTCTCTCTTCCCTCTAAAGGAGCTAACCTTGCTCAACTCAACTAGCACAAATTACAATACAGCCCATGAGTCTATTATATAGATCTCATGCAAACAATAATTAGACATCCAATTACAATAATTAGATCTACAGATCCAAGGCTAAAATTAGCCTTTAACATGCAAACAACCAGTTTGTTAATAAAATATTTGTGAAACTTGTAGTTTCAAACTGCACAGGTGACCGACGTCGGTCCCTGTCTGCCTGGAGATGACCGACGTTGGCCGATCCCTGACCGATGTTGGTAGCTACTGACGTCAGTTGGCCTAATCGATGCTAATGACTGTGACACTCAACAACCTCCTCCTCCATGTTTGCATTAGTGAAGCTTTTAGCTCCATAACCTAACAAATTTTTGGCTAGTGATCCATCTAATTGTAAAATTCCTTTGTTCATTGGCTCATATTTGATGCCTAGCTTATCTACTATGCATTTGGGCATAACTGATGTGCTTACTCCACTGTCTATGATGAAATTATGAACCAATAAACCACCAATAATTAAGGATATGTATAAAAGAGGATTATTCTCATCTTTCTTTGCTTGACCATCTATAGATTAAGTTTCATTGACCAAAACTACATTGTCACTTCTAGATGGACCAACTTGTGTACCCAGTCCATACAATTCCTTTTAGAGTATATCTTTCTACCCTAGTAATGGTAGAAAATCCTAAAATGAGATGTTCATATGAAGCTTCTTCATTTGGTCCACAACATTAAAGGAAGGATTACTTACCTTTGGGTTCCCTTTATGAACATTTACACCTTGTGATGTAGCTTGTAGAGGTAGGGTTGTAGCAGCTATCCTAAAATTTAGAATCCTCTAATTTTCTTATGATTTAATAGATGAATTAGGTCTTCATCTCATTTGATCTGATGTAAGAGTCAAAATGAGTCCTTTATTGGTTCCTTAAACTTCTTCAACAACCCTTTTCTTTGATATAGTGTTAGTAGCCACACTAGTATTTTAATTGCTTGTATTCCCCACATGATTCATGGCATAAAACTCACCCTCCAAATGATTCATGAGAGTGGAATTAGTTTGAGGTTGTAAATTTTTAATCCCTCTATACATAGGTCCTTCAAAATTTGAATTTTGGAAAGATTGGCTGCCTTGCATTACCATGCCTTGATTGTGCATCTCATTTGAATAAGCAACATGCTCTTGGCCTTCTTCAAAAGATGGATAACATGGTTGTTCCTACACCAAGTTGTTTTATATGGGAATAAGGGATTTGGAGGATGAAGCAAAATTTATATTATAACTTTGATAATGTGTAGCTTGAGTAATTTGACATTGTCCCTAATTATTACACTAAAAAAGAGGTATATTTGTTTATCCAAATTGATTGTAGGACTGATAAGGCCTATAGTTTTGGGTTTGTTTCCTTTTGATAGAAACTAATTCATTAATAACAATTTTAAGTAGGATTTTGAATTCATGCATTTCATTGGTAGGGGCAATGATAGATTTTTATTGACCTCACAAAGGAGTTAAATTGGGCAATGCACTTTGACTAGGAGAATGCAAATCAGGGAATATTGGCATTAGAGGTTTAGGAGCTATTGTTCCTATATGGATAAGAAAATTCTTAGAATTTATGTCTATTTCATAGGCAATAAGAAATGTGTTTATACCCATAGACTGAATCATCATGGAAATGTCAGTATTCAATGCTTTTAAGTAGTACAAAAATGCATAATTTATAGTTGGCCTCACAAGAATTGGGATTCTATCCCAAGTTTTTTGAAACCTATTACTGAAATCCTACATGAATTCATGTGGTGCCCTATTTATTATGGTCAATTTATTAGCTAGAGATAATTGATCATTATTTTCCCCAAACCTATCAGTCAATATGGTCCCCGACTCATCCCATGAGACAATAAATTTATAGGTAGGGTCCCATACCAGTCTAAAACTTTTCCTTTAAAAGACAAGGCCAACCACCTAATGGCTACATTTTCTTGAGTGATGTTATGGATATTAAAAAAAAAAAATTATATTCATGATGTGTTCAAGGTAGTAATAGGACCATCTCTACTAAAATATGGGAAACTTTTAAGGGTAGCTCCTAGAATTTGATCATATTGGGCAAGCTGTAAGGGAGATGCCCCCCAAAAAGGCAAAAAAGGTTGTCTTCTAGACATATTATGAATGTTAATATAAACATTAGGAGTGGTATGCAACATAAATTTTGAAGGTTTAAACTCAAACTTTCTTTTTAGGGATGAGTGTTGACAAACCTAGACCTTTTGGTGGAATATGGAGGTAATTCCACAAATGAAAAGTGTACACCTTTATCAACAAACTTAGTGGTCACCTTTGGCATGGAAAGTAAGACTGATCATCAACCAAAGAATTTTAATTATTCAATGGTGTTATTAGGTACTGAATGTAAATTATTCTTTCTATAATCATGTCAAGACCAACACCAATCTTGAATAATTTTCTAGGACTTAGTTTCCCAACAAGCATGCCAAAAAATGTTGATGCTTGGATTTGCACCCTTGAGGACATGCTTAGTTTTCCTCATCCAAGTGGCACAATGGAATCATTTCTCTTACTTTGGGTGACAATTTTATTGAGTTGAATCTCTAGATGAGGGGTTAGCTTCCCTTGATGCACCTTGAAGTTATTTCTAAACTAACAACTGTGAATGAAAAGGGAGAAGGAAAACAACTGGGAAAACAAGCAGTGATGCACCAATATTTGATATCCTCTTAAGATGGAAACCACTACTTAAATATAAATAAGGGTGTTTCATATAAAGTCACAGCAAAGACATTATTGCATTAGTATTTCATAAGTTATATATAGGAAGGTATTTGATGTTTAGGAGGGTGATGAATGATTCCTTAAAGAGAATACACATATACCACTTATAAGATAGTAAATAATGCTAACAGAGACCTGCAACATCTTCCTTTATACACATTGGTAAGTGAACATAGATTGATATGCTAGAAAATAACCTTTTCACTAGTCATTATCAATAAGATTCAAACTTATATACAATAGTGCAATGTGAAAATGGAATAATCACTTGTATATTTCTTCAAGAGTTACAGTAAATATCTGGCTAGAGTTTTACCATAACTAGTAGAGGCCACTTAATGAATAGAATGAATACATATATATAACCTTGAGAAAGAGATAGAGTAAAGGGAAGTATAAAAATGATTTAGACATGTGTTAACTTGAGAATGGAATAATTACAATGCATTATGTAAGATGTTTTCTTTTTAGTTATGCCAATAGATCAAGATGCTCTAAACTGTGTTTTTCCATAAATGGGTCCATTGGTTAGAAATTTATTTAGATATTAGTTATTCCTTATTAGATTTCCAATATATGATATGATATACCAACTCACTTTGTCAACCTACCTAATTCTATTTTCTTATGCACATATGTTTAGGATTCTACCATGTGTCACTTCTATATTTATTTTCAAGTTCCCACCAAACTCCTTTTAAACTCCAATGGTTATTTTCATAGTTTAAATTTGACATCCTATAGGATATCACTCTCCTTTTGGTATTTATTTGAAATTTTTATCCTTGACACTTGTGTTTCTAGCATTCTTTCAAATAATTTGTCTAAAAGAATTCATTTAAACTCTTCTTCCTTTCTTCTCAGCTTTTCTGTGAACTCCTTCATTTAGAAAATTTCTTTAGATAAAATGTTTGAAGGAATTTTGTCTTTCGAGCCTTTTGATAAGCCTTTTCCTTCATAAAGTTCCTTCAGACAAAAAATATAAAGGAATTCTTTCCTTTGTAAAATTCCCTTCAAGATTTTGGAAATGGTCATCCTCTTTGAAAAGTGCCTCATTTTGCTTTTGAAAGGAACTTCTCAAATGGAAAAAACCTTTTGAACTTCTTGCAAAAGAGCCTTCAACATTATTTATAAATTCCAACTGCCCTTTGGAACTTTGTGAGATGGTCTTTTAAACAACTAAATGAACCCTTTAGCCTTTTAAATGTTTCCTTTTCCCTAATACAATCCTTCAAACTTTATAGAATGCTCTTTTAGGATTTTTTTCATCTACCCTTTAAAAAGAATGAAGTTCCTTTCAAAATTTTTGAATAGTCCACTTTCCAAAGAAAAATTCCCTTTGGGAAAGCTGTATGGGTCCTTTTGGGATTGAAAGAGTGATTTTTAGAAAAGTTGTCATGGACCTTCAAAAAATTTGCATAGATAATTTATCTAAAATAAAACACTTAGGGAAAATATTCAAACAAAAAGTCTGAAAGAATTTGGTAAACCTCTAAAAGAAACACTTGAACAAAACCCAAAAGAAACCTTCCTTCAATAAGACCCAAAATAAATTGAACACTTAGTCAAAATAAAAGATTCAATAGCTTAGAAAAAGACCAAAACAAATTGTTTGAAGGAAATACTTGTGAATTTTTTATTGATTTTATATAGGATACCTCTCTTGAATGAAAGCTTCATTACTAAATCCAACCAAAGACATGGACAGGTGACTGAATGGATAGGAGTGCTAAATTTTGGCTTGAAAGACCAGAATTTGGTTAACATGTACATTACCTTGTTAAATATTATTCATAAAGGAGAGATATCCAAAATAATAATAAATAACCAAATATGGAATCTCTCTAAGATCCCTTCCTCTACCCAAAAATCCATATCTTGATATTCTCTCTCATGGTTGTATCATTTACAAACCTAAAGGGTTATCTTGGGTTAAAAATAAAATTAGTGGTATTTGAGGATTGGTTTTGAGTCTTTTTGAGATCATTTTACCATGAATATTCACTAAAATATTTTTTATGAATCCACCTTCAAACTCTTGACCTCCATTGTACATAAAAGTTCATACCATTCCATATATCTTGTAGAAAATGGTTGAAAACTTAGTTTTTCCTATGTTTTTTTCCAAATTTAAAGCTTGTAAATACCATATTATGGTAACATGAGGAATATTATGAGTCAAAATACAAATGAAAATAATTAATAAATTTTGAGGATCAAAATGGGGGCATATTTCACATGTGGGAGCTCTTTTGAAGGTCAAACCACATTCTAGACACTTAGAGAGAACAAATTCAAAGTATAAAAACCATTTGAATAAAGTAATTACATGACCATGAAGGTGATTAAAGGTATTATTATGATTTAGTGTACATTCAAGGTTAAAATATATCATTTAAAGGTCACCACCTTTACTTTAAACAACATACATATAGGCTTAAAAAAGAGATTTGCTAATGATTATCATATAAGTAACTTATGGGTTATTAAAAGTATATAAATGAGGCTTTTCTATATCTTCATCAAACATTAAAATATTATATTTCATCCCATACTTGAATATACTGAATACACCAAAAAAACTAGTATTGAGTTATCAGTTGCCACTTCTCACACATATCCATCAAAGCACTTTAGATCACTAAAACTACTTCAAACCATCATCGAAACATCCAAACATACTCAAAAATAATGATGATTCTTAACACTAATTAAAAATAGGTATGAAAATTATAATATACTGAGACCTACTCCCTTTATATGAAATTCAATGACATCATAATGATCAAGCATATCACCTAAGGACCAAAGACATCTATGACATATGATGATTACAAGTAGACTTTGTGACACCTCTAAAATTTTTGAATGACTTCAAGAAGTAATTAGGAGACATCATGACTTATAATATCACCATATATAGGCTTATGTGATTATCATATAAAGTTTTTTAGTTATAGGGGTTCACATTTCACCTTGGGAGGCCAAATCACCAACACTAAGAAGACTAAGATTAGAAATACCATTGTTATAGGCCATCAAGGACATTCTTGAGATTAATAGAATCATCAAATTTTTGTGTGTTAAAACCCTAAGGAAAATAAGATAATATCCCAAAACCATAAAATTAGATGATAAGCTTATTAACCTCTTTGTAGGTAAATTACTTATATCAAAGTATGGAGACCTTAAAATTCTAGTGACCGCTGTGATTATAAGAAATAAGAAATACCAAACATATTAGTAGAATTAGCATTTGATATCAATTTTTTGACATCAAACACATCGAAATCACATTCCTTAACTATGGTAAAACAAACTACTATATTCTTATAGATGGCTGGCCAATACATTGCCAAGCCAAAAAGAGTTACAGAAGACATCTTAGTAACGGTAGAGTCTTAGGAATATTATGCATATATAAAGGTATTATTGGCCAATTTTGGCCTAAATAAAAAATTTATACCTAAATGGAATAGATAAATAGAGTTTTGTATGGACTAAGTAGTCCAAAGATCATATGCAGGCTACAAAGCTTTTGAAACACTTTAAGTAAGCTTAAAGTGCAATTTGTTAATCCTTGAGAAGTAGGCTTGAGAACAAGTCTAGGATTGAAAAGTGAAGAAGACCAATAGGTTTTCATGATGTTTCAAGCACTCAGAGGCATGAGTCAAATTACACAAAGTTTTAAAATTCTATTGGATCCTTCTAAAGAGACAACACTTCCTTGTACAAGTCCAGAAGAACCAGACCATCATAATCATGTCACGTATAAATCAATGGGTCAACTTGATTGTGTATTCAATAAATGCACTTGAGAAATCCTATTAGGAAAAAAATTACATGGACATGGTTTTTTTCATGCCTTGAACATTCTCTATAAATTTCATGTCTTGACAAGTTGCTTATCTCAATATATAAGTCCTCAATGTCATAGAATGAAATGTGCACGAGATGTCAAGTTAAAGCTACAAAAATTAAACATTTATATTTAAAAAATCCTTAAAATTAATACATTCATGTAGTTTTAAAATTTGGGCCTCATAAAATATCTATTTGAATTCAAATGTTCCAAGATTAATGGCCGATGTTCGATCAAATCAAAGATCTCATAGTGAGCAGTAACCTGATAGTGTTAGTGGGTCCTAAATATCTAATAGAGTGAATTTTATCATGCACCTATGATCAATGGTGAGAATTAAATAAATAAGTAATCATAAACAATATTAAATGAATTAATGATAAGTTTTAAGATCATAGATACCTAAATATATATCTAATGATGTACAATGACTGACAAAGCTAATGGGCCCAAGCAGATTGATGGTACATGATCCATCATATAAAGTAGATATAATAGTGAGTGATGGGTTCAAAGGTAAATGAATATTGAATAAAAATGCATGGGTGACAAGTTTATAAAATAAATTAAATTAGAATAAGATTTATGGCTCACGTCCATTCATACAAAAGAGAATCAATAATATGCATGTAAGTCAAGAAATTAGATTGAATGATGCGTAAGAAAATTGATTAACAATTAATATTAAAAGTCAAAACATAAAGTACTTCAAATAGAGTTTGAATTAAAATTATATTTTAAAAAATAAAATTATTGAAATAGAAATTTTTTCATTAAACCCCAATCGAATGTTACAATCAGACATAGTTATATAGTCAGGGTTGTCAATGTTGAATTTCCATCACCATTAAAGATCAATCTCAATCTTTGGTTTAAAGGTTTAGAATGTGTAGAGCCCATATTTTTGGGTTGTAGTATTGTTTCATGACTATGATTTTTTAAATTTAAAATAATATATGTGCATATAATTATTTATTAGCTTACTTAAGGTTTAAAGTTAGAATAGGTCTTTTTAGACCTTATAGAGATCAAGAAGGAAGCTATGTGACCTATAAGATTTTTGGTGATAGGATAACTATATGAAAACCAATAAATTAGATTGGTTTTAAATATATAATATAGACCTATTCTTAGATTTTTTAGTAGGGGTACATATGTTATTATAAAGGAGTGTCTTGTCTATTAACATGGTCATATTTTGACAAATAGGTACCTATACATACTCAAAGCAAACATGGCATGGCTCTGTCTAGATTCAAGATATGAGGAGTTTGTCCTTATAGTAAAGACAAGTGGGAGGTAGAATAGAATTTCAAGGAGCAATTTTAGGGATTTGATAAGTACAAGTTAAGCATTCAAGTCTTTTATAAATCCTTTAAAATGATTTTTTAATAGATGTAAATCATGGATTATCACCTCCAACAAGTTCTTGTCTTCTCATATGTCTTTTAAAGCTAATGCAGGGATTGGAATTATTTAGAGATAATGAATGGCTAGTTGGGAGTAGAATTAATGCTAATAGATCAAAATTATTTGGGACCCCATCCAAGTGATTGGACCTCATGTAATGATCTCAAATGGTGTGTTCCCCCTCTCTCTCCCATTCTTTCTCATTTGTAAGCTCTCTCTCTCATTTTTAGAAAAAAGACTCTCTCTCACTTTTGATAAGAAATTATCTCTCATTTTTGGAAGAGTATATAATCTCATTTGATAAGGCTTGAACCTATCAATTTTTTTATGAAATACCTCTTGAAGCAATAAATATTTTCTTTACCTATCTCTCCCATCTAAACTATGTGTAGCAAAGCTTCTGCATGATGGCATTGTGAATGAGAATCTTCGATACCCATTGTCTTTCTTTCTTGATTATTTTTAGGTGTCTTAAAGTTAGTTTTAGGTCTAATGTTTTTTTTTAATTCATACAATCTCTCAGTGAGTCTTAAAACTCCTCTTTTCCTTCATTCATTACTTCCTGAACCTAGTTTATGAAACACTTATGAAACTAGCTAGTTTTGTGAGATTATGTGAGATAGCATTGTGTTATACTTCCTTGGTGTTTACTTAATTATTTTGTGATTTATAATTTAAATTTTTTGTATCACCTAGATAAATTTCTTATGATCCCTTTCTCCCTTCCTAACCCTTTTCTCAGTACAAACATTAGTATGGGTGATCCATCAAGAGGAAACTAGCCTTCTCTAGAGGTTCAACCCCACCATAAGTGACCCACATATTAGGGTTATTCTCATAATTTATCTCAATTTGAGAGAGCTATAATAAACCTATTTAAGGGTACAAATTGATGCTACAATATTTTTTAGCATGCCCAATGGGATTCAATTCAAATAAAGATTGGTTAAAGTTTGATACTAGTTTAATCAATTTGTGGTAGTTATAACTTACAAGTAATAGCATCTGGTGACTCCAAAATAAGATTCAACATTCTAGAAGTATAACAGTGACTACATCTCATGCCAAAGGTGACTATGAGATCAAATTCTAGAGGTATTCCCTTTGAATTTCTTGAATTGCCTTTGAACTCAATAAAAAGATTAATATTTGCTAATACACATACATATAAATGAAACATTGTTCCTATGACAATTTAAAGGCATACCCCTAAAATAAGATATTTTTTAAACCCTTTCATTACCATGGCAACCCTTAGATTTTTCCCCTTTTTGGATTTTAATGGTCAAAAACCTCTAGACCTCCCTCAGTATGATCCTATTCCAGTAACAGCTCTTAAAAGTGTCCCTTATTTTACTAGAGACCAAGCTACAACCCCTTCTAAACACCTTATGGATATATCCAATATCTTAAACATTCATGATATCAATGAGGAAAATGTAGTAATTAGGTCATTAGCCATATCTTTTAAAAGTAAATCCCTAGATTGGTATAGAAGCCTTGTTGTTAATTCTATTACATCTTGGGACCAATTAAGAGATGCACTGTGTAAAATATTTAAATATAAAATTGAATATTTTTCACTTGTAGAGAAATTAACCATAATAAAAAGAGCCCCTCATGAATTTATGCAAGACTTCAACACAAGGTTCCAAAAGACTTAGGATATAATCCTAGTCTACGTTAGGCCTACCCCTAACATTGTCTTTCTTTACTATTTGAAATCCCTTAATAGTGAAATTGTAGTAATGATTTAGTCCATGGGAGGAAACACATTGTAAAATGCATATGAGGTGGCAATTAGAGTAGAAAATTCTCTAGTATAGGCTGGCAAGCTTACACCTAGACCACTAATGCCTTTTTCCCTAATATCTTACCACCTTCTATTTCTATTCATCCCCTTATTATTAGTATTACTATGCCTATAATTGATGTTATACCCTCAAATAAGCAAGAAAAGTCTTCTAGAATCCCATCTAGTGATTCCCAAAAACATAAAAACTTTTAAGAGCTTAAGATTATGTTCCAATATTTGGGAAATTAACTAGTGAATGCTAAGAGGTAGCAAGCTTTCAATAGGCCTTATCAAGCCTCATATCAGCCTTATAAATAATATTATAAATAAAATAGGCCAACCTATAAAATAAATTTCCAAGGCCAAGCCCAAGGTTAAGGCCAAGGACAAGGGTAGCCTAAGTATAATAGATAGCATAACTATAATCCAAATGTTGTAAGCACTTCCAAAAATTTGGTCCCAATTCAAAATAATGTTTCTCAAGAAATTGAGGGTACCATGCCTTTGAATTAGTCTTTTGGGAAATCCATTGTCCCAAACACTGATTTTAAGCAAGATTTCAATGATTAATGAAATTAGGATGCTAATTATGGGTACAATCAAGATCTTATAGCTTAGAACATTGAGGCGCCCATGATGATAAAACTATAATAACCTCAATAAGGTCAAATACCTAATCAAGGACCAAGAAAGTTGGATGTTATAATGGTGAACTATGTATAAGAAGAGTGTTATGAACTCAATCAACATGGTAGTTATAGTTGGGCATACATTCTTATGGAAAAAAATATAAAGTTTAAAATAAGGAACATGAATGGTAATCAAGAAGCAGTCAAAGAGATTCTTACCATTACTCATTCAATATCAAAGCCAAATGGACCTATTACTATTCCAAATTTTCCAATACCTCCAAGGAATCAAAATTAGGGGAATGTCTTAATTCCCTAAAACTCACAAACTCAAGGTGAAATTATGGCTCCCAAAACACAACCAAAGTTTGGTGGTTCACCCATAAACATTGTGGAAAAACTTAAAATGTCTAATGTGAGTATGCCAATGTGGTATATTCTCTCCATGCCTTGTTAGGTATACATCCTCCATGAATGGTTATCAATAATCAATGCTTCTAAGAAACCACCAATCAAGGAGAATGTGGTTCTCACCAATGCAACCAAAGGACCTAATGAAGGGTAGATGGGTAAGGTGGTCAAGCCTCCTCCCTTATATATTTCAATAATCATTTGTGACTATTTAGTGCATAATTTATTGGAAGATAGTGGGTAAATCACCTCAGTAATGCCAAATTTCATAGCTGATTAGCTTGGTCTAAAATATGAGCCCAAGTCTAAAGGAGTGCTTCATCTTGATGTTTCTTCTACCAAGCCACCTGGTATTATCAAAGACCTCAACTTGACCCTACATGCTTGCCTTAGTGTCTCAGTGGTTCATGATGTATTGATATTTGGTGTGCCTTATCATTTCTCCCTATGCCTATCTAAGGAATTCACTACAAATATTAGAGGTTATCTAGTATTAGATTAATCATACATGGAATTGAAAACAATATATAGAACCAATTTATCTATTAAGGTCGAGCCCATTGCACAATTCAACATAGAACCTTATGGGATAGACAAAATAAACCTTAATTACACCATTATTGATAAAGATGAATTTAAAGTTGGTAAAGAATTAAACACTTGCCCTAAGGAGGTACTAGACATGTTATTGTATGAATTATGGAATTAAAATCATTTGGTTGATCTCTGGGAAGGAGTTTAAGAGAGAAACATGAGTGTCTACTTCTTACATGATGAGAATAAGTCCATGGCATCCCTCATTGGACCTCAAAAAGATCCTAGTGGCTTATAGAATTTTTTATTTGATGGTTCAAGGAGTAAATATGGAATGGGTAAATGTACAATGCTAGTATCCCCCTCTAATGACAAGTATTTATCTTCTTAAAGGTTCTAATTAAATTTATCTTGTAATTCAATAGAATATGTGGGTCTTATCCATGGACTTCAATGGGATAATAATATAAGGATAAAGAAGTTGAAATTTTATGGAGTTAATGAGCTGATAGTACACTAGGTTAGAGACCAAAATATCACCAAAAATACCTTGATGAAGTCTTAAAAACATAGATTGTGGGACCTAATTAAGAATTTTAAGGCCTTTAACATTCAAGCAGTACCAAGGAACTAGAATGGACATGGTGATAGGTTGGTAGCTATGGGAGATCAATTTGATATCCCAAATGAGTTAAAAAAGACAAAGGTGAAACTACATATCAAAGTGGTACTAAGACCATTAGTGCTAAAAAATGAAGCTCATTGATAGGTCTTTGAGAATGACAAGCAAATTACCTTTTTTATATCAAGAAGTAGATTTCTCCTCCATAAACTAGGAAAATTTTCAACATTAGTATGAGGATCAAATTGTTCATTTGAGATCTAACAATCTTTCTAAAGGGCTTGTCACCCTTGAAGGTCTTTTCCATGAGGGAAATCATATGAGAAAAGATAAGGCAATGATGTCAACAAGTTAAGAGAACTATGAAAGAGTCCTTATCTTCAAAGTAAGATCCTCAAGCTTAGAAAAGTAAGAACTAAAGTTAAACAACATGCTTTCATATAACTTTGTTAAGAATATGAATACATCTTTGCTTGGGAATATAGTGACTTGAGAGGCATTAATCAAAAGTTATCCAAAAATAGTATATAGTTAGAGGCTAATACCAAGCCTACCAAGTAGAATCAAAGGCCTATAAACCTTAAAATTGAATAACTTATGAAGAAAGAATTAACTAAACTAATTGAATCCAAGATCATCTTTCCCATTAAGCGCTCTTCATGGGTAGCCAATATGTTACCTATGAGGAAGAAGAATGGGAAAATCAAATTGTGTGTTGGCTTTAGGGATTTGAATAGGGTCTCTTTGAAATATCACTACCCCTTATCATCCATGGAACAACTCCTTCAAATATTTTTTACTTCAGAACACTTCTCCCTTTTGGATGGATATTCAAGATACCACCAGATGTTGGTAAGTGAAGAAGATCATTATAATACTACCTTCACTAAAAAGTGGGGCACATATGCTTACTAAAATATTCCTTTTGGATTATCAAATTCTAGGGACACTTTCCAAAGAGCAATGAACATGGATTTCTAAGGGTTGTTGAATCAAATGGTGTTAGTCTACTTAGATGACATCATAGTTTTCTCTAATAGATATAGTAAGCACATGAACCATCTAAGGTTTATCTTCCAAATATGTAGAGAGAATGGGATCCCTTTCAATCCCAAGAAATGTGTGTTTTTTTTTCATGAATGTAAACTTTTGGGTCACATTGTTTCAAAGGAATGACTATCCATTAAACCTAATAGAATAAGTGTCATCCTAACCTTATCTTTACCCAAGCACAAGAAAGGAATTTAGAGATTCCTCAAAAAAACTTTGTGATAAGGTTTATACCTAGTTTTACAAACTTGGTCAAACCTATCACTACCATGCTAAAGAAGAGCCAAGTGTTTACTTGGTCAAAATAAGGTAAGGTAACATTTGATGCCATAAAACAAGCCATTACCCAAGCACCCTCACTCATAAACCTTGAATTCTTAAAGGATTTTATATTTTATACATTTTAAAATATTGATAACATATCAACTATGTTAATGCATAAAAATGGTGAAGGACTTTAGCAACCAATTTCATTTTTTAGTCAAGGGCTAGAAGGATATGAGATAATGTACACTTTTATTAAAAATTAGGTTCTTAAAATTTTAAAAAGCCTCAAAAAAATTTAGGCTAATTCTTTCCAATAGAAAGGGTCATCTTATGGTGTCTCATCCTAGAGTTAGGGACTTTCTCCTCAACAAGGATTTGAATGAGAAAAGGGCAGGCTAGATTACCAAGGACATGGATTATGATGTGGAGATAAAAGTCACCAAGTTGATAAGAGACAAAGTCTTGTGTGATAATATGGTAGATGATCTTCAAGAGTAAAAATAAGTTGTTTTGGTAACATAAGACAGATCACAAGAATGTACAACTCCACTTCATAATAGTTGTCTCCAAGACATGACACATTTATTGATGATAGGATAATGCTCCCAAGTTTTGGATAGAGTAAAAAGAAGGTATTTTAGGCTTTAGTCTATACATTATGAATTATTTGATAGTGTTATTTTTATAAGGGACCTATATGGAGTAATTTGTATTTGCATTGATGATAATCAAGTGACAAAACTCTTGGATCAGTTCCATGATGGACCTATAGGAGGCCATTTTACTCCAAAAATAATAGCAACAAAGGTAATGAGAGTTGGTTATTACTGGCCCAGCCTTTTCAAGGATGCCTCTACATGGGTCAAAAAAATTTAAAAGTGTGCTCTATTTATAGGAAATTAGAAATTATTATTCCTTCCTCTTAATCTAATATAAGTGGAACAACCCTTTATGTAATGTGGTTTGGACTTCATAAGAATGATAAATCTAACTTCAAGTGCAAGAAATGAATAGGTACTCACTACAACTAAATACATCACAAAGTGGGTGGAATAAATTGCCTTGAAAGAAGCCAATGAAATAATGGTTTTGGACTTTTATGATAGCATAGTAATTAGGTTTGGTTTCATAACTAATATAATTTTAGATAATGTCTTAGCATTTTTTGGTATGAAGACAAGTGAATGGCCACTTAAACTGGGAATCTAACTTAGTACATCCTCTAATTACTACCTCCAAAGAAATGGACTAGGAAAGTCCATAAATAAGAACTTGATAAGGATTATCAAGAAGACCATAGAATATAATCAAAGAGTGTGTCATATAAAGTTGAGGATATCCTTATGGGCTGATAGAGTGACTCCTAAAACTACCATTAGCAATTTTCCATATGTCCTTATATGTGGAAGGGAACACAAATTACCCATTTCTATTGAATTTCGTACACTGGAGTTATCCCATTATTTTGAGTTGATGGAGAGAGAGCATATGAACATGAGGATGATATAACTCATGGAGCTTGATGAAACTAGAGACCTTGCAATGAAGACATTAGATTCATATCAAGCTCATGTCAAGAAAGCCTTTGATAAGAGATCCTCAAAAAGGGACTGAAAGGAAGGGGACTAAATCCTTAGGTGGGACTCAAATAATTCTAAGTTAGGCAACCATACCAAGTTTTATATCTTGTGGAATGACCCTTATTTTATCCATGGATGCAAACAACATAATGCTTTTCATCTTGCCCAATTGGATGGAGAAGTATTACTCATACCGATCAATAGAATTCATTTAAGGCATTATTATTAGAAAATTTTGTATTTGTTGTATGATATTTTATCATATTATAGTAGTTTTCCATTCTCTCCTCTAAGTGCCTTGTGCACATTTCCTTTTATTTGTGTGTTTCCCTTTCATAAGTACCTTAGGCACTTTGTTGTTTTTTATTTCTTTAGTTCCTTCTTGTTTCAAAAGTAAAGTTTCATAAAGGGTCATCCTTATATAAATATCAAAATAGTTTGGTTGGGAATAAATCATGAGACTCCATGCCAAATGAATTAGGTCAAGGCTACTAGTCTCTTGCATAGTAGGTAGGAAACCCCAGGATGTTGCTAGAAATGCAAGACAATTCTAGCTTACATACAAAGATTCTAGCTAAATGGATGAGATAAATAGATTTATGGATGGAATGAGTGGTATAAATATCACATGTATCCTACAAATATTTTGAAACACTTTAATCAAGATTAAAGTGCAATTTGTTAATCTTTGAGAAGTAGGCTTGAAAATAGGTCTAGGATTGAAAAGTGTAAAAGACCAACAAGTTTTCATGGTTTTTCAAGAATTTAAATTCATGAATCAGGTTAAAAAAAGTCTTAGAAGTCCATTAAAACCTTCTAAAGAGACAACACTTCCTTTTACAAGTCAAGAAGAACCAAAACATCACAAACACATCACACAAAAATCAATGGGTCAAATTGATTATGTATTTAATAAATACACTTGGGTAATCATTTCAAGTCAAAAGTTTCATGGACATGGTGTTTTTATTCCTTGAACATTATCTATAAATTTCATGTATTGATAAGTTACCTATCTCAAGATCTAAGTTCTCAAAGTTGAACAAGCAAAATGAAATATGCATAGAGACATCAAGTTAAATCTGCAATAGTTAACCATTTAGATTTGAAAAATACTTAATAAGTAATATGTACATGTAGATGTAAAATTTAGGCCTCATAAAATAGTTTTTTTAATTAAAATGTTTCAAGATCAATGATCAACACTTGATCAGATCAAACATCTAATGGTGAGCAGTAACCTGATAGTGTAAGTGGGTCTTAAAGATCTAATAGATTGAATTTTATCATGCACCTAATAATAATTGTGAGAATTAATTCAATAGGATAATGGACCTAATATTTAATAAATTTATGATAAGTTTAAATATATTTAGTACCTAAATAAAGATCTAATAATGCACAATGAATGATAAAGCTAGTGGTCCTAAACATAATGATGGTGCATGATCCATTGTATAAAGTAGATATAACATCGAGTGGTGGTTTAAAAGTTCAATAAATATTGAATAAAAATTCATGGGTGAAATTTTTTCCAACCACATTAATCTAGTAAAATATTTATGGCTCACATCCATTCATATAAAAGAAGATCAACAGTGTGCATGTAAGCTAAGAAAGTAGATCCAATGGTGCACAAACAAGTTGATTGATGGTGAATATTAAAAGTAAAAAGCTAAGGCAATTTAAATAGAGGTTAATTTAAATTAGGTCAAATAAAATAAAATTCTTCAAAGAGATATGTTTCCATTAGAGCTTGGTTTAATGTCACAAGTAGACACAATCATGCAGTCAAGGTTATCAATGTTAGAGTTCCATTTCCATTAAAGATCAGTTTCAACCTCTAGATCAAAGATTTAGAACATATAAAACCAATCTTCTGTAGTTGTAGTACTATTTCATGACTATGATCATTGATATTAAAAATAAGATCCATGCATATAATGATTTATCATCTTCCTTAAGATTTAGAGGTAGAATAGGTCTATTTAGACCTAATAGATATCAAGAAGGAAGCTATGTGATCTATAAGCTTTTCATTGATAGGATAACCATATGAAAAATAATAAATTGGACTAGTTTACAATATATAATATATACGTATACTCAAATTTTGTAGTAGGGGTAGATATACGATTATAAAGGAATGTCTTATCTATAGATATGGTCATATTTTTTACAAATAGGTACATATATCTGCTTAAAGTAGACATGGCATGGCTCTATCTAGATTTAAGATATGAGGTCTTTGTCTTCATATTAAATATAAGTAGGAGGTTCCATAAAAGTTTAAGGAGTAGTTTTGGGGATTAGATAAGTATAGGTGGAGCATTCAAGTCTTTTACAAAGCGTTTAATGTGTTTTCTTCATAAATGTAAATCATGGCTCAATACCTCCAACAAGTTCTTATCTTTTAGTATGTCTTCTAAATCCAATGAGGGGATTGAAGTTATTTGGAGTTAATGAATGGCTATTTTAGAGGTAGAATTAAAGATAATAGATAAAAAGTGGTTGGGATCTAATCCAAGTGATTAAAACTCATTTAATGATCTCATATGGCATGTTCCCCCTCTCTCTCCTTTCTCCTATATCTCCCATTCTTTCTCATTTGTAAGCTCTCTCTCTCATTTTTAGAAAAAAACTCTCTCTCACTTTTGATAAGAAATTATCACTCATTTCTGTAAGATTAGAGACTCTCATTTTATAAGGATAGACCCTATCAAAAAATTTATGAAAGACCTCTTGAAGCAATAAATATTTTTTTCACCCATCTCGCCCCTCTGAATTGTGTGTAGTAAAGTTTGTGCATGATGTCATTGTGAAGGAGAATATTCCATACCCATTGTCCTTATTTCTTGCTCATTTATAAGTGTCTTTAATTTAGTTGTAGGTATAAATTAGTGTTATTTTAGACAATTATGGAATATATTATTGATTCTTAGAACTCTTTGCCTTCATTCATTTCTTCCTGAACCTAGTTTATGAAATACTTATGCAACTAGCTAGTTTAGTGAAATTATATGAGCTAGCATTGTTGTATGTTTCCTTAGTGTTTAATTCATGCTTATGTGTATTATCATTTAAATTTGGTGCATCACCTACCTAAATTTATTAGGATCCATTTCTCCCCTCATAACCATTTTCTTAGTTCAAACATTAGTATAGGTGATCCATTAAGAGGAAATTGGGCTTCTCATGAGGTTCAACCCCACCATAGGTGACCCATGGCTTAGATTTGTTCCCATAGTGTATTTAAATTGGAGAGATATTGAAGAACCCTATCCAAGGGTGAAAATTGATGCTAAAATAGGTATTAAAACCAAAGAGTTAGAAACTAGGTTATTCATTGATCCTAGGAAGGTCATGTCTAGTTATAGTTGTAACACCCAGATTTTAGGTCTAGAGATATGAAAATCTCTAATAGATTAAAAGAACATAAAATATACTTATATCCACATAAAAAACATATATATATATATATGTATGTATGTATATATATATATATATATATGTATGTATGTATATATATATATATATCCATCAAATAACTTATGGTTAGATGAAATAAATAAAATTTGCAATAGTCTATGTAAATTATCAATGGTGGCATTTAAAAACCATTCAAATGAGCTAGAGGAAGAGTTAACAGATTGTATAAAAGAAGACAATCTAGCTCCAAAGATGTCTAGTTTAACTCTAAATATTCCCAATCCAACTTTAGAGATCCTAGAATAAAAATAAAAGTTTTCAAAACATATGTATAAGGTTATCAAATCATACCTAAGGACAAAAATGATGAAATCTAAAAGTACACACCTCTCCATCAATAATTTGTCAGTAGGGCATGAGATAGTTAGGAATATTTTATTTCAAGTTTGTGTTTCCCATTAGCAGGTCTAATTTCAAAAGGAGATTATTTCCTCAAATACATAAAAACATTCCACATGTTTCAAAATCATCTTTGTACCTTGAAATATCACATGAGTGAATATATACAAGTCAACTCAATTCATGTAAGGATAAAATAGATTGAAAGACAAATAGGAAAAATGCTAAACATAAAAAGTTGGTTAACTAATGAATGAGAGACCAAGGTATTTAAATTACTAAATTTTCATAATAAATATTTTTATTGGGTATATAGTGACAAAAAAGGAATACATTTAAATTTACGCACCCATCACATCCACACTAGAAATGTTAAACCAATTAGAAAACCCCAAAGAATGATAAATATAAAACTAAGGGACATGATCAAAATAGAAATAGAAATGAGGTTTTTTTGAGCGATGGCGTGTGGAGAAACGGATGGACCAGGCGAGGGTTCGGGCGAGGGTGTGGGCAAGGAATGCATGCAGCAGGAGGAGAAGACTCTCAATGACAAAGAGCAGACATTCATGGGGGAACATCCCAGGATTACCAAAGTCAATGGCTGTTTCCCACGCAGCCAAGACAAACCTGTATTGTTGCTTTCCCAGGAGGTTATCAGAGAGGATGTGGAATACCTGTCAGGCCATGTACTTATCTGCAAATTCATGGGTATCAAAATTTCCCAAGTAGCTTTGGAAGCCTGGATGAGGCGCCCTTGGCAAGTAGAGGGTGAATTAGATATCATGCTGGCTGCCAACAGTTATTTTTTAATTAATTTTTCCTCAGTTTTAGATAGGAACAAAATATTTGAAGGGGGCCCCTACTTTTATGATCGTGTGGGCCTATTCATTAAACCATGGCACCCAGGATTTAACTCTACAGAGGAACTGCCAGCTCAAGTCCCTGTCTGGGTTCGACTGCCAAGACTCCCATTGGAATTCTGGAGGGAGGATATTCTCAGGCAGATAGCAGCTTTATTGGGCACCCTAGTAGCGGTTGCACACCAGTCATTAGACAAGAAATATATCTCCTATGCTCGAATCTATGTGGAACTTAACCTTAATAATCCTCTTCCAGACTCAATGGAAATTTGCTTGGGGAATTATTCCTAGACCCAACAGATTGATTATGAGTCGATTCCCTTTAGGTGCAGACTCTGCCATGCTTACGGTCACCTGTATAGACAATGTCCTTAGGGTTTCAAAAGTAAAGGACTGACTCCCAATGCTGGGAAGGTCCCAGGCCAAGATACTCATCTGGAAACTGCAACCACCCACCCTGGGAATGCAGGGAATATGAAATCCCCTACAGGTTCAAATATGCCACATCTGGGTTCTTTGGAGGGGAGTGGTGTGGACAAGGAAGGCTTTGCTCAAGTCTGTCGCAGGGGGAAGAGGAGTGGGTAGAAACGAAGGAACCAGGACCACACCTGTGAAACAAGTTTTAACCGATTTGAAGTTTTGGATAGTATGGTTGTGGAAGATGGGATACCGCCTGATGCGATGGATGGACTTGTGGAGGAAGAGTTGAAAATTTCCTGCCTTGGTGAACCCCAAGATATGGTAACCCAAACTTGCCAGGAGATTGTGATTACCTCTAAGGGGAGAGATCTGATTTTGTCCCCAACACAGAGGGATAAGGAAGGTAACTGGGCAGTAGTTGTTAAAGATTCAGAAGCTGTTCGGAAGCACAAGGGAGTTTCGGAAGCACTTGGTCTAGTGCAGAGACCACTCAAGAAAGCTGCCTTATCATCCCAATCTAGACCGGGGTGTAGAAAGGATCAGGAGAAATTAAAACTCATAGGAGAGCTGCTGGTGGAATCTGGGGTGGTTAAAACCTTAGATCAAATCTACACCCATTCTCCTCAATGATAGTTCTCTCCTGGAATGTTAGGGGATTGCATAGTGCCCCTCGGAGAAAAGCTATGTGCCGGTTGATCTCTGAGCATTCTCCAGATATTCTTTGTATCCAGGAGACCAAGTTATCTATTGATGCTATGTATCTCTATCTTCTTAGTATATGGGTTGTGGGACAATGTCAGTGTGTCGGAGTGAGGGGCTCTGCTGGGGGTTTGCCTGTTTGCTGGGATCTGAGGAAGGTTACCCCACTGCACTGGGTTGCTGATACCTCGACGCTCTCAATGACCACTATCTCCCCTGAGACTGGAGAACTGATGCTTGTTTCCAATATATACGCTCCTGGGGATATTCATGGATAGCACAGGCTCTGGCAACATTTGGGGCTTGTTCGGAGCTTTTTTCCTTATCTTCCATGGATCTTGGGTGGTGATTTCAATGCTATTCTCAACCTGGAGGAAAAAAGGGGAGGATCTACCAGGGTTGATCCCTCTTCTGTGCCTTTTAGACACCATGTGGAATAGCTGTGCCTATCTGATGTACAACCTTGTAATGGCCTCTTTACCTGGAGCAACAGAAGAATCGGTAAGGATGCTATATCTGAGCATTTAGATAGATTCTTAGTTTCCTATTTTTGGCTATCCAATACCTTCTCTATTGCCTCAGAAATCTTGGAATGGAGAGGCTCTGACCATTGGCCCATTAAGCTTATAACCAGTTTGATTGAAGGGCCCAAAAATCCACCCTTTAAGTTCCAGCTTATGTGGCTCAGGGATGCATCTTTACAAGCTCTGATGGCTCATTGGTGGATGCATGGAGGACCGGCGTATGGGACAGCCATGTACTATTTTTCTAAAAAGCTTCAGTTTGTCAAGAGAAAACTGTAGGTGTGGAACAGGAACAATTTTGGTAACCTCAATGCTATGAGGAGAAAAGCTCAAAATAAGCTGGATAATATTACCTAATAGATTCTTGATTTTGGTTCGACGGAGGCACTTCGTAAGGCTAAATTTGGAGCTTTGAGTGAACTTGATGAATGGGAGCTGATGGAAGAAATTTTTTGGAAGTAGAAATCCTGGATTGACTGGCTCCAGGAAGGTGACAGGAATACTGCCTTTTTCCACAAGTCTGTCCAGGCTAGGCGGAACAGGAATTATATTACTTCTCTTTTGTTACCGGATGGTACTCGGGTGGCTTCCCCTCAGGCCATTTTGGAGGAGGCGGTGCGCTTTTTCTCTGAGCTTTTGGCTAGTACTGCGCCTTCTACAGAGGTGGAGGAGAACTCTGTCTTGGCTTGTATTCCTCCTATCATCACACCGGAAATGAATGAAGCGCTCTTGAAGCCGATTGATAAGGAAGAAATTGAGAAAATTGTTTTTTCCATGCATAGAGGTAAAGTGCCTGGGCCGGATGGCTTCCCAGCTGAATTCTTCCAAGATTTTTGGGAAATCATCACTATGGATTTGGTGGCAGTGGTTCAGGAATCTTATCACAATAAAGAGATGCTGAGAGCGCTCAATGCTACTTTCTTGGTGCTGATTCCAAAACAAGAGCAGGCAAACAGTTTGGACCAGTTTAGGCCTATCGCTTTATGTAATATGGTGTACAAAATCATTACCAAACTTATTGCTGAAAAACTCAAAGTTCTGCTTCCTACGATCATATCAGAGGAATAGGGAGGCTTTGTTGCTGGTAAGCAGATTCTGGATGGCGTGGTGATTGCCTCGGAAGCCATCCACTCCATGAGCAAATCACATGAGAGAGCTATGTTTATCAAGCTTGATTTGTCTAAGGCTTATGACAGGGTTGAGTGGTGTTTCCTAAGAAAGATCCTGAGTGCTTTTGGCTTCAGTCAGGAATGGATCCAGTGGGTTCTTAGTTGTGTCACTACTCCCTCGTACTCTGCTCTCATCAATGGTGCACCTTCTAGACTGTTCAGGGTGGCGAGAGGGCTTCGCCAGGGGGATCTGATTTCTCCGTACTTGTTCATTATCTTGGCTGAAGGGCTTGGGTGGCTGCTTAAATTTCAGGTAGCTCAGAACCAGATTCATGGCTGGAGTTGGGGACATGGGATTACTAATCTGACTCATCTCCAATTTGTGGATGACACTATCTTGACAGGTGCAACTAGGCTGAGGGAAGCTCAAGGTTTTAGAAGCACTCTAGACACCTATCTTTTGGCTACTGGACAGAAACTAAATGAACACAAATCAGCCATTTTCTTCTTTAATACCCTCGTTTCTATCCAGCGTAGAATTGCTGCGGTCTTTAGATTTCAGATTCAGGCTCTTCCAATAACGTATCTGGGGATTCCCATTGTTGTGGGCAGACAACCCAGGCTATTCTGGTAGAATATCTTGGATAATTTGAGGCAAAGAGTTAATCATTGGACTCATCGCTGGCTTACCACGGCGGGACGTGTGACCCTTCTGCAAGCTGTCATTCAAGCTCTGCCCATTTATCGTAGTATGATTCAGGCGGCCCCGATTTACTTTCTTCGTGAGTATGATGCCCTCTCTCGGCAATTCCTTTGGAGTGGTGACCTTCGGCACTCGAAATGGAGCCTGGTTAATTGGGACACAGTTTGTAGGCCCAAGAAGGAAGGAGGCCTCAGTCTTAGATCTGCTATTCTTGCCAGGCAGGCTCTCACGGCGAAGTTGTATTGGCATTTGTGCACTAATAAATCTCAGCTCTAGACCCGCATTGTGACAGAAAAATACTTCCCGGGAGCTATTCCGGTGGAGGTTCCCAGGCTTCCTGTGGAAGGGAGGGGTTCGATGGTGTGGCACACCCTTAAAGTGGGAGCCTCGTTGGTCAAGGCCAAGTTGTTCTGGATATGTACTAGTGGTGCGGAGACTTTTTTCTGGGAGGATTCTTGGAACGGAGCCCCGCCCCTTCTCACCTCCCATCCTCACCTGCAGAGCCTTTGTGATGCCTTCCATGAGGCTGGATGGGACACTGTTGACAGATATAAAGAGGTTTTTACTTTGGGTCTAGCTATGGCCTGTAAGTGGAAGAATGTCGATGACTGGCCGTGTGGCGGCATGGAGGATAACAGGCTGGAGCTTACCCTCCTTCTAGATGGCAGAGGTTGTAGCACTTTGATTGAGAAAGATAATTTGGCTTGGGGAGGAGATGCAACTGGGTTGTATTCTGTTGCCTCGAGTTACTTGGAGCTGACGAAGCAGAGTTTTGGGGAAATGGAATTCCGTTGGAGCAAGAGAATTTGGAATTCTGCCTCTTGGTTGAAATGTAACTTCTTTGCCTGGACGCTTACTTACAATCGCTACCTCACCTGGGATAACCTTTGCAGAAGGGGATTTCAAGGCCCGTTCAGGTGTGTGTTTTGCTGTGAAAATGAGGAAAAGGCCGAGCACATTTTCTTTTCCTATCCATTTTCCCGTAGTCTGTGGCATCAATGGTGGGAGGCGTGGGAATGCCCCTGTTGGCATGTGGTTTCCTTGGATGATTTTTGGCATCAATTGGATCCTCCTCCCAGTAAGGCGCCTATTCTTCAAAATGCTTGGTATGTGGGTCCTGTTTTTCTCCTTTGGAACCTGTGGATTGAAAGAAATAAAAGAATTTTCCAAGGGAGCGCTCGGAGCAGTAGGGAGCTATGGTTGAAGATTCTGGTCGTGATCCAAGAGACCATCCACGTGAATTCGGGTAGAGGGGATGATTTGGCCCAGTCTGACGTGAAGATCCTCACGTGTCTCTCCCCTGTTCTGGGTTCTGCAGGTAGGATGGGCCAACTTTCTCATATTAGCTACTCTGCTAGACTTAGACCACGCCCCATAGACCGGACGGGTAGATGGAAGCCACCCGCGGAAGGCACCACGAAGGTGAACGTTGACGGCTCTTCTAAAGGAAATCCGGGCGAGGCTGGCATTGGTGGCGTGGGGAGAAACAATACTGGAGAGATCCTCTTTCTTTTCTCTATTTTCAAAGGTCAATACACGAACAATTACATGGAGGCATTGGCTATCCTAGTCACCTTGCAAATTTGTTGTCAGAAGGGATTGCTCAACGTTATCTGTGAGTCAGATTCTCAGGTCATTGTTAATCTGCTGAGGAATGGGAATTTAGAGGGAGTGAACTGGCAGCTCGCGGCACTTATCAAGCAAATTCAATAGATTAGTATGGTCTTCGAGGTTGTTTCCTTCTGGCATATTCCCCGTGAATGGAACGTTGTGGCAGACCATCTTGCCAAATGGGCCACTGAACACGGGCCAAATTGGGCTACTTATGATCACGACAGGATCCCGGGGGAGTTATCTCCCATCCTGTCGCAAATCTTGGAGTATGATAGAATGTTGTAATTCCCCGTTTTCGGGTGTTTCTGAATAAATTTTTACCCCCTTTTAGTTGCAAAATAGAAATAGAAATACTATTATATGTAAGATTCATGTGTCTAATATCAGATAGTCAATGGGTCTCACCACTATTAATAGTACCTTAAAAATTTGGAAAATGGATAATATGTATAGATTATAGGGAATATAATAAACACACTATGAAAGAATATTTTCTCTTTCCCTTCGTAGACAATATAGCTAAAAATAAGAATTTTTCCTTCTTGGATGAATTTAGTGCATATAATTAAATAAGAGTATCCCCTAAATACCAAGATAAAAACACTTTCACATGACTTTAGGGGATATTGGCATATAATTTTTTACCTTTTATCTTATGTAATGCACCACCTACCTTTCAAAAAGTAGTCCTTGTTATATTTGTTGATATTACTAATGAGTATGTTGAGGTATACATGGATGAATGTATAGTACATGGGGACTCTTTTGATTAATCCTTATTCAATTTATATAAAATATTAACCAATAGTGAACAACATCGATTATCTTTAAGTCATGAAAAGTGTATGATGATGATAGACTAAAGAATTTTTTTAGGTCATCATATCTCATCCCAAGGAACACAGGTTGATCCTAAAATTATTTAATTCATTTCAAAATTGATTACACCCAAAATTCCAAAAAGTATCTAAAAATTTCTAGGTTATGCGTGGTATTATAGGTGTTTTATTGATGATTTAAGCAAGATTATTGCACCTATGTTTTTATTTGCTCACCAAACATAGTGAATTTGTATGGACTAAAAAATGTCAACAATAATATTGAGACAATAAAATAAAAATTAATTTCTACCCCATTTATTAGAGTTACTGATTTGTAAAAACCCTTTAACACACACATAGATGCCTCTAAAAATGTTATAGAGTAGTTTTTGGGTAGAAATACGAAGAGGGTGAGATGTATGTTATCTATTACATAAGTAATTATTTAACTCCTAATGAAATTAATTATAAAAATACTTTAAAGGAGTTCCTTGATATCATTCATGATATGAAAAAAATTGGTCATTACATTACTAGATACAAGATATTCATTTATACATACCATTTAATAAAAATATTTTTGATGAATAAATTATAGGTATGGGGTAGGATCATTAAGTGGTTATTATTATAGGAATATTATATAACAATCATTGATATGATAATAAAATATAATGTAATTTTTGACTTCTTATCAATGTTAAATGTTTTAGGTGAATATGAACCAATGGAAGATAATTTTCCAAATGAATAGTTAAACATAGTTTCATCTCACTCTCCATCGTTTGTTGATATGGCTAATTATTTGGCCATGAGGAAGTTTACTTGTGATTTTATTTCCAAATAAAATATTTTTTTGATAAAAATCAATGCTAAATATAAATGGTTTAATGGTGTATTACTAAAATGTGGACTTGATTTGGTACTTTTTAGGTGTGTACAAGAATATTATATATATGACATCTTGAGAGGATGTCATGATGAGCCAGGAGGAACACATTATTTAGCCAAAAGGACTATTTAAAATATACTTATGGTTGGATATTATTGGCCTTCACTTTAAAGGAATGTGAAAAATTATGTTTGGTAATGTGATCCTTGCCAAAGGATGGGGAAACCTACATTGTCTAATTAAATTCTCCCCAAACCTAAAGTGGTTTGAGGACCATTTAAGAAATGGGGGTTATATTTAATTGTTCCCATTAATCCATAATCTCAAGGAGATGATTACATAATACATTTTAGTATATATTGATTATGTTGCTAAATAAGTAGAGGATGAAGCCTTATCACTTGCTTGTAAATAATAATTTGTTGATTTATTTTACTATAATATCATACAATATTTTGGGGCATAAAGATCAATATTATTATACCAAGGTACTCAATTTTCATCCAACATGACCAAAGCCTTCACAAAACACTATCATATCACTCATATGAATTATTCACCTTACCATTCTCAAGCCAATGGTCAACTTGTAGTTACCAACATATTTACTAAGATATGAGACATTAGAAGAAAGGATTGGGAATGTGTTAACTATAATTTAGTATCAATAATGAATATAACACATTTTAAAAACATAAACAAAAAATAAAGAATAAATAATGAAGAAGAAGACAATATATGAGACCCAAATGATATTTCATATTCATGTAAATGGCTTGCATTCTTCTCATTCATAAATTGCTTATATAGACTATTCAACTTTTCATTTGACCTTTCCCTTTATTTTTTTATATCTTTTATGCAATTTATTTATTTATTTATTTATTTTTTATTACACATAGTGAAATATCAAACTAAAACAAACTCTCATACCCCTACCAACACTCACCTAGACCAAATAGGTGTCTCACCCTGGGACACACAAAGACCTAAAAAAATTAAAGTGTTTAAAATTTTAATACATCATAAATGCATTTGAGGAAATATAAATTAATCTTACTTATACTCTCCATATCCTTTTGTTAGATATTCCATCATTTTTATACTATCTATTTATTCTAAAAAACCTCAATTACATTGATAACTTTACAAAAATATAAATTCTTGACATGAAACTTTTTAAAATTACATCACCAAATTTGAACTACCATGTTAGTGAGGATAAAAAACCCAAAACAATAATAATTTGTCTTAGAACATTTTAAAACTTTTGAACCACTCACCATCATATTAATTAAATAGTTGACACATTTAAGACTCATTTATAAATCTATTTCTCTTAACCACCCTTTTCATCCCATCATGCCATATCTTTTGAAGAAGTAAATCAGTTCACCAAATATCCATCAAGTTTACCTTATATCAATAAGATGCCTCAGAATGTTCTTGACTCTACTTCCTTTGCTATATTTATAACTAACATATATGAGACTTCTTCTAAATAAAATTACTTGTTGATTCCCACAAATCATTAGCTTGTCCTTGAGTCCTCCAACTACCTTGAATGGCCATAGTTTCATATCACTCTACTTTGTGTGATTTCCAAAGCAACTTTGCATATAATATTTAATATTTACTTTAAGTCCCATAATCATATCCTTCACTAGGAAAACTATGTCAGCCCATTTTTATAAATTTATCATTAGACTTCCACTTTTATTGTGCCAACTGCATAATAATGCTTCCCTCTAATCCTTCATTGAAATATATTGTGAGCCTACCTATTTTGGAGAATCATAAGACTATTGATCATTATTCATGATCCTTATATCAATGCAAGAAAACCATTTTTAAAAAATATAGTAGAGCTTATATTTAAGCTTAGTCATTATAAAGTTGAATAACAACCCCTTTTATAATAGAATTTCATGGATTTCCTTTCTATCTAAAATACATAAATGATTAATCAAAACCTAGGTCATGTGATCATCCATTAAAAATGGAGGGCATGATCTACATTTCATTTCCCACTGATATGTTATCTATATTTTTCCTTTGGTACTCCTAATTAAGCTCATAAGCCATTGAATTAATACCCAGTCTACATAAGAGACATTTTATAGTAATTTATCAAGAAAAATGTTCCTAGTAAATCACTATCTCTACAACTAGAGCACCATCATAACTTCTAATTCAATGATTTGATTTTTAATCCATGAGTAATAGATATAGTATCTTCAATAGATTGAAATTATCAGTCAAAAATAACATCCTTCTCAATATATTTGTAGTAGCCTTGTATGAAAACATTTCTATACATAGCAGTTTGTTCTACCTTATCTGGCACAAAATCAATAACATTGACCTCACACTAGCTATGTCAAAAAAAATTTGTTCATGCATTTATCTAGGTCCCTCAATTTCTAAGGAGGCACTATGTTGGGTTGGACCAAGGACAAAAGGATAGATAATAGTGTAGGGATACACCTACACTAACCATGATGACCACTCAAATATATTTCCAAGATGATGAAGCACTACATAAGTGTGGTTTCAATACAACCCCCCCCCCCCAACACCAATGATAAACAATGATAAACAAGGTCCAAACCATGGAATAGAAAAACTCAAAACCTAACAAATGTCAAGGCTAGAATCACAAAATAAGCAATCACACTATTGTTAACTATAGTTTAGTGGTAAGAATGAATATAACACATTTGTATAACATAAAAAAATGAATAAATAATGAAGAATAAGACAATACATGAGACCCAAATGATATTTCTTATTCATGAAAATGGCTTACCTTCTTCTCCTTCATACATTGCTTATATAAATTGTTCAACTTCTCATTCAAACTTTCCATTGATTATTGAGATATTTTATGCCATTTATTTATTTTATTTTTACATATAATTGCATATCTAACTAAATCATATTCCCTTACCTCTGCTAACAACAAACAAGCTACCTAAATAAGTTTGGGCCTATAACACAACATAGAAGTCCACCACAATATTTTATCCATATGAACTTGTATATGGGAATAATACATTTATTCCAATTGAGTTAAAGTTATGGACATTAAGAATAAAAATTGAGTAGGCATGAACCTGAGATAAGCACAAAATGAAAGAATTATTCAATTAATTGAGTTATATGGAATGAGACTTGAGACATCATATTAGACATGATTTCTTCATTATCAAAGGAAGGCATTGCATGACCATCACATCAAGGAAAGGAAATTAAAATAAAGAGATTGGGCCTTATTGGTTTACTCAAAGTATCAACATTTCAAAGGTAAAATATGTACCATATAGTTAAGCCCTTACCAAATTGAAAATATTTTTGATAATGAATATATTTAGTTACTACCAATTTATGGAAATAGAAAGACACTTTTGGTAAATGGAAATATATTGAGGCTATGTCATCAATCTCCCATCAAGGAAGAGTTATACAAGTAGAATTAATCTCAATAAGAATTTTTTTATATAGAAGAACCTTCTTATTTCATCATAACCAAAGAATGGTATTTTAAGTATAATAAAGGAAGATGATTGAAAACTTGTAAATATAAATCCTCTTCCCAAAATGATGGTGAACACACACACGCGCACAAACACACACACACACACACACACACACACACACACACACACACACACACACACACACACACACACACACACACACACACACACACACACACACACACACACACACACACACACACACGTGTGTGTGTGTGTGTGTGTGTGTGTGTGTGTGTGTGTGTGTGTGTGTGTGTGTGTGTGTGTGTGTGTGTGTGTGTGTGTGTGTGTGTGTGCATGTGTGTGTGCATGTGTGTGTGTGTGTGTGTGTGTGTGTGTGTGTGTGTGTGTGTGTGTGTGTGTGTGTGTGTGTGTGTGTGTGTGTGTGTGTGTGTGTGTGTGTGTGTGTGTGTGTGTGTGTGTGTGTGTGTGTGTGTGTGTGTGTGTGTGTGTGTGTGTGTGTGTGTGTGTGTGTGTGTGTGTGTGTGTGTGCATGCATGTACGTGTGCATGTGTGTGTGTGTGTGTGTGGACATAAAGACACACATACACATAGGTGAAATATTTGAAAATAAGTAAATGATAATTTTTTAGTGGACAAATTAATAAGGATAACACTCCTAAGTGACTTGTATAATACCCTAGATTGACTTATGTGTGTTTTTCATCCTAGGACATGTGGTAGAACTAGGAATAAGGACAAACATAGGTAATTCAAGTTATTTATATTTCATTTTTTATTAGTAAGATTAATATTGAGTTTAAAATTATCATTTAAATATCCACTTTTCAAAAAAGGATTCTTCTAAATTGGATATGTCAAAAGGGGGGTCTCCTAGAAAAGGGTATTTCAAATAATATATATTTTTTCAAAAATAAAATAACATGTCATACTATTAAAACATCCTTTCTTAATATTAAAATGTTATTTAAAAAATCTAATAAATCATTGGAAGGTCGTGATATTATCATGATGGCATGCTTAAAAATATTCATATAAAAGCTACGTGTAAGGATCCTCATGACAAGGTCAATTATGGCATGATGGATGGACCATAATAATTTAAAAAGGGAAATAGTGATGGTATAATATGCATTAGGGGGAAGTGATAAGACAGATTTTAGTCACCTCAAGTCTTAACATATTTCATAATCATCATGTCCCTTTCCTAAAGATGTCTAATCTCATAAATCAATTCAGATTTACGATATTTAAAGAGCCATGGGAATCATTTCAGACTTTCCAAATTTACAACTTGATTTTTTTCTCAAGCTTATTATGTTTCTCCCTCTTGCTAGTTAAAATTTCAATTTCCTACTAAGAATTTCTTTCAAGCCTTGAGGATTCCTGCCACACTTTGTAGATGGGGTAGAATAAGAAGTATAAACTTGAATCAACAGAGATATTAATACAATATGAAGTTGTTTCTAGGGTATTTAAATATTAGGATGGTTATAATTTATCAAAAAGAATCATTATGATGAAAAATGGTTGATGAATTCATCACAAAATTGAAAAGGGATAATTCTAAGGTGAAAGGAATCAAGATTCCAGTCAACAAATCCATCATCAATACACTATCTATGATTAATAAGGTAGGGATGAATATATACATTAAATCTTCCTTTAAATTCCTATTTTAAATATCTCATGAAGAATGGAAACTCATTTAGTAATTATTCATCATTCCACAATTGTTCACTAAGGGGATAAAGAGATAAATACTTCTAGAGCCTTAAAATATTTTAGCTTATTGGGTCATCAATTTTTTTAAAAGTGATATATGGTATGGTTCATTAATATTATATTCCATGAAAATTGTGAACCATATAAGATATGGAAGATAAAAACTTGAGTGGAGGGTACACATGCCTTACTTTTTTGTATGGTACCATGCACGTTATGTCAGATAAATATGTTTAAGGTGTAACATCTATTAGACATAATGGGTTGATAAAATTAATATTCCATCACCATTTCTTGAATAATATATATGGATAATCCAAATGGGAGGCATTATTATAAGAAAATTTGAAAACAAAAACTCAGGTAAGAAGGAGGCCATTGTAATCTTTCCTTACACCTAGATCTAGATTGAGAGAAGAAATTTCAAGGAGCCATCTCCATAAATAACCAAGAAGAGGAAGCAAATGAAAATGACTTATAAATCCATATTTTAGGAAGTTATAAATATTAATAATATATAAATACCTCTTATGTAATTTTCAAATGATTAATTAGAAAATCTAGAGATATCTTGACCTAGGGTCTTGAGGAGTGTAAGAAGGAAAAAGACTCAAATTGAGAAGTCACCATAAAAAACCCTACCTCTAAGAAGAAGAAGATTCAACCTCTTTAAAGATGATGATCTTGAGAAAAGACATTTTTTTTATATAAATCCCTGGGAGCCTTATTGAAGATCAATTTATTTAAGCTCTTGGGGACTTGGAAGAAATTATAAAACAAGTTATGGAGGATCTATCCATTGGTATAGAGGATATTGCATCCATGGTATAGGAAATTACAACTAAACACACAATATTATATCCATATCAACAATATTAATCAAATCCATTATTTAAAAAAATGAAATATACAATCATAGAAGAAAACCATCCTTCCAATCAAGATGAGGAAGAGAAGATGCAATAAGCCATGGCATTGTCAAGAGCAAAAGAAACCATGAGACAAGAAGTTGATGAAATATAATTCCTAAAAATAAATGTACAAGGTAAGTAATTAGTTATTTTATATTTACAAAAAGTTTTAGAAGAAACTAAAACCTAGAGCCTTAGTAAAGATAACAAAATATCTTGGTTGAAAGAATAAATACTATTACCTATAGCTTGATTAGACCATGGTGTAAATACCTGATTGTCTTGTGATAAAATCATTGCTACTTGGGAAAAAACCTATCAAAAATTAAGGGAGGTGAGGGTAGAGAATAAAATTTTATTGATCTTGATGAAGAGAAGAATAAAAAGGAATAATTAGAATCCATAATAAAGATAACCTGTGAACTAGAAGACTTACTTGTAGAAGACCAACCTCTGGCTATGACCTTTATCTATTAGAAAAAAAAATTATATGGTAATTTTTAAGAATTTAATATGGGTATCCACATGAATTATAAAATTATGAATAATTTATGGATGCATATGAAACTTGTACACTTGAGTAGTAAAATATTTTGTGTGAATTCTATTTATGTAACTTTCTCCTAGGACACATGTCCTCATTATTGATAAATTTGTTTGTGGGTAGATATTAGATTAATGCATTCACATATACATTTCAAATCCAAATTTCATGGATAGATGATGAGATTTTATAATATTTTGAGAAAGTCAAAATTTTTTGGATTTACATGAGGCTTGAATTCCCTAATCTAGATAAGCTAACCAAAGTTTTCAAAAATCTTTTATATAATCCTATGATTAAGGTACGCCATATAATTATAGTATGGAAATCCATATCTAGTTTTGATTAGTACACTCAAATACATTTTAGTATAACCATTTATATACTTGTGATCATAGCTGGGATACATTGAGTATTCCTTTTAAATGAAGAGAGGTCATTTCTCCTAACAATCTCAAATGGTGATTTTAAAGAGCTAGAGTTATCACAAAAATAATACAATAATTTTGGCAAACTTATGTGAAATAAAAAATTGGACTGAAGTATATTCCACCATTGATTCTTATCCATATGTCCTATTTTAAAGATACAACATCTCATGTAGAAGACAATTTTGAAATATGGAAGACCCAGGTTAGGACATACAAAGGTTATATTAGCCCAACATAATTACATTAGGATACATATTATGATACTAATGACCTTAGTAAGAAACTAAGAGATATTTTGTCTAGAAGAGAATAATATAGGCCATAGATTATAATAATTTAAGTATGGGGTAAATTATGAGTCCATAAAATGGCTCATTATATCTAAGTAATTACCTCAATTTTCTCCTAAATTTATTCATTTTAAAGTGGATTTATATGTGCATAATATAAATCATTACTAATCCAAATTATAAAATGAGTATTCTACCTTAATTATTATATGTAAATTATTATTACCTATTAAAGATACTTTTTTTTAACATTTGCATGGAAAAGACACCAACTTTTATATGTATAGATCATAAGAACATGCTATAGTAAAAGATAGTTTTTTACAGTAAAATAATCTTGAAGACCAACTTTGAAGATAACTAGACTAAATCCAAAGATCACCAATATAGCACTAAAGGTACCCAGTCTAGCTCTGAATATGCCTAGACTAGTTCTGAATATGCTCAGTCTAGCTCTGAAGATGCCTAGATAGGTTCCAAATAATGCCAAAAAGATTGGAAAAGAACACCTAAATATTTTACATTGATGCAAGACATACATGCTTAATAATAATCCATTTTAATATATTTTTGGGAATAGTTCTAACATCCATATAGATATTTTCAAAAAATAGTAATTTAAATTTTTAACCATTGTATTTATATAAGTTTTCCTATGAATGACTGTAAGTACTATGTTTTGATCATCTTATTCACTGAGATTAAATGGCTATAACTAGCAAGGATGTTAAAACAATAATATATATGGAATCAAGTAAGGAATTAAATCCAATGCTTTCCACTAGTTTGACCTTAAATGTGGAAAGGATTTTTTTATGTTATTATTTGGAATAAGAAAATATTTTAAATTTGTTTCTATATCTTAAGACATATGTTGTAAGACACAGTAATATATAAAAACATCATTTTGATGATAGAGGGGGGAATGAATAGAGTATTAATAATTAGATATTTTGAGTATCACTAATTTTAAAATTGTAATTATTTTTTTAATATTAATGAGAATTTGATTTCATGAAGTATACACAAGTATAAGAGTGTTTTAATCCTATTTTTAAGGTAGGTAAATGGCTCACTCAATGGAATAAGCAAGATCTAATTTTATATTTATATGTTTATTTCATATTTTTGTGTGTTTAAAATTTGTCATCTGTTCTCTTATTTAAAATGTTGTGATTAATGTTTTCATGCAATATTGTGTGTTAATGTGTGTGTTTAAATAAAATTTACTTTCATCATTTCCATTTCAAACAATTTCCATTTCAAATCATTCACTTTTCCAAGAAATAAATTAACTGTGTGTTTTTATTTCATGCAATCTATGTTTCTATAAATAGATTAAAAAGTGAATTTTAGTTTCATGAAATTCCAATTATATCAAGAGTATTTTATTTATAAGTAATTGAAATTCAGTAAGTGGGTTTTATTTCACAAGTTATAGGTTATATTTCAATTCAAGTAAGTATAATAGAACTTAGAAGTATATGATCAATATAACACCCCAAACAAACATTTATTAGTCATAATTTGTCATACCTTACTACTAAATACCACTAGAAACCACATGGGTTGGCATGACACATTAATTTAAATGAAGAGGACATAATTAACATCATCACACATCTCTCCAATAAATTATTGTTAGCTAGGCACAAATTAGTTACAAATTCTTCCTTTCATCTTTTTGTTGCCCATTGGCAAAAATTAATTTCAAATGGAGATTATTTATTCAAAGAGATAAAAAAAATTCACATATTTAAGCCTCATCATTACCATTTTAAATCCATAATTATTGAATTCATGTAAGTAAATTTAATTTATCTAGGAACAAAATAAATTGTAACACAAACAATAAAAATATTGAACATAAACAATTGATTGATTGATGAACAAGAAAGAAAGGTCTTTGACATATTAATAACTCATAAAAATTAATTATCCTAGGAATATAATGATATGAATTGTATCAATACAAGTTTTTACACCCACCACATCTATACTAAAAAAATAAAACTAATTAAACAACCCTAAATAAGAATAAACCTTGCACTAAGAGATTGGTCAAAACTAAGATTAAAAAACTAGTACGTGTAGGATCCATATATCTAATATTAGATATTCAATGGGTTTCACCTTTATTAATATTAACTTTAAAACATTTAAAATGGATTACATGTGTAAATTATATGTAACTTAACAAAGTAACTATGAAATGATATTTCCCACTACCCTTCATTGATCAAAATTTAGATAATATAACTAGAAAATGGTACTTTTTCTTATTAGATGGATTTAGTGGGTACAACCTATTATAAATATTGATAAGAATTAAAATTTAAAATCAATAAAATGAAAAATATTATCTTATAAAGTAAATCAAACCACAAATTGAAGATAAAATATTTGATAAGTGGGAAAAACCATCAAATGGTGAAAGAAACCCAAAATCTAGTATTAAGAAGCTTGAAATAATGAAGTCCAAGCACAATAACATTTATAAGGTTAGGATAAGAATGTATTTATGCAAATATATAATCAATTATGTAAGAGAAATACTTAAAACAATAAGAATGAGTTGTGAGTTGAGAGTGTTAATGAATGAGAGAGATGAGCTCTTAATATGGAGCTAAGAGAGGAGAGGAGTTATATGCACAAGCTTATGCATGTGTTACATGTGTCTTAATCCTCTTACAAGTGGATAACATGTGTGTTCCATGTGGGGGAGATAAATTACATGCAAGTAACTCTAAATTTAACAAGTAGATTAGAGAGGTGAGTGACACCTCATAAAGGTAAGAATAAAATGCATTTACAAATATAATAATTGCACACATAAATAAGACTTAGGATAATCCTATAAACCTATATAAATAACCTAAATTAAGGTTAATTCTCTAACACTCCCCCTTAATCTTAAATTAGGATTACAAATATGGAGATAATGTTATACAAAAAGTAAGGGAGTTGAAATTACATAATACTCCCCGCTTAATAGAAACTTCCTTCAAGAGGAATTAAAAATATGTAGAGAGAATAAATAAGAAATGGTGCCACCAAAAGTCACAAGAAAGAAAGTGTGATCACTAAAAATATCCTAGAATCCTTTTCAAACAAGGTGGTAAATCTTACATAGAATAAAGACCAACTAAAAGGAGTAATGATCCAAAAAACCTTGTAAAAAAAAAGGGGGGGCTAACACCAATCCTTCAATTTAGGTAACCATGATGCCAAAAATGCAATCTACATACATAATGTAATACAAGTATATGCACAAAAAATACAAATGTATTAAAGACAACTTCCATCATAAAGTGCATAAAATTGCATAAAAAAACCTTAGTCAATATGATCAAAGCCTATATCCTATGAAATAAAAAGTAAGGAATGCAAAATGACATTTAGTTAATCAAAATGGAGACAAAGAAGACTTGTCACTTGAAAAATATATTGTGTATGAATAATTTGAATAAATATCATAAGAGTTAACATCAAAGTCTCTAGAAGATTAATTAGTTTTAGGAATCTAAATAGTTTTACCCTTAGAGGTAGGAGATTTAGTAATTTTATAAAAATGTAAATTATCATACATGGATTCACCACAATATTTACATGGGTGAAATTTCTAATATTTATATATATGATGTCTCTGTTTTCTACAATGCATATAAGGTTTAATGGTTTTAACCAAAACATGAGCATTAGAATTAGTATAATTAACATAAGTTGCATTATAAGTATTTTGATGTGGAGGAAATAAGATGTCAAATTTTCATTAAAAGCATTTAAAGTATTATAACCAAGACCTTTATATTTTTCATTTCATTTAGGCAAAAGAGGTTCAAGAATACTTGTTTCACACTTACTAAGACCATCACCAACATAACCCATAGAATACATGATTTTTAAATTGGGGTTGGTAGAATTATTGTACACATGAGGTTTAATTTGTTTAGAAACACAAGGAGATCCATCATCATTATAAATATTATCATTAGCAAAAGATGAAAATTTGTCATTTAGAGCATCAATTGAGTTTTACATAGACTTGACTAATAAAAGAGTTTTGTAAATAAATAATAGTGTTATTTTGACATTTAATTTAATGTTTGAGAGCACATATTTATTAATTTTGAATTGAAATGGTTGTCATAGATTGCTTGAATGCTAAGAAAATAACTAATTTAAAATCCATATGAGCCTCGTAAGAAGTAAATTCAATATCAAATATGTGATTACACAAGTTCTAAAAAAATCCAATAACACTAAAAATAAAGCTTCTAACCTAAAATTATTCAAAAATAAATGAACTTGTAATCAAATTGCTTTAATTTGAATTTAAAAAACAATGTTTTAAGAAAACAATCTTTTGGAAAAAAATCCATGAATTAACTTTTTAAAAAGTTTTGGAAATTTTCATAAAAGGTTATGTTTGTATTTGTCATAAAAGATAAAATAGTTAGGTTTCATATTTATTATGCATTTGAAAAAAAATTTAACATAAACAACAAAGTCACATGAAAAGAATATGAATAACTTTGACCACGTAGCACTAAGGATTTAAATTCTAATTTTTAAAATAATTTTTATTGTATGAGGGAAAAAAAAGTTAATTATGATTTTGAAATAATGATTGGATAACATAAATATTTACTTGTTAATTATTTGTAAAAAAAGGAAAGCATTACAGGTATGTTAATCATACATCATTTTTTTGAAAGTGATCTAATTGAAAATAATGAACTTTATGAATTTTCAAATTCAAAACAAGGAAAAATTAATGAGATAGTCTTACAAGGAAAGGTGTTAAAGATAAAATCAATATTGAAATTTTTTTAGAAAGCATTAAAACTAAAACTAGAATGTTAATCTAGAAAGAATAAAAAACTCATTTTCAAAAAAAAATATAGTCACAATTTTGAGGATTTCTCTCACTAGGTTTGTACCATATTTTGAAAGAAATATATTATAAAATGAAGAAACCCTTTAAATTTTAGATAAAAATAATAATCCAATCAAAAGATACAATCTATTGAATGTGACAAGTTTATTTATTTTATTATGTTTGCTAGGAATAATGCATACAAGAAAAAAAATTAAATCTTGATAAAAAAATAGAATTATAAGAGAAGCACAACAAAAAAAATAGATATTTTTTTTTTGGAGCTTTAAATTTTCTCTCTCTCTCTTTCTCTCTAATATAAAAAATAGAATGGTTTTAAAAAACTCTTTGAGTAACCTGTAACACCTTAGATTAGAGGTTTAAAAAAATTAAAGTAAACAAGGTGAAGAAAATGAGATGGATAAAAAAATATTGTAAGGGTTGATCTGTTGCAAAAAAATCTATGATTATTACACAAATTTTACACATTCACAAACCAACATTAAAAAGAAACTTGTTCTGATACCATATTAAAAATATTTCCAAGAAATTTGAAATCAATAAAATGATTAATATTACCTTGTAAAGTAGAGAAAACCACAAATCTGAGATAAAAATTTTGATAAGTGGGGAAAACCATTGAATGGTAAAAAAACCCACAATCTAGTATTAAGAATCTTACAACAAGGAAATCCAAGTACAATAGCATGTATAAACTTAGGATAAGAATGGACTTAGGCCAAGAGAGCATCACTGATGCAAGAACAATACTTAGAACAACAAGAATGAGTTGTAAGTATTAAGGAATGAGAAATATGAGCTCTTAATATAGAGATAAGAGAGAAGAGGAGTTATATGCATAATATTTGGCATCTGTGACATTCAGCCCTAATCTTCTTATGAGTGGGGAGGATGTGTGTGCCATGTAGGGGGAGACAAATTATATGAAAGTAGCTCTGAATCCTATAAGTGGACTAGAAAAGTGAGTGACATCTCATAAAGGTAGGAATAAAATGCATTCAAAAATATAATAAATGCACACATATTTAATACTTAGGATAAGACTATAAACCTATATAAAGGATCCAAATTAAGGTTAATTATCCAAAACAACCAAATAATATTAGCTACTGATTACTAACATAACCACATTCACATGTTCTTGGGGGACATTTACATACAAAGTTCTACCTTTTGGGATATGAAATTACTAAAAAAAATTAGAGAGCCATGATTACCATATTTTTTGATCCCACTAATGGATAGGTTAAAGTATACATGGATGATTTTACAATACATGGAAAATTATTTTATGAATATTTTTAAAACTTAGGCAAGGTGTTAGCTAGGTGTAAATAACATAAGTTATCATTTAGCCTTGAAAAATGTCTAATGATGGTAGATAAAGGAATTGTCATAAGCCATCATATATTAGATGAGGAGATACAAGTTGATCCAAAGAAGATTGAGGTCATCTCACAACTTCCTTCACTTACAAACTAAATTGGTATCAAAATATTTCTAGGCCATGCAAGATATTATAGGTACTTTATTGAGGTTTTTATTAAGATTGTAATACCTATGTTTTCCTTCATCACCAAAGATAGTGAATTTATGTGGTCTAAAAAATTCCAACATTATTCTAAAGCAATGAAAGATAATATAATTTCTACTATAGTATTGATATGATCCAATTGGGAACAACCTTTTCACATACACATTGATGCCTCTAATAATTAAATGGGGGTAGTTATTGGGAAGAAATATGTATGATATCTATTACATTAGTAAAAACTTAACTCTTACAAAAATAAATTATTTAACCACTAAAAATGAGTTCCTTATTATCATTTATGCTATGAACAAATTTCATCACTACATCACTATACACAAAATATTTATCTATAAAAATCATTTAGTCAAAAGATATTTGATGAAAAAATTGTTAGTAGGAGGTAGGGTCATTATATGGTTATTAATTTTATATGAATTTGATATAAAAATCATTGATAAGCTAGGTAAATATAATGTAATTTTTAGCTTTATATCAAGATTGAATTTTTTAGGAGAAGATGAGCCAATAAAGGATAATTTAAAAAAAGAAATTATTCACAGTCTCTACACACTCACCTTGGTTTATTGATATGGATAATTATGCAGCTATATGGAAGTTCCCTTGAGATTTCAATCATAAACAAATATTTTTTAAATCAAAAATAGTGTTAATTATAAATAGTTTAATAGATTATTATTTAAATGTGGACCTAATTTGGTGCTTCATAGGTGTGTTAAAGATGAGGTCTATGACTTTTTTAGAGATTTCTATCATGAGCCAAGAGGAGGTAATTATTAAAATAAATTCACTATTCAAAATATCATAGGGTTTAGATAGTATTGGACTTCACTTCATAAGAATTTGAAGAGCTACTATTATCAATCTAGAGATGCCCTTGAGAGAAAGTGTGTTATTTATCACTCCTGCTAGAATATAAAATATCTCCTAAGTGTGGGTGATTTTAGAAGGGAGAGAATATCTAGAGAGGGATATTTACCTTTGTGATTTCACTAAAGCTAATTTTAAAACCTACTATCTACTAATTCTAGTAATGGAAAGGGTGAAAAAAGACACTATTTGCAATGAAATTGAAAGGAAAACTAGAAATTAAGGTGATGCACCAATGTTTTATGACCACTTGTGCGTTTAATGAACACTCATTTTAAAGGGAGTATATTTCACACTTTATATACACTTAGGATTGACTTCTATAATATTGTTTCATAAGGACTTGATAAAATTCAATGTTTTCAAAGAAAGACTGTAAAAGAACTGAATTCACATCTAATGCTTGGACCAAAGCTGATATAGACACTTAGAATGACCTATATAATATAAAAAATATTTAATTAAGGTATAAAAACTAGACAATAACTCACTAAAACAAATGCCTCACTATGTTATATTAATGGCAATCACATACACATCACCCAAAAACCTAAAAATGGAGGAACAAAAGCTTTTTATTTCTCCTAAAAGGTGAGTACAAAATTTGGTATCCTTTCAACAAAACCAAAAGCAAAGAGTGATCAATTACATTATATAAAATGAGTTCAAATAGAGAAAAAAAATTCTTGGAGACAATGTAGCCCCAAATAGAGGTCTTCAAACTTGATCTTCTTCCTCCTAAAATGTTACGTAGCATTTCATGAAACATTTTCAAACATGAATCTCCATTAGGGTGGTAAAGAAGAGATACTTTAACAAGTTTTGGTAAATTATAAACATATTCATAATTATTTTTCAATCCTTGACCCCTTGGAGAGTGCCTATATCCTTATTAAACCCCCTATATACTAGGTCCTATGTTTTTATTATAGAACTAGTCTTACCCCTTGAAAATAGGACTTTAAGTCTTCCATTACTCTTCATTGAAACAATATTATAGGAAAATCATGAGGTATTTACATGATACATGCACTATTATAATCTCTTAAGTGCAAGTTTGAATCCTCCAACAAGGTTAGGCATTGGAAGGATAGATCTACAAATCAATTCTAGTTCGAAGAAGATAGACCCTACTTATACTTATGACTAGGGATACATTAGATAATTAGGGTCATAACCAATATGTATCCAATATAAATAATCAAGGGATATTTTACCATAATATATTCATTAGGAGTGGTTTTAAAGCCTCTAGTCAAGCAAAACTATGCAATAACCCTAACTAGGTCTTATATTTTTATATTCACTAAACTAATAACAAGTAAAGCAAAATCCAATCTTGTGATAACCAAGGCTTGTGTCAAAAAGTGGGGATTAGTAAACATAAAATTAAAAACACATAATATAATCCTAAGCTATATATAGGTAAAACCCTAGTGCATGGAGAGAGTAATATTATTCAAAAGACATTAATTATGTTACTTTTATCTACTAAAAAAAGGAGCAAAGTTAGAGATAATTACCTATAAGATGAACCCATCAAGATTCAATATCTCCCTTGCCTAAAGGTGATTTTAAAGATTTTTTTATGGTTTTTAAGGATCATTAATAAAGACCAAAGCATTAAAGACTTCTCCATAAGATTAGATTCTTCTCTAAGTGGAAACCCTAAGCTAAGACTCCTCAAGTACAATGGTAGAAGAGAAGATTGTAAAGAAGTGCAAATGAATAATTAACTCTTGTTGTCTCTCTAAGAATGGTGAACTGGATATGCTTATATAGGTAGATATAACCCTAAGCCCTTATTAAATCTTTGGCTGATAAGGTGAACTCGATCGACCTAGTATTAAAATCAATAAAAAAAATTAAGTATTGAACTATGTCATCCATGGCTATCTTAGTTCTTAGCAAAGTCTATCAATAACAATAAAAGGTTGATGTGGCTAACATAGTCATGTCAACTACAAAAAATGGGTTAAGGTTAGGTAAAGGGATAATGAAGATGGTAAATGACTATAGAAGGGTGAAAAATAGGAGGTAAAGATCAGGGGAATGGTCTTTAGGAGACAAGTGCGTAGATATAAAATGGAAAAATGGAAAAAAATCTTGCAAAGCACCAATGGTCTACCTACCCCTTTCTTGGTGCACCTCTTAGGGTGTGAACATAAAGAGATTTAGAATCTATGGGTTACTATAAGATATAAATCATTAGTAATTGATAAATTTTGAAAATATTATGTGTATACATATGCCCCACTTGAAGCTCATCATGTGTCACTCAAGTACAACTAGGGATTTTAATTTGATAAAGAACATAGTAACAAACAACACTAAAGATAAAAAAGTTTTTATTATTTCAAATCATAAAATGACTGAAATGGAATAACTAAAAAATTAGAGGTATGAATACCTTGACTTACCTTTATCTATGGATGGTTGTCTACTATGTTTGTAGTTTTGATTGTAGAGGGCATATTGATTGTTTTTGACAAACCCAAGAATACAAAACTAAAGATAATAAACAAACAAATGTAGGAAATCCAAGATAACTAGTGCTATGTGGATGGGACATACTTGGAAATTTGGCAAGTTAGGGTGACAAGTGCTATGTTAGACCAAATGACCAAGTCAAAATTTAGAGTAAATAAGGTAATTGGAAAGCCAAGGATACTGAAGATCAAAAACCTAAAAAAATTAAACCTTAAGTAATAAATTCAAACTCACCCATTCAAACCAAGGATACATGTTAAAAGGATGGTAATCAAACATCAATGTGAAAGTAGTAACAATCCTTACTCAATCATCATTAGTAAAAGTTCATAAAATGGAAAACAATATTGGTGTGTAATAAGTAACAAGCCAACCTCACTAAATAATGTAAAAAGTACATGAAAGTAGAAATGGAGTCAGGTCCCCATAAAAAAGGTGGTAAAAGAATGACGAATGGAAAAATAAAGTAAAGGCATAGCTAGAAATGTAGAGCCATGGTGTAAAGAAAGTAATTCATAATTGCTCAAGCATATTATTTTTATTTAGGGATAGATAAAACTAAAATAAAGTATCACTAGCATATTTTTAGGATGTGAAGAAATAGGAAGTATAAAAGAAGGGAAAATAGATTTAGAATCACTTTTTTACTATCAAGTGGGGAAATGAAATGGGTGGAGGGGAGAATGAAGGAAAAACTAAGGTAGAAAAATTCGTTATAGAAGTCAATATAATTAAATTAGGTTTGTCAAAACAAGAAGAATTTTTAACTTAAGTACTTTGAAGAACTTATCCTAACCACACAAGTCTTAGGTCAACAAATTAAGTATGTAGATCATCCCATGAAGGTTATATGCATGAAAATTAAAATGGACCTACCTTCCCACAACATGTTTCTCATTCCTCAAGACCCCTTACAGATCCATTAGTCTATTGTGAATATTAGTTACTTTTGTGAGAAATTAGGTAGCACCATATAGTTTATTTAACTCTCCTTTTCTAATCTACTGGCCTACCACACCCTAGTGGAAATAGACTCTAGTGTGATGTCAAATGTGGAGTTTTAGCTTAGATTGGAGATAGAAGATGTGATTGTAATCAAATATTTTAGTGTGATTTTGATTTCTTATTTTTTTTATGTTGCCTTTTATATAGCATTTCCTTTTGTTTCAAATGATTTGGATTTTAAAATTTTTGATGGATTTATATATTTTTCCTCCATATGGATTTGGAAAACCAAACATGGGTGCTAAATATGACTCTAATATGAATACTTTGGACTTGGTTTCTAATATAGAAAACTTTGAGAATATGGTATTTAAGATTCTCATAAATCTAGCTAAAATAAAAGTGTTATCCTGACTTTGACCTTGTTTTATCCAATATGGAGTAAAAGGAAAGGAAATCAAGAGGAATGAAACATGAAACAATTTTAATTACTTAAAATTCACAAAAAATGTGGTAAAGGGTGAAAAATGGATACAATGATGGTAAAGCATAATTATTTATCATAATAAGAGGTAAATTTAGGGAAACATGATAACATAGTTTGTTTGTGTAGATTTTATCTACAAAAGAAGCAAAAGCTGAAGTTTGAGAACAAAGCATCAAGAACTGATAACCATTGTAAAACACACTCTAGAAAAAGAATGATAAATTAGTTATTTAATGAGGAAAGTTATGTCCTATACATGATATTACACTTCAATTCATAAAATATAAACCCAAGGGGGTGTACGAATCATGTAAAAAATAAAAGAGATGAGAAAAAAGATGGTATTTGTGAGGAAGGCCAGGTCCCATCCATGGTATTACAATGCAAATCACAAAGATAAACTGAAGGGGTGCCAAAAAGTGTTTTAAAAAGTATGAAAGAAAAGATAAATAAACCATCAAGAATATTGGGTCATATCCATAGTTTTATAATGCAACTCATGAGAAAATGGAAACTAAAATACCAAAAGGAAAGACTAAGGTTTGTGAAAATAGATAGCTATTATAGAGGGTGAGACCCATATAAGTATCCTAGAAAATTATTATATAGATAACATATATAAAGTATGATAATAAGGGAATTATTTAGGCAAAATAATTCTTGAGGAATTGTGCATTGGTGGGTTCTTTACAAATATGAATTTATTAGCTTGAAGGCATTATGTATTTAGACCAAGAATATCTTTGACTAAATAGGGGCCCACCATTTTTTGGTGTATTTACCTTCATTTTCATGAGTGTATTATAATTTAAGGATAATATCATATGCATTAAATGTGCAAAATTTAACTCATTTAATATGTTGTTTATCAATATGGGACTTGTATTGGCAATTATGTTGCAAAATAGAAAGGCAATGCTCATCAAGGAGATCGATAACATGAAGTCAAGCCTCATGTAATTCTTTATCAGGTATGATACCATGAAGATATATACATAGAAAGGGAAGTTCAAATTCTAATGTAAGGACTAATTTAGAACCATAGACTAGAGAGAATGACCTTGTCCCAATGACAGTGCATATGCTAGTGTGATAGACCTAAAGAGTAGGATAGAGATGAAGGTGTCAATCTACATGGGTTTCATGAATTATATTTTGGATTATTTTATTAATAATTTTATTTTTAGCCTTAGTTTGGCCATTCATTTTGTATGATAGGGTGTGGATAATTTGTGATTGATTTTAAATTTAGCATAGAGTTGTTTGACATCTTTATTTCTAAAATTACCACCATTATCTAAAATGATAATATGAGGGACACCAAAATGGAAAACTATTTGATTTAAGATGAATTTGGAGAAAGTGGTGCTATTTAAATTAACAATGGGCATAGCCTCAATCCATTTGATGAAATATTTTATGACTGTGATTATAAAGACATGCCCATATTGAGATTGAGGTAATTTGCTTATGAGATCTAATCCCCTCATGGAGAATGGCCAAGTCAATTTTATGGTTTGAAGATTGACTGAAGGTTAATGAATTAAATTATTATGAATCTGATAAGGATTACAATTTTTAAAAAAATTTATGGCATCATTTTCAAGAGTGGGCCAAAAGTATCCCATATGTAATAATTTGCAGGTTGTAGCATGTCTTCTATAGTGGCCACCAAAAATGCCCCCATGTTCTTGTTTAAGAAGAAGAGGGACCTCATTTTTAATAACAAATTATATTAAGGTTATATTTGGTATTTTTATAATATATGATGTTATATCAAAAAACATACTTAATAACTTATTTACGAATGTGTCTTTTTATCTAAATCAAGGCTGGGAGGATAAGTTTGGGGTTTCAAAAATTGAATGATGTCTTTATACCATAGGGTTTTTTGAATGGTGATAGAATCAATGTGGTATATAATTAAATAATTTGTTTGATTAGAATATGGGGAGTTTATTATTTAGATAATAAAAGTGGGATTTATAAGAACTTGTAAATGAAAAAGAGATGTTGAAGAAGTAAGGGAAGTGGTAATAGAATTTTAATCTCAACGGATAGTCTCAATGGTGAAAGAAATGAAATCTTTTGTGAGATAAGTTATTATTTTAAGATAAAAAATGATATTATCACTTTTTAATTGGTAATAACCATTGAATTGATGGAAAATAAGTTGGGAGTCACCTAAAGCATGCATGTAATGGATATCTAAATCAAGGGCAACTCTCATGCCTAAAATTAAAGATTCATACTATGTCATGTTGTTAGTGACACCAAATGTTAGGAAAAAATATAATGGAATGATTTTTCCAAGATAAATATTAAGGATAAAACCTTCCCCAGGTCCTCGAAGGAATTTAGCACCATCAAAATGAAGGGTCCAATTATCCTCATGTAAATTGACAGTAATTTCAAGAAGTTCATCAATAACTACTTTTATTCAATAGTATTTGGGAGAAGAGTGGATTCATATAAATTAATGGATTAAATATTAATAGTGAAGTTATGGAAGTAATATTTAAATCATGTATCTTGGTTGAGACCTTTAGTATAGATAATATTATCATTGGTAAGACTATCTTGAAGGTGATTGGTAGTTAGAATAGGAGCTGTGGTGAGTTGACCAATGATGATTTATCCTTTGATAGATTTTTTATCAATAATTCAAATATCAAATTCCATGAGAAGGACCATCCATTTTCCAATTATGTATCTAGGAATAAAGGTTTTGGAGAAGAAATTATAAAGGGGATCATAATGGATTATGACATAAGTGATTTGATAAAGCATATAATATTGAAGTTTTTAAATGACAAAATATATAGAGACGCAATCAAATTCAACTTTTATGTAATGTTTCTCATAATCAATGAGGCCTCAACTGATATAGTAGATGGAATATTTTCTCCAGTATCATCTTGTTGGGAAAGCATTACACCAACTAATATGGGCATGGAAGAGGTATGTAGGATCAAAGGTATATCATTGGAAAGGGGATGAAGAGTAAGTAGGTGAAGCAATGATTCTTTCATATTATCAAATGCCTTTTGACACAGATCCATCCACTCTAAATTAGTATTTTTCTTAAGAAGATAATTGATGGAATATATATGGTAAGCCATTTAGTGGATGAATCATCTAATTTACCCAAGTTTATCAAGGTAAGTGTGGATGTCTAGAATGAAACAAGGGATGGTAATGTTGATGATATCATTAATATTTTTAGGGTCAACATCAATACCATGGAGAGAGTCTAAGAATCATAACCATTTTATAGATGTGACATAGAAAACAAATTATAAGGATTTAGTCTAAATTTATATTTAATAAGGTGATCGAAGATGATGGCAAGATTAGAAAGATGAGTCTTGTGACATTTAGATTTATCAATGAGATCATCCACATAGGTTTCTATAATTTTTTGAATGAGATCATGAAAGATATGATTCATTTCCCATTGATAGGTAGCTCTAAACATTCTAGGCTAAAGATAATTTTAACATAAAAATAAGTGCCTCATTCCATGGTGAAAGTTTAATTATGTTGGTCTTCAAGGGTAGTGTGAATTTGGTTATATCTCAAGAAACCATCTATAAGAGATAGCATTTCATAACTAGTTTTGGAATCGATAATGGCATCTATTGAAGGTAGAGGGAAATTATCCTTGGGACAAGAAAGATTAATATTATGGAAATAAATGTAAATGTGAATAACCATGGTGATTTTTTTATGAATAGGGATTATATTAGAAACCCATTCAGAATATTCTACTAGTTTGATAAATTTAGTATCAAAAAGTTTGATAATATCTTTATGGCATAAGGTGAAAACCTTAGGTGGAAACTTTTATTTCTTTTGGTGCATAGGTTTGGCATTAATATAAGTGATGATATTGTGCACCATGATTCTAGGATAAATATCATGCATGTCCTTGTAAGACTGGGCACATATCTCATGATATTTATTGAAAAATAGGCTAAAGTTATCATGTTCAGTAGGTGTGAGTTCATGAGAAACTATAATTGGTTGACGACATGATGGAGTACCATATTAAATGCGAGTAGTTTCTTTGATAAGGATATCATTACCATATTTTAAGTGATATGGTGTATTTGGTAAAGAATAAAGTGGATTAGCTTTAGGGTCAATGTTAGTAATGAAGTTATAATAAAGGACTTTATTTTTTAAATTCCCAAGTTTGTGATGTTGACAAGGAAGTTGAGGTTCTCAGGCATGAAGTAATTCAAGAATAACTTCATCACTAGGAAAAGTGATAAGAGGACCATAATACTCAACATCTACTTCAAGATCAAGAATTTGATTACCATGGAAATCATATTCAAAATGTATTTGATGGACATCTATGGCCTTGGCATCTAATGTAATATAGGGAGTAAGAGGAGTGGATTGATCAAATGATATTGGTGTATCATTAGTTTCTTTGATGGGGGAATAATTGGATGTAATGATGGTATCTATAGGTGGTAGAGAAGAAGCAAGAAATTTTAGATGTTCAAAACGTAGGATTTGTTTGACCACCCAAGGAGTATCAAGAAGAGAAGTATTAATAGGAGGTACATGAACTTCAAGAGATAACTCCAAATCCATGGAAATGATGTAAACATCATGCTTAAAATCATGAATTTGAGCTAATTTTTTTTGATAATGTTGAACATACAAGTCTCGATAATAATCTTGAGCCATGATCTAGTTATCATCATAGGTTGGAGAAATGGTACATGTTTGAGATTCAAGGGGAGTTTCAAAAGGTGAAATTTTGAGATCACTAAACTTATATATAGACATTATTATAGGATCTTGAATAATTTGACCACTTCATAGGTATTTCATGTGAAGGTATCTTCTGGGTAAGAAGGTTCATGAGCATTATATGGAGGGGGGAAATCAATGATCTCATTAATGAGAGGAATAGTATGATCTCAAGGTAATAAAGAGGGAGGAAACCACTTTGATACATAAGGAGGTAGCTTAGTAGTGTTGAAAGTATGTTCCAATTTATTAAGTTCATCATCATCTAAATCAAAAAGAGTGACCTGAAAGTCTAAATTGATGTTGATGAATTCATGTAAGGGAGCACTATTGATGACAAGAATGGTAGGAATGTGATATTGAGATTTTGGATTGGGAAGTTGAATACTCCAAGGGTTGGGGTCGGCCTCATGTTGATACCATTTGTTGTTATGTAATAATTTGATGCATTGGTTACCAGAAGAAGTGATGGCCCTCATTCTTTGAGTCCAATGGTGACTAAAGAGTATGTTATAAGATATGGGCAGATAAAAGACCATAAGTTTAGTTAGAATGATCTTAGGTATAATTGTTAGGGGAATCCAAATATAACCAAGTGGATTTTGATTAGTTTTATCAAATATATGATATATGAGGTGGGTTTGATTGAGATGATCCTTATTATATCTAAGTTGTTTGATGAGCCACAAAGATGTCACATTAATATATGACCCTTCATCAACTAAAAATTTATGAATAAGAGTATTATTAATGGCTATTTTAATGAATATGGGTGTATCATCAGTGTAAAAAAGGATTTAATCATTAATCATGTCCTCTTCAATAAATTAAATGAATGGTTTGGAATAAGGACAAAGAGATTTAATGGTATGAACATTGGTAGGTTGAGGAAAAATAGAGGGTGGTTCTTCATCTATAGGAGATGGATCTTCAATTTTTGTAATTATTACATGAGGAACTTATGATTATAAGGGGAAGTGTGAACTAAATCCATAAAGTTAATCTTACAAGGTATGGATTTAAGTTATTTATGAAAGTTATAATGGGATTTAGAAGAAGAACCAGTGTGAGGTTTAAAAGGTAAGGTAGATTTTGAAGGAATGGAATTTTCTAGGGTTTAGAATAAGGGGGTGATGCCTCATGGGCTTTCAAAGTGAAGTGAGTGGTTGTAGTATATTTAATAAATTGTTCTTCCAAATATGGTTTCTTAGGTTTTGTGATGGGATCTTTATAAGTTGGTTTTTGATGATAATTGACCTTGGTTGCATTAACATATTGAGAATTATTGTAATATTGGTCATAGTCAGCATCAATAACAAAAAAATCCTTGGTATTTTGTTTATGATTAGATGTGGGAAAATATTTTTGGTTATTAGAAGAATAAAATTTAGGAACTTGTCATTTTTTAGAGGTGATGTTGTACTCTTGATGATGGATTTGGATCATGTCTTCATGATTGAAAGAATCACCAAGCATGTAGGAGACAAAAAATTTAGTAAGACCTTGATAAGTTTCATGGGAATGACCAATGTCAATGTGGAACCAATAAAATTGATTAGGATCATACCATTTATTAGGATTATTAGGATAAGTAAAGGGTTTAGAGGGTGGTAAGAATTATTTCATTTTTTTCACAGTTAGTGGTATGTGAGAATATGGGGGAGTGTCAGCTTTGGAAACTCTTGGTTTGGTTTGAGGAGTATTTCTATTGATGGAATTAGTAATAATTTGAAAATATCCTTTAATTAATTTTGTATTAGGTTTAAATTGATTCATGAGGAATTCCTTATGTTTGGCTTAGTCAAGAGCTTCATTAAGGAGTTAAATTAGTTATGAAGAGTTTTTATGGTTAGATTTATGGGCCAGATATTTCCATCATTTGAAAAAATCATGATTTTATTTGGTGGGATACTACTCAGCATTGATGAAATGTCAAAGTCAATTTTTAGGAAGATCATTATGTTGAAACTCTTTAACTAGAGGATTGACTAAATCTTCAAGTTTCTAAATGTAATGTTGGGGAATTTGATTATACTATTATAATACATCACCAATGAAGGTTTTAACTCATAATTTAGTTGTGGTGAAAGTATTATTTTGGATATACTCTTTATAAATATTTCCAAATGCTTTGAGAAAGGATGCAAGGCCTTTAGTCCCATCATACTTAATAGTTAGAGATATATTACCAATATCAATAGACATGATGAAAGTATCTAAAAGCTTATTTTAGATATTTTTAATCATGTTATTATTAATAATAGGTTTAGAAATAAAATTTCATAAGGAATCTATAAGAGGTGGAGGAATAAAATTTGGATTGGCTTGCAGATAGAGAACCAAAGGTTGATTAGTCATATTGATCAATTGATGTTGTAATTTCATAATTTTATAGGTGTTATAAGTTTGCATTATGTTCATTTTTTTAATGAATTGTGAAATAATTAAATTCATATCAATTGGTGGGTTGGTGTTTGCAAGATAACTCCCTAAATTGGTATTAAGGGGAGGGTTATTGGAAGGTGGATTACCAGTGGGATTGTTGGATAGATGTTTGGAAATTTATCCCACTTTATGTTGAAAAGATTGAAGATGAAAATTATATTTATAGGTATAAAAATTATTAGATCCACCTACTTCATATTGAATTGTGATTTGAACCATGTTAAAATCCACAAACAAAGGATGGAAAGAGTTACTCTAAGAGTGAGAGTTATCTTGGGAGGTAGAGAAAGGGAGAAAAGAATACCCCATATAGTTTCTAAATGGATTTAAGTTTTCCAATTAGATTATAATAAGGTATTTCATGATGTTTTGATGAAATGAATAGAATTATAAGGAATGAGAAATATAGAAATAAGTCATACATATAGGAGAGCAGGGTCAACAATCATATACAAGGTCAATTGGGTTGACTATGTATTACTAAAAAGGGGGATAAGAAGAGTAAAAATTCAACCAAGTTCACTTAATACTATTAGATAGAAGGAAAATAAGGATATAGTGTTAACCAGGTCAACTTAATATTATAAATAGAGAGAAATGTAGTCTGATAAGGATATAGGGCCGACCAAGCCAACTTAGTATTGTAGCCTGATTGAAAAAAATAGTATAGGGTTGACTAGGTCAAATTAGTACTATAACTAGGGAGAAAAACAATATGATAAGGATATAGGGCCAATCAAGTTAAATTAGTACTATAATTTGACTGATAAAAAATAGTATAGGGTCAACTAGGTTGACTTTGTATTGTAGGCAAGGAAAAAGATAGTCTATAAGAGACTGTGTCAAATAGAATGACAGTGTGCTAAAAAAAGTGAATATTTTAGGAATGTAATTGAAGTAAGAAATGGAATTAAACACATAAATAATTGGATCAATGAGATTATCTAATTGTGTCACATAACACAAAACCTTTTACCAATGTTGGCCAATATAAGTTTTTATAATACAACACACAATGATCAAAGAACAAGTAGTCAGCTAAAAAGTAAATGCTAACTATGTGGTTATCTTGAGTGTTGTTAGATTATTATAAAGTGTTATTTTAAGTTTGATATGGAATTTGGATGAAAATAAGAACTATAAAGTAATCTATGGATGATTTCAAGACATTTAGGCTAAAAGGGATCTGTGTTGGCAATGGTATTGGCTTAGTATTGGGGCCTACCCCCTCACTTCACAATTTTGTAATGATAAGGGTGTCAAGTGATTTTCCAATACGTACCATTAACCATGTGTTTATACTTGACTATAAAACCAAATTTACTTCCCCCTTGGTGAAGAAATACAAGTATGTAGGCCTGGGGAAGACAAATGTAAAATGCATTTTGAATCTTGTGTGATTTGGTAGTGTGTGCAAAAAGAGCAAAATGGTAAAACTAAATAGAAAATTGAAAAACCACCTAATTATATTATGTGATATATTATAAGAATGTAAATAACTAAAAATGAAAGTGTGAATTAATTACTACTATATAGTTGTTAATTCCTAAATTAAGAATGGTACAGAGTTAGTTTAGATGACATTATATGCAAATAGTATAGAACATAATCAACTGGATCACTACTATTCTATAGAAACAAGAGTATTTAGGAATTAAGTCAACCAAATCAACTTAGTATTTTATATATAAGATATGATATATAACTAAATCGATCAGGTCAATTTAGTTTTCTATAGGATTGCAATTTTGAAGAGTGCACACTTGCATAAAATAGAATTATAATGAAGTATTGAATTGATAAAGAGAAAAAGAGAGGAACCTTGGTGGGTTGGAGGATGATGAGGATTAAAAATTTGATGCTAAAGTTCATTGAATGCTACTTTCAATTTCTAAAAACTATGTCGACTGGTTTAACCTAGTTCTTTAAAGCCCTATTTACTAAAGCAAGATAAGATGATTAACTCAACCTACATGACTTAATTTTTTGTTTTGGATTTTGATTGGAAGATTAAATCAAATTGTGCAACTTAATTTATTATTTGGATGTTAAATGAAGACTCAGTAGACTTATTTGACATAGTTTTTTATTTGGGACTGAAGAAGAATACTATGTCAACTTGTCCAGTCTAGTAGCCTATATTTAATGAAGACTTATAAAAAAAGAGTCATTTTGGTACAAATATGTGTTAAAACTACATGTAAAAGTTATAAATATACCATCCTAGTTAACATAGTATCATAAATATATAAAAATAATAGAATGATATAAATAAAATCATTAATTAAAACTTATAAGGGTTAGATTCATGTCATGTTCACCAGAATGTATGCAATGGGAAATGCAATAGATCTACTAATCAATCCTAGTTCAGAGAAGATAGATCGTACTTACACTTCTGATTGGGGATAGATTAAAAAATTTAGGTTATGACCAATATGAATCTATTATACCTAATCAAGGGATCTCTTACCATAATAACCTCACTAGGGATGGTTACAAAGCCTCAAGTCAAGAAAAACTACGCAATAACCATAACTAGGTCCTATGTTTTCATATTCACTAAACTAATAACAAGTAAAACAAAATACAATCTAGTGCTCACCAAATCTTGTGGGAAAAATTGGGGGTTATTAAACATAAAATTAAACTTGTGTAAGAGAACCCTAATTAAGCTATGTATAGGTAAAACCCTAATGTATGGAGAGAGCAATATTATTTAAATGTCATTACTTATACTACTTATATCTAATAAAAAGAGGAGAAAAGTTAGAGATAATTACCTATAAGATGATCCCATTGAGACTCAACATTTACCTTGTCTAAAGGTGTTTCTCAAGAGGTTTTTGTGGTTTTAAGGATCATTAAGAAGGGCCAAAGCATCAAATACTTCTCCACAAGACTATATTCTTCTCCAAGCTAAGACACCTTAAATAAAATGATAGAAGAGAAGATTATAAAGAAGTGAAAATGAATAATTAACTCTTATTGTCTCTAATAATGGTGAAATGTATGTGTTTATATAGATGGATCTATCCCTAAACCCTTCAAAAAAATTTGGCAGACCCAATTGACCTAGTATTGAAATTGATAAAAAACTAACTAGGTAATGAACTATGTCGGCCATGGCCAACTTAGTTATTAGTAAGTTGTGTCAATAAAAATACAAGGTAAATATGGCTAAAATTTTCATATAAACTACCAAAAAGGTATTGATATTATGAAAATAGTTAATGAATATGGTAAATGACTAGAGGAGGGTACAAAATAGGAGGCAAAACTTAGGGGATTGATTTTTAGGAGATAAGTGTGTAGATAGAAAGTGGAAAAAGGGACAACAATCTTATGAGTAAATAATGGTCTACCCACCCCTTTATTAGTGTGCCACTTAGGGTGTTCACTCAGATAGATTGAGAATGGATGGGTTCCTACAATATAGAAAGCATCAATAATTGATAAAGTTTGAAAATATTGTGTATATAGATAGCCTTAAAACAAGCTTTTTTGGTACTAAAATTTCTAGAAAGGCTTGATAAGTTTGATGAAACTACTTTAAAATGGATTCATTTTACTTTTAATTCTATAAAAAGTACACCATGTTATTATTCTAACCTTATACTATCATTCACATTCAAAACCTACTTCAGAAGGCATAAAATGACCCAAAATGCAATAAATTGGGTCATGAAGTTAGTAAAACCTATCACCAACTAGTTATAAAAATTATATAGCATGATATAAATTTGATATAAGCCAAAAGTACTCTTAGGATGTTTTGGGCTCTTTTCACCTCTTGACATAAGTTGAAGCTAGTCACAAATTGGCTAGACAAGTAAATAACGATGGTGACCAAAACCTTAACTTCATCAAATCTACCCTAAAATATTCTAATCAAGGATTTGGATGACTATTACAAGGACATTAAAATAAAAATAGACCTATTTACAAGGTAAACAACATTAGAATCAAAATTTTGAATGGTAGGGATGACAGTTTGACTTGTGAGGTCAAACTTGTCAATATTTTGGAGACTCAACTAAAAAATATGCCTATTATGTTTGAGAGCCAGAGCATTGACATATATTTTAGAATCATAAAATAAATCTCACATTATATAATTATATAAACATATCTAATCCATTATAATAATACTCTTTTAACTTGAAACAAGATGACTTTCTCTTCCAAAATAAGGAAAAAAACACACAATAAAAGGGAAACTAACTAACAAATAACTTATTTGAGATAAAACACACAAAAAATAATGTTATAGGATATAAATTTTATGAAAATAAATAAAATAACTATGTATAAGTAACTTAGCTATCAATGTTAGTGTTTCATATGTATCTCATTAACTGGGATTAGAAGTTCCTCACCATTCATATTTACAAGTTGGAAGGCATTGTGGGATTTTTAGTTGGAGATTGTGTATGGGCCACTCAAAAGAGAGTCAAAATTGATATTCCTACCTAGTTTAGATCTATCCTCATCCCACTTGGGAACCAAATCTCTTTCTTTGAAATTATTTGAAAAAGATCCTTTGTCAAAGGCTATCTTCACTTGTGTTTGGTGAATTTATATGGATAGCATGGGGTGATTTCTAATGTCTTCCAGCTCCATAATCTTATCATACTTGATCTCCATTATTTCATTCTCCAAAAACTTGATTTGGTGTATTAGTTCTAAAGTAATAAACTCAAGATAAATGGGTAACCTTGCTTCCTTACCATATACCAAATTGTATGGAGAGTTGGTTATTGATATTTTATGTGTGATCCTATTAACCCATAGAGATGACTTAAATTTTAAACTCCATGAGCTCTTATTATATTCAATAGTCCTTCTTATGATCTTCATTAGGTTCTTATTTGTAGACTCAACAAGGCCATTGACTTATGGATATTAATTTGATGAAGTACTAAGGTAAACACCATGTTGAATATACCATTGGTTGATCCTAGCTCTCACAAAATCCATGGAATTATCTAAAATGATGGTTGAAATAACCCCAAATCTCATAAGTAAACCTTCATAAAAATCTAGTGCATTAGATTTATTTGCTTCTTTTAATGTTACTTCTTCTATCTATCTTGTGAAGTAATCCATGGTAGTAAGGATCCACTTATGAACTAAGATTTAAGAATGGTTAATGAGGCTAATAAATTCCAATCTCCATTTTACAAAATTATGGTCCACCATAATTGGTTGTAGATCTAAGCCTTCAAGCCTCCCTTTTCCTACAAACAATACACATTAATTGCATTTCCTAATCCATGCATGATAATCACTAAATATATTTGGCCAATAGTACCCACATTTCATGATATTATGGGTTTTAGTCCTTGATAATAAATTTCCTCCACCATGTCCATCATTGAACTCTTCAAGAAACCTTTATGTTTGGTTTAACTCTATATACCTTAGCAACATACAATTTATGTCTTTATTAAAAATGAAACCATAAATAATAAGAAACATAATATATTGAAATCTGAAATATCTTCTTATTGAAGCACTTAAATGAGGATAATAATAACCATCTTGAAGATATCTTACCAAGTCATGAAACTAGCTGGAAGGTAAGGTATGATGAACTACAACCTCTTCATCATTTAGTTCTAAAACCAACTCTTTAGCCTCTTGCAAGTCTTGGGATATATGCTCACAAAGTAATTTGCCTCTAATAAACTTTCTGAGCTTGATTTCCACATCATAATCCATTAATATTTTTATCCAACTAGCCCTCTTCTCATTTTTATTCTTTTTCAAAAGGAACTCCTTGATACTTGGATGGGCAACCATTAGATGTATCCTACTATTAGATAATAAATATCTAAAATTCTTGAGAAACCTTATTACTAAAAGGAAATTATTTTAAAAAAAAATACCTTATCTCATACTTCTCCAAGCCTTGACAAAAAAAATCTATTGGCTGCTCCAAGGCCTCATGATTTTCTTACATAAGAATACTCGGAATGGTGTCCATGTTAGCATAATTGTATAAGATGAAGCCTTTTGAGAAATATGGATTTATGAGTGTAGGAGCACTATATATGGATTGATTTATCTCCTAAAAAATCTTCATTCCTTCCTTGGACTAGATGAAACTCTGATTCTTATTTAGTATGTCTTTAAGTGGGTTAGCTAAAGTGGAAAATTTTAAAATATATCTTCTTATGAAATTATTTTTTCCTAGGAATATTTAAAAGTCATTTTTATGCATGGGTGAATGGATATCAATAATTGAATCTATCCTTTCAATATCTATGGTTAAACCATGTTTTTAAACCACATGTCCAATAATCTTACCTTCATGTACTAAGAAGACACACTTTTTGGGGTTAAGAGACACCCAACATTACCTACACCTTTTGAACACTCTTTGAAAACATGGTTATGTCATCCAAATAGATAAGTAAAAACCTTTTAATAAGACTTTACAATGCCATATCCATGGCCCTCTGAAAGGTTTCTCCAACATTAGATAAACCAATTGGAATCTTCCTATATGCAAAGTTTCCATACTTTATAGTGAAGGTTGTCTTGAATTGGTATTCTTCCTTAACCAATATCTTATTATAGCCATTATATCTATATAACAAAGAGAACCTCTCTGAGCATGCAACCATCTACAATATCTATTCCATGGATGGAAAGGGATAGTGATCCGTAAGGGAAACCTTAGTCAAATATCAGAAATCAACATAAAGTATGATTTCACCATTGTTTTTATGTACTGGGACAAGGTTTTCCACCCAAGTTGAGTGTTTTATTGGAAATATAATAGCTGACTCTATGAGATTATGATCTTAGTTCTCATGAAAGGCTCAAGTTTTGGATTAATATGCCTTTATCTCACCAATTTATTTTTAGCCTCTAGCTCAATGGTGTGTTGAGCTAGACTTGGTTCAAATCCTTTTAGATAACTATATTTCCATGCCAAAAAATTAGTAAAATTCTTACATAACTCAATAAAGGATTTTTTTTTGGAGTTCATACTTTACCCAATTTCAAAATCTTTTTAGATACAATCTCCACATTAGCATATTCCTCTTCTTTGGTTGATAGATATTACTTCTCTTTCCTCATTTCATCATCTCCACTAAATATGTTCTCAAGTGTGACCAATACTTTAGGAATATTATTAGTTTTTAGTTACACAATCTAATCCCCATATTATTGCAACAACTTTGACTGATTCATGGAGGAAAATTCAACCTCCTCTTATAAGAACCTAATAATTTGATTGTCATCCTCAATTACCTACCATTTCTCATGTTTATCCATAATGGAAGGCCTCATAACCACCTTGATGCATGACTAGTGTTTCATGTTTTTTATATCAGTTAGAATGTTGAATTGAGCCCCTATTTAAGCCAACCTATCTGCATGTTTATTCTTATTTCTTAGTACTACCTGAATGGTAAAATATTGATATTAATTTATTAAGTCATACACTCTATGATAATAAGATATAATAAATTTTTTTACATATTTTAAGACTTATTACTTGGTGAAATATAAGTTTAATATCACCAGAAAATTTCAAGGTGTTGATTCCCATATTCCTAGCCCACTATAAACCATAGACTAATGCCTCATAATCTACAACATTATTTGAAAAACCAAACAAAAACTTAATTAAAAAAAATACATATATTTTATATAGATATCAACATAATTACATCCCTATTACCATGTTTTTTTCTTGATCCATCAAAGTATAGCTACCATAGAACATCACTAGATACATCATCTTTCACCATGGCTGAAATTAGTGTATCATTATCATGGAGGCAATAAAAACCAAGTCCCAACCACTCAATTATCTTGTATGAATCATGACCGTGTAAATTTTAGGCCCATTAATCAAGGAATAAATATGTAACTCCATCTTTATGTGGGTTAGTTTCTACTCTACTAGTTTCTAGCACCTCATCCAAGATGACATAGTTAGTGTTTACAACACTTAACATATATTACTCCAAGTGGAAATGTACAATAGATTCAGAATGGTTTTTTAACTTATTACCATACATATTTTTTAAAATTAAATATTTTCAATTAGATTATAGGTATCCACCAATATTTGAGGTGAAGTATGTAGACAAACACATGGAAAAGTAAGGAGGTAAGTCCACCACTACTACATCCTATTGAATGGTGATATCCAAGTTAGAATGTAATGTAAAATTCAGGTTATTAATCATGATCACCATATTTTTTGGAGACTTATATAAATAAAATAACCCTTTTGTGTTTAGTTCACAAACTAAACCAAGCTTATCCATAATTTGTTTGGGCATGACATGGATATTGGTTCTACTATCCACCATATAGTTATGAACCAAGGTGTCACCAAGTATAAAAGAGAGATAAAAGGGAGGTGTTTTACCTTTTTTTAATTCATTCTTACCTAAATTTACCTCTTTGTGTACTTTTTAGACCTGATGTCTTATTGGTTGATCTAAATTTTTCAACACTATGCTCTCCCTCTTACCTAGTTTTGATGTCAATTTAAGAGCTCAAAGTTTTTTCATGAGCATGTCCTTTTATCCCTAGATTGATAAGTAATCCCAAATACTCATACTAAAATTTGACTTATTCATATGATCAAAAATTCTATAAGGAACTGTACTTACCCTTGGCTATACTTTTTGAATATCTTGTTGATCTTGAACATGTAATGCTTGATGAGACTTGCTAACCTCCACATTTTAATTTTTATGTGGTATAAGGGAAAAATATTGATTATTTAAACTATTAGGAAAATTTGGAGCTATTATTGAAGAATGACCAACATATTTTATCTCTTTAGTGCTCTCTTTTTTTCTTTAATCACACTTACAACCACATTGCTTGATGCACCTTAGTCACCAACTTGATTTAAGGCCACATTATCATCAATCTACCAATTAAAAAAAGTATAATATAGATAACTATGACCATGATTCATCTTGTATTATTATTCTATAACTTCATTATGCTAAACCTCTTGAAGATAAACCTCTTTTTGAGTCATTTAAAGTATGACTGTGGATTGGTTAGCCAATTTTTGATTTTATAAGTCATTCTAACTTGAGGGCTATCAACTTGAATCTGACATCATGTTATTCTAAGTAAGCAAAATAATAACATACCTATAAGATGATGGAGAATTTGGATAAATAGTTTCATATGGTTTATCTTGAGTGATATCTCCTTGAGATTGATAGGATGGTCTTTATTCTCTAAAACTTTGATAGTGTAGCATATTATCTCTAAAAGGATGATAAGTAGACTAATTAGGAACTTGGTAAGGCTTATTTTCTTGGTATTTCTACCTCTTCAATTGTAAAATATCATTCCCAAAGGAATAAAACATTCCCTTAAGATCTCCAATCTTAGATTATTGGTTAGGAGGGGTTGAAAATTATGCCTATGGGGTAGAATAGGAGCCAAGTTAGGAGATTGAGGGGCTGGTATTTGTTATGTTTTAGGGAAAAATTCATAAGAGGACTAGGTGCTAATTTCTTAGCTTGTATCAAAAATTTCTTAGCTCTTATTACAACTTCATAACAATTAGGCAAAGTGGTACCACTAATTGACTAGATCATGACACTAATGTTAGAGTTGAGGGATCTTAGATAGTACAAAAAGGCATATTATGGGGATGGCCTAAATAAAAGAGGTGGCATGGTCCATGTTTTTTATAATTTAAGGTTAAATTTAATTATGAACTCATGAGGATCCCTATTTATGGTGGTTAGTTTCTAAACCAAGGAGAAATGATCACATTTGTCCTCAAATTGCTTGACTAAGGCTACACCTAAGTTATCCCAGGAAGTAATAGATTTCAGTGGGAAGTTTTTATACCACTGTAGTTCTTTTCCTTTGAAAGAAGCAACAATCAATCTAATAACCACATTCTCTTCAAAAACATTGTTGATTAATTAGAGGTTGGCAACATCTTTGTTATGCTCAATATGAGTAGTTTGATCTTTTCTTAAAAATAATGGGATACTCTTAAGAGCTGATACAATTATATCATCAAACTAAGTAAGATTTAGTGGCATAACCCTGTTGAATATGATAAACACTTAGTATTTGATGGCCATTTAGATAGTTACAATTTCACTATTTATAATAATAGGCTAACTGGGAGATATATATTTCTTTCTATGATAGGATTTTTCCTTATTAAACCTTGCTATTTTGTAATAAGTATAAGGAAACACAATGAACTCAAGAAGAATACCTTTAGTAGATGATCTTATGCTAAATTCTATCATGACAGTGCTACCTAAATTATACTAAGAACTCTATAACTTGAAGGAATACTTTGGTTATAATGATTATGAGTGTCCTATGTTACTTTAATTACATTTTCTCAACTCCAAACTTAAACTATGCCAAGGATAATGCATCCCATCAGGCATGCCACAAATTGTTGTCAATCGAGAGTGTGTCCTTGAGAGAAAGTGTGTTGTTTCTCACTCTTAATAGGAAATGGAATATATCCTAAGTTTGGGTGAATTTATAAGGGATATAATACATATATATGGCTATTTCCCTTGGTGTTTTCCCTAAAAATTATCTTTAAACCTACTATTTACTGATTCTAGCAATGTAAAGGGTGAAAAAAGACACTATTTGTAATGGAATTGAAAGGGAAATAGAAATTAAGGTGATAGAAAATGTTTTATGAATAATTATTCTTTAAATAAACACTCTTGTGAAATGGAGAAGCTTTCACCCATTCTCTACACTCATAAATGACTTATACGATAATGTTTGACATTAAGGACTTGATAAAATTCAATCTTTGAAATGAATGAATGTAAAGGAACTAAATTCACATCCAATGCTTGGAATAAATCTGATATAGACACTTATAATGACATATATACCATTAAAAATATTGAATTATGATATAAAAACTAGACAATGACATAATAAAACAAATGCTTCACTATGTTATATCAATGACAAATGCATACACTTCACCCAAAATCCTAAAAATGGAGTAACAAAAGCTTCTTATTTCTCTTGAAAGGTGAGATAAAAATTTATCATAATTTAAACACAACAAAAATTAAATATTGATCAAATAAATTATGTAAAATGAGTTCAGATAAATATAGCAAATGTCTGGAGACAAAGCAACCACATAATAGGGGTCTTTAAACTTGGTCTTCTTCCTCCTTAGGTGTTATGCATCATTTCCTAAAACCTTTTAAAACATAAATATCCATTAGGTTTGCATGGAATAAATAGTTTAAATTATTTTGTGACTTTGGAACATCTTCATAATGACAGGTCAAGTCTTGACCACTTGTAAAGTGCATATATCCTTGTTAGACCCCTTATATAATAGGTCTTGTGTCTTGATTTAAGAATTGGTTTTCCCAATTGAAAATAGGACTTTAATTACTAATTTAATATTAATTGAAAAAATATTATAGGATATTCATGAGGCATTTCCAATATCCATGGGATATTAGAAGCTCTTAAGTGCAAGTTTGACTCCTTCAACAAGTTTAGGCATTAGAAGGAGAGAAGCTACATTCAGAAGACTCAAGACCTTTTCAAACCTATCCAACTCTTAAAACTTTATCCTTAAATTTTTCCTACCTCATTTATGGAATTTATAATGTATATTAGTCTTTACAAGTTCTATTAGAAGCATTATACAATGTTTTAGTGTTTAGACTCCTTGGAAAGCTCATTTTCATCATCGTGAAGAAGGGAGAAGAGGAGCTTGTCTTCAAGAATAAAAATTATTCCATGTATGGTATTATAATAGCATAATAGACCTTTAAAATTTCCTTGGAAGACATAAAACACTCAAAAATACTCAATTTTGCACTAAAACCATGAATTTTTTCTCAAATCCTTATTTCCCTAAAAATAGATAAATCTCAATGTTTGGAAGAATATAGACATGGATATGGAAAAATGAGAGTATATTTATATACCCTCTATCCATTTAAATATCCAAATAAAATTTTGTGATCATATCCTAAGTGTAGATGTACTTTATAATTCATTTTCTCTCCCAAATTAGGTCTAATTAGCCCTCCTTGGTCTAACAAGTAGAAAATAGGTCATTGGGAGCTCCCACACATGGAAAATTCTCTAAAATATTTTGATTCACTTTTACCACACTGTCAAAAACTTCCATGTCATTTTTAGGTCCCTAATACCCTATGGAAGTGTGGAAACCAAGAAAACACCTTGCTTCCTTACCATATTTTGAGCCTATTTGGGACTCATGGAAAATGAACATAGTTTGGCCACTTATATAATCTATAATTAAAGATTTTGGACTTTAATATAAAAAAAACTCTGAAAGGACCTCATATCATTATTTGGAAGTTATCCCCTTCTTATAACACCTAGAACCATGTAAAAATAGGCTATTTGGGTAGTCCATAAAATTTAAGTACATGTGAAGAACCTCCTTTGAGTCCTCAAAAACATAAAAGAGGTTTTAGGATCAAATTATGACATTTTATGTGCATTTGAAGTCCATTTCTCTTCATTGGTCACAATCAAGGTTTTAGAAGGTTTTAAGTCATGTCTGGGGTCTCAGCGATTGTTCATAAAGATGGGATGTCCAAATGACATCCTTATACCTAAAAAACCTTATTAACTAACCTACTCATCTATCCAAAATGGATCATATCCCCATGCTAAGTTTGAGAGATGGTATGAGCATCTGAAGTTACTCTCAAGTGTCTTGTTTAACACTCTTGAGGCTCAAGAGAGGTCTAATCTAAGTTTTGGGTCTCAAAAATCACTATTACTTCTTGGAGGAGTTCAAAAACATCTATATCAACCCAAAAATTATTATACATTCTTTTTAAGTGATCATTACCCCTATATATACAACTGGTACACTGATCAAGGTACTTGGGGTGTAAGCTTTTTCTTTCTTTATCAGCCCTCAAGGGAACTTGGATGAAAACCTAAGATTGAGTACCTCTTATAGGTACATGTAAACCTTTTTAATGATTTTATGTTTCTTCAAGATCCATTCATGAGGTATATAAACTTTTTTTGATTCTTTGAAACCAGATAGACACACTTAGTCTCAAGACTGCCCCTTACCAATGGAGTGGGCAAGGTCTAAGATAAAATGGTGGGTATTTCCCCTTTTGGTATGAATTTTAATTTGATATGGATGAACTTTTAAAATAATTATAACAATATTTACCAAATTTAAAATCTTGATCATTTTTATAGAGGCCTTAAAGCACCATTTTACCTCATGACTGGCTAGGTCTATTATGTGCAATGTTTCTTCATTAAGTCTAGATTGTGTTTTTTTACCTTCTCACACTTTTCATCAGATTTGAGGTCTAAATTTTTTTTGATTAATTATTTAAACCATTCACCAAAATTACTCTTTCATACCTAGTCTTCACTCATTCCTCAAATTCAGTAGAATCTCATAGAGAGTTGGCAAAACTATAGGTTACTTTATTAAGATGGTTAACTTTGTTATTTTGTGTATCTAGGATATCATCTTCATATAATGAAATTTTAAATAACCTTGAACATGTCTAAAATATTTAATAAATTTTCAAAACATCTTTCAAACACTCCTTTGCCTCTTTTCTAGGTTTGATTCAACTTGTTCCACTAGCTAATTATAGGTGATTGCTTATTATGGTCTTGACTATGCATTAGTGTTTTAAGACCTCACATCTTCAGCCTATGACCTCCTCACTAAATTTAAATAGTAATTTAAATTGTTTTAGTATTTAAATTTTTTTCAAATCCACCTTAAATATTTCTTTACCCCTCCTCTCACTAGATTAAAGATCTACTATCACTTAGAGTAACTTGCAGGTACACTTAGAGTAACCTATAGGTACACATTTTTTATCTATGTATATGGTATTTTGAATATATTCTTTAGTTGTATATATTTATGGTGAAATTATATATAATAATATACATTCACACATAGACTCCACTCATATTTTATTTTAATTCTTTTGAAACTCATTTCTAGCACTCTCCAAACTCATAACCATGACATCTCAACCATGTTGAAACTTGTCCTTGATTGTTTACTAAAAGTACTTAGTTGTAGGTGTTCTTATTATAATCTTGACTATGTGAGGTTTATAAACCTATATTTAATATTATATCATTAATATTCTCCATGCTCTTAAACTTTCTTGAGAATTTCAAAATTGGACTAAAAACACCCTTCAGATAGTCTGTCTTCTTTCCTAGGCTTGATGTCATGTCATCCCACTAGAAGCTTGTGTATGGCCCTTTAGTGCCATGAGTGTGTTTTGTGATTTTAATATCTCACTTAAATATTACAACTTTTCTAATTACCTATGAATTTTATTTCGGTCTCAATAGGGTTCAGGCATCAACACTCTCCTCTTCTCCTCTTTCTCTTGATTGATTGTATGCTAATTAGATGATTATAGGTGGAATTTTAGGGTAATTTGTGCATATTGATGTGAAATGGGAGATAAAAATATATTTATGTGTTCATTATCATGTATTTTTAACTTCACATCTACTTAGGAAAACTTAGGAGGTAGTTTAAACTTCTTTCATACCTCCAGTCTCCTCTAATACACCACTTCTCGTGTAGTATCCTTGACTGTACATTCACCTTGGTGATTTTAAGTATAGAGTTAAGTCTTATATATATGAATTTAAATTTTTTAAACTCATTATTTATATTTACATATATTTTAAATATATTCATATTAATTATTATCCACTATCACTCTCTACAGTGCTCATATGTCTTTTGTGACCTTTTGAAATCATTTTCTACTTATCTTTTTTTGTACAAACTTGTAAGTGGATTTTAATACTTATAAATAATGTAGGTTATTATATTAACTAAAATTAATATCCATTTTTCCACAATGAGGACCTTTTATAATTTTAATACATCATTCAAACTTTGATTGTATTTGTTATAAACCCTATCCACTAGAAACTTACTTTGTATAGGTATCCTGACTATGTTCTTAAGTATGGATGTAGGTGCAAATAGGATAATATTTCATGCAGGTATTATCAACATTTTGGAAGAGTCCAATATTACTTGATAAGGTTTTATTTATATCCATATAATATGCATCTTATCACTTTCCTTCTATCTATAACCTTCTCTTCATTACACTATATGAGTCAATAAAAGGATGATTATAGGTCCTTATTATACTTATACAGACTATAGATGGATTTTCTAGTGTTTGACTTATCAACCTCTTATTGATATACAATATATGAAACTATAACATATTCATAATAAATTAAAACCAAGAGGAACTCATTTCAAGTATTGTGACCTTAAGACAAGAAGCTCACACTTTAAAACCTAACTGATTGAGGTATTGTTCATATATGTAGGTGGAGATTAATGCTTTTATAGATTGTGGTTAACAATCACTTTAACATTCCATATACCTCTATGGTCTCTAATTACTTGATTATTCATTTTTCATTATTTAATTTTCTTCAATGAGGTTAGAATAGTATGGAAATAATAATCATCCCATTACCTTAAACAATGCAAACTTACCTCAAACTGAGTTCTAGGGAAGTTTTCCTCATGATTTTGATGAACATTAAAGCACAACTAAGCACTCACTTATATTTTAAGGACCTATACAATATATAAAACCTTGAAAAATTATTTTTAATGCTCATAACATATCCATAAGAGTATAAAGTCTTCTGGAATGTCTCTTAAGTTGAAAAAATAGTAGCATGTAGTCTTTTAGAGTTATTTTAGTCATTTAAGGCTTTGAACTAAATCTTAATCCCAAGAGTGTTTCTATCCATCTTTAGGATTACATGAACACTCTAAATTAATTTTATGATATTAAAATGAACCTATTCATCTCTGTGAATCCTCATAACTTACATTACCTACCATGATATCCTTCTGGCCTACCTATTAGGCTTACAACTAAGATTTTGAGCTCTTAAGAGAGTATGGTCCTTGCAACTCAAATGGAAAGTATTATAGAGTAAAATTAATACTTATCATCCTATATATTCACCTTAATATCATGAAAACATTTTTAATATTCTCTTTACACAATGAACATCTCATGATATCTACAACTACACCTTGTAGAAGGGTCAAATGACCAACTAGGTTGTATCAAGAAAAATATCTTCAAAACTAGAGTAAATGAAAAATTTATTGGATGAAATATATTAAATTTACCTAAAAACTTATCTTTAAAAATCTTTAAAAAAACTACATTCCATTGATATACCAATACTTCTTAAAAATTGCCAAATCTTGAGTCAAGACAGGCAACCTGTTACCTATAAAAAAAATCCCTGTGTCAAGATAAATTAACTGATGATTAAAACATGAAAAAAGTCTTATTTAACACTAAAATCATCCCCTTAAAACCATTTATCTCCATAAATATTATAAGTGAAGGAATGGAAGCAAACTTGGACCTTATCTAGATGACTAACTCATAGTGACCCCCTTATGATCTTAGCGATTGTTCATAAATATGGGGGAAAAAATATAAAAATAAATTCCAATAATTTAAATTTAATTAATCTCCCTATTATTTTAAAAAAATTTAACTCCTAACTCTCTCTCCTTTATCTGTATCAAGAACTTGAAAACTACCCTTCTCGAGTTGCCAAGGAGGTTGATATGGGACATAAAATAGTTTTCTTCATTTTAATACATAAAACATTTTCTAAATAACTTTTTTGACATTTTCATGGTCAAATAATGACCTAAAAATTCCTTTATCTCAATTTTTAATTGAATAACTATACAAATAGCCTTAAAATAGGCTTTTTTAGCACTAAAACTATCAAAAACACTTGATAAGTTTGATGAAACTAATAAAAAATAGATCCATTATAATTTTAATTCCTAAAAAAGTACACCATGTTCTAATTATGACTTTATACCATCATTCACATTCAAAACCTGCTCTAAAATCCATAAAATGACCCAAAATGCAATAAATAAGGTCATGAAGTTAGTCAAACATGTCACCAACTAGTTAGACCAATTATAAAAAATTATATAACTATAATAAAATCCAAAAGACCTATTAGGATGTTTTTGACCCTTTTTGCCTCTTGACACAAGCTGGAACTAGTCATAAAGTGGTTATACAAGAAATAACCATGGTGACCAAAACTTAATTTCATCAAATCTATCTTAAAATCTGATAATAAAGGATTTATATGAATATTACAAGGAAATTACAAGATAAACACACCAATTTATAATTAAAACAAAATGGAAATTAAAGTTTCAAATGGTAGGGGTGACAATTTGACCTATGACATCAAACTTGTCAATAGTTACATTTGGAAATGTGACCCTTATCAAATGATGGGAAAAAATATTGGCTAAAGAGATGCACTAACATCCTCAAGTGGTCTTATCACCCTTTTAGTAATGGGTGTTATATTCCATTAGTTCCATCTATCTAACATCTAGAAAAATGAGTAAACCATAGTATGTACTAATTATATCACCAAATGGGCATAAGTTCAATCTCTACCATTTTATCATGAAGTTAAAATGTGTTTCTACAAGATTCTTTATCACTTTGGAGCACTTAGATACATATTTTTAAGGAAATAAATTTGCATCTAATATGATCAAATATTTCATATGTCACTATTAAATCATCCAAACAAATTCATCATCTTACCACCCTCAAGCCAATGGTAAAGTTTAATTCAACAATAGATAATTAGATAACATCCTAATAAATATAATAGATATCAATGGGAAACATTTGGATTGCAAGTTACCTATATTATTTTGGGCATACAACACAAAATGGAAGTACACTATAGGTTTTAATCCATATGGACTAGTATATGTAAATTAGACATTACTTCCAATTGATTTTGAATTTTAGACATTAATACATCATTGGAAGTAGGCATAGACTTGATAGAAGAACATAAATATAGAATTATTCAATTGAATGAAATATATGAGATAAGACTTGAATAATTTTAGTAGAAAGAACTTATTCAATATCAGAGGAAAACATGACATGACCATCAAATCAAGGAAATATAATTAAACCAAGGTGATTAGGATTTTGATTCCAAATATCAACATTTGAAAGGTAAACTCTGCACCAGATTATGGTTAGATAATGGTTCTATTCATCTATTACAAATTTATGTAAATAGGAAAACACTTTTAGTAAATATACATATATTTAAGCTATATCATCAACCTCTTAAAAAATAAGAGTTTTAAAAGCAAATTTAATCCTAATCATAATTTAGTTAAATGGAAGAACTTATTTCATCCATCATAACCAAATGTTAAGGGTTTGTGTCAAAAAAAGGATGGGGGTTTAAAACAAACAAATTAAAAATCTTATTCCCATTAAAAATAAAAATATGAAAATAACAAATAATAAATAACAAAAAAGGTGAAAAACATGAAAACCAGCAAAATGCAACTTTTTCAAGAGACAAAAATAAAGATAGTACTTTTGACTAACTTCATTTGTTCTTTTTCATCATCCTAGGATACATGGTAGATTATAAAGTGAATATGATCACATGTAATATAAAATATATACATCATATTTATATGATTGAAATTATTTATGATTTTTATGTTGTCATTTTAATATCTATTTTCCTAACAGGGGTCTTCCAAAAAGTGGTTCTTTCTAAAAAGTGGTCTTCTAAGAAGTGGTACCTTCAAAAAAGGGTACTTTATAAAAATGGATCAAAATTTGGCACATATACTAGTTTTTTTTGACAAAATTGTATACATCATGAATTGGAAATGATGTCACTAGGGATGATGTAAGCAAGGTACTTTTGAAAAGAAACATTCTTGTAAGGACACTTATGGCAAATAATGACTTGGCATGGACATAGTCATGATTTCAAGTGAAAGAAAAGATGGTGATAAAATTGGAACATATAGGGAGGAAAAGTATTGATTTGAGTCACCTAAAATATCCTCACATGCCACAATAAATGTTCCTCCTTACCAAGAATGTCTAATCTTAGTAACTGAATCTAACTCTTGGATAGTTCAAAAGCTAGATAATAATTCACTATTTTTTTCAGAGATTACTTATTACTCTTTGCACTCAACTCTTACTATTTATGATCTTGATACCTACCAAGTTGCTTATGTAAATCTCTATAAATATTTACAAGTTTTTATGGGATATAAAAATAAGTATGAAATAGAATTTGTATAACTCCTCATTCAAGATAGAACAATGGAAATTATGTTTCAAGAGGCAGGTTAGTTGAATTTTTTCAAAAAATTCCATGGCTATGATGAATAATTAGTATACTAATGTATCATAAATTTGGAGGGAGAACATTCTAAATTGAAATAAATAAAAAATTTAGTAAGGAACTCCATTATCAATCAATTATTTGACATTCCTAAAATTGGTATGTATATAACCAAAAAATCTTCATATAAATATTTGATTCAAGTATTTCATGTGCTAGGAGAAAAAAATCATGAATTTATTATGAACCCATGAGGGGTGAAAAAGGGGATAAAAATGGAATTCCTTTTAGAATCTTGGATAATTGTATCTTATTAGGTTATTAAATTATTCACTTGTGATGGGTAATATGGATCAATATTTGGAGATGTAATGATAATTTTAAACCATCTTAGGAATGAGAAGGATAAAACTTAGTGTAGGGTGAATTTACCTCATTTTATTCATGGTAATATTTATATCATGGAAAATAACTAAGTCTAAATGGTTGAATCAATTAGGTACGATGGATTGAATCAATTAATTTTACAACACCACCTTCTTAAGAAAGTTGATGGAGAGGCAAAATGATATGCATTTTTGGAATAGAATCTAAATAAAATTTTAGTAACTAAGATAAGGAAATTATCATCTTCTCTCACACGTAGTTTTTTTCTTATTCAAGAAACCAAAATAGAGGAGTCATCTCTAGATCCATCAAATAAAATGATATTAATAAAAATAGAGACTCTTAGAGCCACCTAAAGTGAAGCTCCTGAACCAGTAACAAAAACCATTCCAATTATGGAAATATCTAATGATGATGATGAATATTTGGAAACCCCCCATTCTAGAGTATTGATATGGAGTACAATAAAAAAGACTCAAATTAAGGAGTCTAAGTTAGAAACATTTTTAATAATAAGGATAAAACTTATCCTCTTTGAAGATAATGACCTTGACAAAAGGTAGGATAGTAAAGAGATAATTGAAAGTTTTAATAAAAAAATACATATTGAATAAAATAAGATAACTCATAAAATTTACAAATGTGTAGAGGATTAAATAATAATATAGGAACCATCCATAGGAATTGAGGATCTTGTAGCCATGCCTGAAGAATTCATAACTGAAGAAACATTGGAATAACCTCCTTAACCTTCTTCATCTAAGCCAACTATTAATAAGGGTAAGGTCCCTATACAAGAATAATAATATCATCCCTCTAGACCTAATAAAGATGAAGATATTGTACCAAGCAATGGTTGTCTATATTATAGGTATCTTTTAGGAAAATATAAGAAGAGATTGCCTTCATCAAGTAAATTCTCAAAGTTAAGGAAGAACATATTTCCTCTTTACAAAAATATTTAAGAGAGATTAAGATCAATCCCTCACTAAAGATAATGATATTTATTATTTGAATTAAATTATACTATAAGACCCTTTAGTATTTATTATAATCCATGTATCTCATGGTGTGTAAACTTAATTGATCTATACTAACATTATGGCTACTTGGGAATATATATGCCAAACTCTAATGAAAGTTAAGATATAAACTAAAATTCTAAAATGGAAACTTCAAGAAGAGAGATAGAAAAAAGGAAAGGTTGAATCTATGTCAAAATTTACCTATGAAATAGGAGATAAACTCCTTGCCTATAAAAGATCTACCCTTAGGTATGATATTTTCTTACAAGAGTAGTTTTATAAATGAAAACTATTAATAATCTCATGTGGATTGCCTCTTGATTTTAAGGAAGATAAATATTTTATAGAGAATTATTACTCTATCTCTTTTGATAAACAAAATCTCTTATATGTTTTTTTATTATGTAATTTCCTTATAGATCATATTTCATCCTTATTTATCAATTATTTTTTAGGAGAAGATCAACATAGGGCTTACATCTCTACTATTAAAAATCAAATTTCTTGGAATGAGAAGATAGAGTAATATTTTGTGCAATTCAAAACTATTGGGATCTTTATGAGTCTTGAATTCACTAATCCATAAAACCATATTCCCATTTTCTAAAATATTGTATATAATACAAAAGTTAGAGAGAATTATATAAAAAACATGTGTAAATGAATTACTAATTTTGAGGTTTATACTTAGAATAATATCATTAAAACATTTTTTTCATGTGATAAGAGATGGGATACACTAATCATTCCTTTTAAAATAAGACAGGTCATTTATCCTATTAATATTAGTTGGTGTTTTAGAAGGGCTGGAGATATTGTATAAACTATGAAATAATTTAAATAGGCATATGGATGGTAATGATTAATATGAGGTATAGACCTTCATTAATACTTAGTCTTATGTCTCCATAGAGAAACACTGCACCTCAATAACTAGATTGATTTGAGAGATAGAAGGCTCAAGTGAGATAATTTTAGGGCCATGCAAATACAAAATAATCAAGTTGGAGTACATAATATGACATCTATGATCTTAATAAAAAACTAAAAAATGTGGTACTTGACAAAGAGTAGATAGGACCCTAGCTTGAAAGAATACTTGTAAGAAGTAAAATGTGGTGGAGATGATGAGTTTATGATATGGCTCATTATATTAAAATAATACCACTTATTTTCCCTAATAACCTTATTTTAAGTGGATTTTTATACTCATAATAGGACTCATTATTAATTTAAAGAATAAAATGAGTTATTTATCTTGATTATACTATGTAAGCCATTGTTATCTATTTTGACCACTATGTTATAATAATTACATGTAAAAGACACTAGTTTTGTATGTAAAAGTTATATTTAAATACTATAGTTATAACTAGGACTTTTTGGCAATAAAAAAATACTAAGGATCTATTTTTATGAACTTTTTATCTCTAAGGAGTTTAAGATGACATATTTCCAAACCTTTTATCTATCTCTGAAGATCCCCAGATTTAATTTAGAAGCCATTAGTTTATATCCAAAAGTCACCAGACTTTATCTAGAGATCTATAGTCAACCTATAGTTAACCATTACTTTACATATGTAGATATATAAATTTATTTCTAGTTTATATAGGATCTAGGATCACTAGATATATATATGTCTGATATAGAGATTTACATATGAGATGCAAAAAAATTTAAATTTTTTGTTGAAACATTTTGAATGTTAAATATATGATTTCTGAATATAGTATATCCATATATAATAACTATATTTATGTAAGTTTAACACAAAGGAAATGCAAATACTATGTTTTTCTCTACTAACTGAATGAGATTCCAATGGTTATAATTAATAATTAAGTGCAGCCCATTCACCAACAATAGATAAGCAATCATGCAAGAACCATAATCTAGTGCTTTCTAACCATTTTCCTAAGAATTTAGAAAGGATGTCATTATGAAATAAAATAAGATCTTAGTTAGGATATCATACGGCTAGTTTTTACTCTATCCTTGAACAAGATGTTGAAAAAGTTGTGATATATAAATAATGTCCATTTGATGATATAGGTAGTAAATAATTAAGGAGTGATTAGTTTTAATATTACCATTTTGATTATTGTAAGTGAAATTTCATATGAATGAGATGTTGAGTTTATGTAATCTTTCCATTCTTAAGAGTGTTTATTTGTATTGTGAGGAGAAAAAAAGTCCCAATCAATCAAATAATAAGGATCCATTTGGTATTCTTTTTTATCATGATTTTTTATGTGTTTTAAGTGTGTGATCTATTTTCATGAAAAGTACTATTTTATGTGTTTAACCTATAGTGTTATTTTCATATGTATACTTACCTTGAAAAATATACTTTAAAATATTACCCTTTAAATTATTAATTTATAAGCATATAATTTCCATCAAACTAGATTAAAACATAATGTTTTACTATCATCCAATTACATTTCTAGAAACTAGATTATTTAGTGTAATTTACATTCATGCGATTTAAATTTCAAAAAAATTGATTAGCAATGTGTAATTTTAATTTATAAAGTAGTGTGTTTCATTTATCAAGTATTTATATTACATTTGAATTCAATAAAATTATATTTTAGAGAAATAGATTAGATTATCCAAAAATCACCCCAAAATAATATTGTTAGTTATAAGCATTTACATATCCTATTGCAGGTAGCTATTGGACACTACCTAGATTGACATGACATATATCATCTAAATGAAGAGAAAATAATGATCCTCATCCTAATAATTATACATAAAGATTAGATTATTTAAATGTAACAACATGTGAAATCACACTATCCAAAATATATTGACCCATTGTATTTATTTTTATAGCATCCGTACTTTCCCAAAATTCACCAATGCCCATATGATTCATATTAATAACATTCACATTTTAAATTATTATAAATATAATAGATATGGGATCATATCCCATGTATTTTAATTTTATTTTTGATGAGGAAGTTAAAAAGATATATAACTCGAGAAATCAAATTCAATTTTTTATAGATAAGACTAGGAGGAAGAAAATCCTTTGGTGGGAGAACTAGATTCAACAAAGTAGACATAAAATTATATACAACTTATTGAAGGTCCATTCAAAATTTTCTTGTGATAATATGAATTAATCAAGGTCTAACCATTTGGATATATCAGTTCCTATAAATAACATATAAATAGTAATCAAAACACATTTGAGGAAGAATTGTATGAGTTTTCATTTATGGAAAAAAATCCATAATTTTTCCTTATTTTTGTATGAATAGGAGATAATGCCAAACTTAAAATTAAGCATGAAAATAAAAGGGAGAATAAACAAAAAACTTGAAACTAACCTTTGATATATAAAATATAATAACTGAGGGAGAAATCAATGTTTTCGAGATCAAAACTAGATTTATATTAATCAAGAGTTATTGAGAGGAATCCAACACTAAAAGAGACAAATTTTAGTCTCAAAATGCATGTCACCAAGTTTTAACATGATCTATATTACGTTCCAATAAATTTTTAATGAATTATAATTTTATTTCACCAATTTAAGTTTATAAAACGTACTTTACATTATCTTGAGTCCCATGGTTTTGCACCAAGATTTATGTTACTAGATTAAGATTTGAATCCAATTTTTTTCCTTTTTTGAAAGATTTCAATCTCTATTTGAGAATAATTTTAGGTCTTAATTAATATTTTGATATTGAAATTTGTTTATGTTGCATGTAAAACTAAATACCTTCACTATTATCAACCTATCTTAATTTATAATGACCATTTATAGCTATAGAAGAAAGATTATTTTGGAAAAAAACACAAAAGTGCTATCCAAGATTTTAAAAGACATACCAAAATATAGAATTAAAACACCTTGAAGTGCATAAACATATATTTACATCCAATGGTTGTCTTGAAATATGAGAAAAAATTTAAACAATATTTAGACCTGTTCGAGCTTGAGAGAGTGATTAACATTATTTGAAGAATTCATGATATGACTACAAATTTATATAGCCTTAAAAGGTTGTTTATAATTGTGCACATGTACCTATGATTTTAGTTGATCATGGGAAGACCAATAATATAACTATGAACATCTCTTGAATAATATTTAGGTATGTGTGTTTTATATGCTTCATTTACATGCAAAATAATCTTAATAAGTTTACATAGGTGAAATATAATTCAATTTTTTTTTGAAAATTATAGTTTGTATATTTATCAAAGTCTATTTGTCTACTTTGTGTGTTTTTTAAGGTTCCTTTACATGAAAATGGATTGAATAAGTGTGCATAGGTGAAATAGAGCTCAAAACTTCATATAAACTAGAGTGGATACTTTTTGAATGTTCATTATATATGTTTACAAGTTTTTGAAGCCTGTTATACATTGTAAAATGTTCTCATGAAGTCTAAAAATTAAAAATAAAATCCAAACCTCCATAATAAACTACAATTTATACTCTTTTTAAATTCCACATTTTACTTACTAGTTTCAGGTAGAAATTTTACATGTAGAATATACTGAAGGGGCACACATGTATAAAATAATGTTGTAAAAGTTGGATAAGACAAGTCCTAGAACATTTTAGAGTCTGGGTAATTATCATTAGGTTTTATATGTCTTATTACATTCAAAACATGGTGGTAGAAAATGCATGTAAAATGACACAAATATAGTCACACATAATATTTTTAATACTTCTTAGTGTCCAAGAAACAACATGTGGGTTTGGAAGAATAATTTTACAATGAAAAGACTATCAAAATCCAAAACTACAAAATAACTATAGGAATGTTACAAAAAATATTTGGAAAATTATAACCACTATTGAAACTACCAATTAGAAGAGGACTGAGTTGTAGATCATGAATTTAAAAAAGGGTTAGTCAATCATTATTAAATAAAACCAAAAATAAATTGAATAACATAACACTAATATTAATCCATAGGGTGAGTAGGGTAAAAAATAAGAGTGAATCAAGTAGAAAGTAAATAAACACCATTATACCTTCCTTGGAAACTTCTTTGTTTATCGGTGAAAATAGGTTTGTGCTTGGCTTGTAGAGCTAGAGGTATTTAGAAATGTTGACTCTGTACATGGGAAACATTTCCCTTTGTTTACTCTTTCATTGGCTTGGAAATTAGCATAATAATTATGAAAAAAATGTGAATCTCTAATATGCTTTAGGCATAGTAAGTTTAGTTTAAGAGAGCTTGTATACAATAGAGTTAAAGGCATCAATTTATATACTTTTGGTTTGAATGTTGATTGTCCATATTGAGATGGAAATCAAGGGACCAATATGAGTCCTCAATTATCATAAATGAAAGAGATGGAGTATGTCATATAAATCTAAGAAATTGAAATCATTACCCCTCTTTGAGTGTAAGATTGATGTAAGAGGAAGAGTGTGTAAGAAGGGTGTAAGATATCTTACTTACACACTTGGTATGATGATATCACCTTCAGTGAAGAAATAATTCAATTTGAGCATTTATAAAATAGATATTCCAAATCCATGGGATTTTTCATTAGGGGTATATTAGGTTAATTAATTATTTAATTAATTAACCATTAGAGGAAAAGTGATTTTAGTAAGGTTGAATGTGTTAATAGAAGACATAATTAGAATTAAAACAAAGTGTTTGATTTTAAGTGTCTACATTTTGACCCTATTTGAGAAGGAATTATGAGATATAAGGAAAAGTAATGAAGTAATGTATTTTAAAATAATTAAAAACTAATAATTTAAGTTTTAAAAATGAGATGAAGAGATAAATAGTGACCCATGATGCCCCCTTGAGAAGACATACAAAGATAAAAGACACATATGGGTTATCAAAAAAGAGAGGAAGAATAAATAGTGTGGAAATTAACCCATTAATGAGATTAACCCAAATGAGCTAATGCTTTCATGATTTTATTTCCAATGTTGGAGAATAATAGAATTTTATTGACCCCAAGATAAGAGGAATTGGGAAGGATACATAACAAAACAAGCAACACACTTTGACTTACCTCAAACAAGGTGAAAGATAAATCATAATAAACAATAAATGATTATCTTGACCTAAGAGGGGGCATGATTGATTAATTATTTATCCCAATAGGATGTATTTGATCATGATTAAAATATTTTCCCTAGTAGAGAATATTTTATTGGTAATTAGACTAGATGGTTTGCCCCAATAGCGTGGATTTGATCAGTAATCAATCTAAATGGTATGCCCCAATAAGGTGGATTTTTGTTTTGACAAATGATTATTAGGAAATTGATTGATTATCAAGAATAGTTTAAGGATGTAACCTATTACATAGACTAAATATGATTAGGTGCAAATGCAAGTGTATATGGTATATTGATTATTCAAATAATAAAGAAGCCACAAAAAATATGGACGTAAGGATGTAAAAAGGTGATGAGACAATGATGAAGACTAATGATTAAATAAATATGAGATAATGTTGGTTGATTTGATCCTAGATACTGAATGTAATTGAGTGTTTCCTACATATTCCATATGGACTGTAGGATAACATAGTTCTCCCAATAATTTGGAGAAAATGGAATATGTTAGATTGGATGATGAATAAAATATGGTTAGAACTTTTTGTATATGTTTATTTATAGATGTATCATGAGTAGCAAATATATTATAAATGTGATATAGTCATAGTGCTTATATTGGTAGACAAGGGAATTTTTACTATGACATCACGTCTTAGACCTCCAATAATTTATTTTTGATGTAGCACATGATGGTATGCAACATGATATAAAAAACCATGATGATCAGATCAAAATATGCATAAGGAATGATCCATAATCTAATAGACAATTAAAAATAATTCATGAATGATAAAAACCATGATGGTAATGCTCATGAATGCTAATGAATGGACTCAAGTAAAATTTCTTGATAGGAATCACCATGTTAATAACCCTATTGGCATAATAGACTGATTCAAGGAAAGAATGAGGAAATAAAAAAATAAGAAAATAAGAAAACACATGCACAAATTGAAAATAAAATCATCTTATCAATTAACCAAGTAAAAATCCATGTGCTAAGTCTCAACGAGAAGATAAACTAGATGGTTCCCCCAAGCAAGGAAACATGTAATGGAAGGACACATCTCAAGGTGGCTAAAATTATTGGACCTAATAATGAATCAACACAAATAGGGTATATTTGGGAAATACTTATCCCAATGGTTCATAAAATGAATGACTCAATGAAAATCAAGGATAATGACTAAATTTAGGATAAGACATTTTTTAAATTTTTTGTGTGTTTATATCTCTTATGGAAATTTTAAGCCTTTTTAAAATTTTAGGATTTTTTGATTGTTTTTATTTTTTAATGTTTTTGTTATCTCAAATCAATGGAGGATTAGGATATGCAAAATCTTTTAACTTGTAAAATAGTGAGAGTGAGACTTAAATTTCTCACAAATTAGTGAGAATGTGGCTTAAATTACTCATAAAATAAAGAGAACATGGCTTAAAATGCTCATAAAATGGTAAGAGTGTGCCTTAACATTATTGAAAAATGGAAAGAGTGTCGTTTAAAATGATCTAAAAATGGAGAGAACATGTAAATGGGGTGGTTGATCTAACCTCATAAACTGAGCACTACTGATTTATCCTTTAAGGGTTTTACACAAGTAATTCCTATGTTTAGTTAAAGGGATGAGATGTGTAAAATAGTCAAATAATATGAAATAATTTAGTACTTATTTGTTATATATTTTTAAATTATTTGAATTTTTAAAAATATTAATAAATATGTTTAAATATAGACTTATATAGAAAGTGACTATCATAGATGTTCTGTGTTCTAAAAATTAAGTTTTGGACAGGTCTAAGTGTCATCAATAGAGTCTCAATATTTGTTTTCTCATTAAATAATATAACCCAACCTAGAAAGTAGTGCCATACTACTATATTATCATCAAAGTGGCACTAGTATCCTTTTTGAATTATTATTCCTATTTTCTAGGAGAACTTGTGCCTATGTTTTTAGATCATGTTATTACATGCATAAAATGTAGAAATCTATGTTATTCTTGTAAAACTTGATTTAGTGTGCAAACACTAATCCTCTTTGAAAATATAGAATGAGAAATAAATTTGTGTTAATTAGTGGGATAGTCTAGGCATCCTTAACACCCCAATGTGAAGAGAGTTGTCTACATACCAATACTTTGAGGAGGGATCAATCTTAATGTAGTTCTCCCACCTAGTGTTTGGTGCAAGTGTAAGTGAGTGATAGAACAAGAGTGGGCTTGGATGCCTTGAATGTGATTGAGATTATAAATTTGAAATATGGGTTTAGATATATTGTAGATGGTAGTATTCAAAAGCAAGGCATAATAGGGATCAAATACCTTAATTTTTCTCAGCTTGTCTTTTGTTTGAATAGATTTTTTCATCTAGAGAATAAAAGTCAAATAGACTTGTATTTATAGAGATCTATAGATTTTATGGATAATAAAATTTACTTAGGCCAAACTTAGGAGGGGCACACATTTGAAAATGTATCCATTCAGGAGAGTTAGGGAAAATGACACTAGTGTCCAATTGGGGACACTAGCACCATGTGGCTATAGTGTCCCAGATTTGGCACTAATGTTCACCTAGTAGACTGTTGGGTAAAGTGGTATGGGATCTAATAAAGTTTTATTAGGATTATGTTTGATATGGATATAGATGTATGTGGTCTACATAGTGACTATAAAATTGTGGTAAAGGCTCTACGAGAGGTTTATGATTAATTTAAGAATAATCTAACTCAAGCAACACTCTTAGCATCCAAATACCACTTTCAGGTGATTACATTCCCCCCTGCCCACCCTTTATGCTATAAATACAAAAAAGTGAAATGAATCGTATAAAGGAAAAATAAGTGAATCCCATGTAGCTGAGTCTGAGTATGTGAATATGGGTCTACATATGTGAAACTTGATCTAAAACAATGACCTACAATGAAAAATGCAAAAAATAGTCCTTAAGAGATGATCAAAAGTAAAATGCTATGCTAAATAAAGTAACTGAGTAAAGATGACTAAAAAAGATAGGAAAGGAATGAATAAACTTTGTTGGGTATGCAAACCAATGCATGAACCTAGTGACAATCTATGTGTGTAAGTGTACATAGTGATCATATTATTTAATAACTTGGAATGAGATAATAGCTTGCTTAATGGGTGGCTCAAGAACTCAATCTGATTTTGACTCCATTATTTCCCACCCTTACATAATGGATCCTAATCTATGAATAACTTGGATAAGACAATAAGTGTGTCTAACCCTCTCATATGGGTGGATCAATAACTTAATTAGGCCATGACTCCATTAATACCCACCTATGTCAAGTAGAATCATCTTTAATTGAACTATGCAAAGTGCTAAAATTATCAAACTGAGTATATCTAACTATGTATATTAGCTCCATAGATACTCAGGTATAGTAGATAACTCTAAGCCACTCAGGGATGCCAACCAGTATAGATGGAATAAGGCATGAATCTAGTGTTAACCTATAATATGATATCAAGTGTTTATATCATAGATAATGACATGAAGTTTTCCATTCCATCTAATCAACTTGTGTGTAGTTGAGTATATTTAAACTATGTGCCATGCACATGCCCCCAAATTTGGTATCTGAGTATACTAAATCTAAACTGAGTATGTAATGACTGAATTTGTGTATCTAAACTAAATGTGGGAGTGATAATACCATTTATTATTCCCCTAAATTTAAGAAATTGGTATGAATCTGAGCTGAAATTAGTATATCCAAGAAAAATATGAACATAACTATCAAACTTGTGACTATATCTATGCAAATATTTATTATATGTGGTGTACTAGTTTGGCTAATCTAGACTATCCTAAAGCTAATGATATTGGATAGTAGTTCCTTGTAATGTAAAATATCACCCTATGGTGATAGTGTCCCAATCTAGGTGTTAATATCTATCTAGTTTGAAATTTGCGTGACTAAATTGCTTTCTGAGTCTATTTTTTCTTATGTCTGCCTTGTGTCTAATTTCTAAAACTGACTCTTTATGCTAAATTTTTTCTATGAATAGTAATGTAATAGCCTAATATTTGTGACAAACCCATATGAATGCCCCATATTTTGAGGTTATTTATGAAACCTACATAAGAACTATCCTCAAAATAAGTAGCTATGCAAAATGTGTTAGCTAAATTATATGCATGATATTCCAATACAATGTACAAACATAACATCAGGATGTAAATTAATATTAGCATAAATAATGTAGGATCTATGTTTTAATATAGAATTACCCAAGGGTGTCAAGATATATGTATTCAATATACAACATCAAATTTTAGTAACTACGTAGGGGGATGGGGTATGATGTCCATCTGGGCACCAAAGTAGGAAGGGTATATGCATGATTTCCCTTATGGCATGAAAAAATTATGTGTGCATGTGTGTGTGTGTGTGTGTGTGTGTGTGTGTGTGTGTGTGTGTGTGTGTGTGTGTGTGTGTGTGTGTGTGTGTGTGTGTGTGTGTGTGTGTGTGTGTGTGTGTGTGTGTGTGTGTGTGTGTGTTTGTGTGTGTGTGTGTGTTTGTGTGTGTGTGTGTGTGTGTGTGCACGTGTGTGTGTGTGTGTGTGTGTGTGTGTGTGTGTGTGTGTGTGTGTGTGTGTGTGTGTGTGTGTGTGTGTGTGTGTGTGTTTGTGTGTGTGTGTGTGTGTGCGTGCACGTGTGTGTGTGTGTGTGTGCACGTGTGTGTGTGTGTGCATGTGTGCGCGCGCGCGCGCGCGCGCGCGCGTGTGTGTGTGTGTGTGTGTGTGTGTGTGTGTGTGTGTGTGTGTGTGTGTGTGTGTGTGTGTGTGTGTGTGTGTGTGTGTGTGTGTGTGTGTGTGTGTGTGTGTGTGTGTGTGTGTGTGTGTGTGTGTAGAACAAGTAAATACAATTTTCATGGTGAAGAAGCATAAAATAATCATACATACAAACACATTATGCATAAAAAATTAGGCCAAGGGGACATAATATAAGGGACATGGACACATGTCACTAAATTTAAGAATGAAGACATACAAGGACATGTTCAAATGTCCACATATGTAACCAATAAGGAATTTGTCTTAGAGACACATATAATGGCATGTTCAAATATCTATATATACAATTAGGAAGACAAACACAAGGGAAATGGACACATGTCCAAGGCATAGAAATAGATAAGTGGCATAGAGACAAAAAATAATGGAATATTCAAATTCTCTTGAAGATGGAAGAAGCATAGGAAACATAATCAAGTCTAATCTAGGAAAAAATATAAATGAAATCATGTATAATTATGTAGTATAAATCTATGTAAATGCTAAGATGTATATATGTTGAGTCTAACTCGTGATAATTATTAAACAATATGAGCAATGATTAGCAATGAATGATATCAAGGTGTATCAATTTGTAAAATAGAATGCATAAAATGTAAGGATATAATCTAGTAGTAGAAATTATGTATGAGATTCCCCTGAGTGGATGGATGTATCAAATGTATAAACCTATATCAATGTATATTTCCCCAGTGGGTATATGATAGCAAGTTTAGATCAGTGTAGTGAACTAGAGTCCTATATGTATTCTGTAAGCACTCAACAAGAACAAGTGAAGCATATGTGTATGATAAAAATAACATACTAAGATAGATAACAATATATAATATTTATAAATTAGCATAAATGTAAACATATAAATGCATATAATCTATAAATTTTGTATTTTCAAAATATTTAATTTTTTTAATATTTTAGCATGTTATATTATTTTTTTAATTTTTTAGTATAATCTAGGTACAAACAAATGAAAATAACCTATGTATAAGGAGAAAAAGAGAAAAATAAGTATGTACAAAACTAGGAACCATAATAACCAATGAGTCTCATGGGAGACTCAATATTACCATGACCTGTATTGAATAGTAGAACTATGATTGTGTGTGTGGTGTGAAAGGGAAACAATGAGCCCATAATCTATTGTGTTGTATAATATATGTTTGAATTTGCCTATGTAGTGATTCTATGATGTTTTGGCACTAAATGTGATTCCTTATGAACCATAGGGGTCTTAGAGACCCATCTAGTAGAAGTAGAAGTTGTAGGTGATGTAGGTTCCCTATGTTGAGAACCCTTAAAACCCAATAAAACTAACCTTTGCATAAATTGAGTAGAGGAAGTTCTTCTAGAATATTTGACATAGGTGTCTTTCTGGTAATGGTCTCCATGGGAGAGTATGGATACATGTAGATACCATAGGAGTAGACTTGGCCTACATTTATGAGTCTACTAAACACTATGATGTATGCATAGGATTTCTACTCTCTATTGTAACTGATAATAATAGAATGTTTGGTAATGGTGTTGGAACTATAATTGGTGTCTATGATTGAAATATAGTTGGTATTTATGATATAACTATAACTAGAAAAGGTAGAGTATACTCATATGGGACACCCTCAACCTTAACCACTTGATTATCATGTATATACTTTAGGCATCAATATATTATATATGTTATGTCTCATATTTGTTATAACCATGGCCTTCCTAATAATATATCAAATATACCTACACTAGGTAATAATAGGAACCAAGTGGCTATGTGCTAGTCCAACCTATAATGGAAGCACAATCTCCCTAATGGAGCTTTAAACATGGACATTAAAACCATTAATGATTATATCTATAGGAAAAATATACCTCTCTATGTAACCTAAGTGATGTAATAGTGTCATCCTACACATGCTTATGCTTAACCCATTACCAATCATACCACTATAAATATGATGGTGGTTTATGTATGCTTGTATGAAGAGTGCATGTAAATACATGTCATCATCCACAATCTCCTACTCTAAAAATTTGATAAGTTGTTTAGTTGGAACTATATTATGATGCATACTAATAATGTTATGTAATAGATGTGTCTCATCTATAACTATGTGATTGGAATGTAGTGGTGGATTCACCTAGTATGTATCATGAAGACCTGATGTACCCCCTACCTCATTTTTTATATGATTTTATAAAATATATAATAATATATTTAGTTCCTTAGCCTCTATTCTCTATTATTTCAGTTCTTTTGTGGGTGTACTGACATCAATAATATTAGCCTCAATGAGATATTTTATATTGTGCTTTAGGCTAGTGAATTTATTTGTCATGTGGCATGATGATTTTTGATACTTGTAGAATGTATTTGAATCATAAATCTTTGGAAGATTTCATGTCATATCAACCTCTTAAATGGTAGGGAGTGATATGATATTACATTCCAATAGTTTTTCTATATGCCATGCTAGTGACTCTAAAAAAATAGTGAAGACTCTATGCTAAGGAATGGATAAAACTACTATGGGAGATGGCTTAGAAGCTATGTTGACTATGGTATTTTGATCAATTTCTTTTTAAGTGTCCCTTACCTTATATGGATGTTTGTTTCAACTCTTTCTATTTGATTCTGATCTATTTACGTACTTGAGTTTTCCCATTCATAAGAGCTTAACTTCTCTCTCCTTGACTATATGGCATAAATTGATAAATGTATGAAACTTATTGAATACCATATATTTGTGTAGTGCTAGTAGGATACTTTGCTTAAATATATATTGAATCTCTTTGTCTATCATGGAGCTAGTCAATTTGGATAATATTATCTTGTATCATAAGATATAATTTGTGATAGGTTCATTCAACTTTTGATTTAACTATGCCACTTGTGTATATGATATATTATCACTAATGTTGATATATAAGTGTGCTAGAAACATGTCATCTAAAGTATTGAATAATTTGATAGATTGATTTGGAAAATCATAAAACCATTTTAGGGCATAATCCTTGAGACTGTGTGGAAATAATTTTGTAAAAAGCCAATCATTGGACACATAGTCTAAGAATGATATGTGAAAGGCTCTGAGGTGATGGTTTGGGTCACCCTTTCTATCATATAATGTAAGTTTTGGTGCCAAAAAACTAGATGGAAAAGGAGTTGATGTTATATGATGTGTCAAAGGTGTATGAAAGAGAATTTTGGAATCCAAGGCATGTGATGGCCTAGTTGCTTCATTATTGAGATGTATCACCTTAGATTATAGAATATGAATCTCATTTATAAGGGATTGTAAATATAGATTGGAGAAACTAGACACAAGTGGTGTATATGTCTCTAGTGGTTGAATTAAAATCTTGGGTTATGTTATTTGAGTTGGCTGAGTTGGCCCCATTAGAGGTGTAACAACATTATTAACTAGAGGGGTTGAAGATTGACCATTGTTAATATTTTGTAATTATTATTGAAGAATTTTTATGAAATCATCTTGTATATCCGTGTGTTTAGACACAAAGTCTTATAATTTTTACTTATCGGTTTCATCAAATTTGTTGTTAAATTTTGCCATTATAGGTTGAAAGGTAAGAAAACAAGTTATGTATATTTTAAACCTTTTAAGAATAGTAATCTATTGAAGGTTTAAAAAAATTATATATTTCATAAAATCTAATATGTTTAAAATTAAAATATGAGTATATATATAAAAAGGTACAAACCTTAATTGTGTTTAAGGTTAGGGTTTTTTGAATTTAGGGTTTCTTTGAAATAATTTAAATTATATGTAAAATAAATTGAAACCCTGATATGAAATTGATTCAATTTAGCTAGGTTATCTAAAAAATCATAAAATCAAAAGTATTTAGCCCTAAATATATTACACAAAAATTAGAATTAATGCAAACTAGGGTTTGAATCCATATTCAAAGTAACTCAGGTCACCAAGTGATTTAACATTTTAGGGTTTTACACAAGTAATTCATAAGTTTGGTTAAAGGGTTGGGATGTGTAAATCAATCAAATAATATGAAATAATTAATTACTAATTTTTTTATATATTTTGACCTTCTTTGAATTTCTTAAAATAGGAATAAATATTCTTAAATAGATACTTATCTATAAAGTGACTATTGCAAATGATAGAGGTTCTAAAAATTGAGTTTTGGATAGGTCTAAGTGTTGTCAAAAGGGTCCTAAAATATGTTTGTTCACTAAACAGTAGTGCCCCACTTGGATAGTAGCACCATACTATTATAGTGTCCTCAAAGTGGTGATATTATCCTCTTTACAAGACTATTCCTATTTTTTGGGAGTACCTGCATCTATGTTTTTAGGTCTTATTCTTTCATCTATGAAATTTGGAAATTTGTGTTATGCCTAGTAAACCTAATTTAGTGTGCAAACCCTAACCCTCATTACAAGTATGGCATAATGAATATATTTCTATTTCTTATTATGATAGATTGTACATACTCAATGCCCCATTAAGAAGAGAATTTCTTACATACAAATACTCTGAGGAGGGATCAATACTGATGTAGTAATCCCACCTAGTGTTTGGTGTAAGTGCAAGTGAATGCTAGATTGAGCGTGGACTTGGATGCTTTGAATGTGTTTCATATTTTAAATTTTGGAAATATGGGTTTAGGGCTATTGTAGATGGTAGCATATAGAATTAGGGAAAAACAATGATCAAATACCTTAATTTTATTTAACTTATCTTTTTTTTTAATAGGCTTTTACATTTAGTTTCCATCTAGTGAATAAAAGTTAAAGAAGACTTGTATTTATAGAGATATATAGATTTTGTGGATAAAAATATACTTGGGTAGATCTTAGGAAGGGAACACATTTGAAAAAGTATCCACTTGAGAGAGTTAGGGAAAAGGATAGTAGCATCCATTTAGGGACACTAGTGCCATATGGCTTTAGTGTCCCAAATGTGGTGCTAATGTCCACTTGGAAGACTGCTGGGAAAAATGGGTTGGGATCTAAGAAAGTTGTCATAAGAATATGTTTAAAATGATTGTAGATTTATGTGATCTACATAATGACTATAAAAATGTGGTAAAGTCTCTAGGATAGGTCTATGGCTAAGCTAAAAATACATTCACTCAAGCAAAACTATTATCATCCAAATACCACTTTTAGGTGATTACAACTATGTACATAGTTTAAATAGATGTCGAGACATTGTAGTTAAACCTATATTGAAAGATAATAATGAGTTAAGGATAAATGTATAATAATTGATAATAATGGATGATATTGAAGGAAAGGAATAGGAGTCTCTAAGGACCATGCAACATGAGAATCAAATGCATCTAGTCACCATAGTTTCATGCAAGTAATATTCCAAAATATTTCCAAAACAAATCTCAATATGAATTTTACTTCCATAAAAAGGTCAAGATGGGAAGACTAATGGTTAAAATAGAATGGTATTTAATGCAAATGAGGCTATCCCAAAGTGTCAAGGTACTTGCAATTAAAATATTATTTACACATGAAACTAGAAACCTAATTTTCATCATGATACTTTCCCAATGTGCCATAAACATGGTTTTCAACATTGGACAAATTATTTATTTTTCTCTTTTGATTATTTTGTATTCTTATTTGATATTTTTTATTTTTTTTATTTAAAACATCTCAAATCATTGGAGGATTACAAGATGCATAAATTGGACCCTTTTTTATCTAACCAATACCTACTTATAATAGTAACTCTATCTAAATCCTATTGTTTATGTGAACTATATTGTTTCTACATTGCTCTTCATTTGTCATTGATTTTATTTCCTTCAAACCTATAGACAAGGTGTCTTCACAATCTATTTGCAAAAGAGTGATGCCATGAAGAGTAAATAAGAGTATGCATGGGATAAATGGTATGATTAGATAATGGAATATATGTCTTGAATGAATTATAGGATCGAAATGGAATGTATAATTATTCGGGGATAAATAAATATTAGTATTTTTAGTCACACACATTGTAGTTGATTCTAGATTTAACTTGATTTTAGTTTTGGCCAAGTTGATATTGACTTCAATAATGTCTTCAATAAAGAGTGAGTAAATAATTATCTAAACTATTAGTGCTTTAAAGAGGTTTTAACTAATGCAGTCTTTTTTATTGTTTTATATTGGATTGTCCAATAAAAGCTTGAATAAGGTTTTAATAAGGGATTTTGAAAATTGATTTTGATTGTTATTAAGTGTGTAAATTAAGATTTTATTAAAGGATTCTAATTTTTTATTTTGCTTATTATCTAGTGCCTCAAATAAGGTTTCAATAGAACATGATGAGTTGAGGGTTTAACTATCCCCTATTGCCTCAAATAAGATTTCACTAAGATATTGCTATTATACTTGAATTTTGTCTTGGTTCCCTATAATTTTTTCCATTAAGATGTATACATGGAATTATTTCAATAATGTGTGATTATGTCACTCCCAATCAATGTTTATGGGTGGTGGAAAAGCAATATAATGGCTAGGTTGGTTAATGTTAAAGGCATGTGTAATCGTAATATAAGGGTAAAATTTAACACAATCCTCATAGAGGCTATTAAGATAACTTGTGTTGATGTTAGAGGAAGCATCCTCAGAAATTATGGAAGGACTAAAAATATATTCAAACAATCTACAAGGAGTGTGTAGATAATGTCATAAAAACTATTAATGTATGTTAATTCTAAAGTTGATTTTGAATTAAAGGGATTTTAATTCAATGTTTAGACTAACATTGATTCTAATTTTTATGTCAAATATAATAGTGGTCCTAGAGTGGAACTCAATTATGATATTATTTCTATAATAAAAATTTATTCTAATGTTTATGCTGACAATAATGGTGACTCTAAAATGTAACTTATTTTTAATGTAAAACTAGCCATGGAGAAGGCATGTTGAGGTGTATTATCCAAAAGTATTTTGTTCACCTCTCAACTAGAAATGAAGGCTTTGAGATGATGGAATGTTCAAAAATGGGGGAATTTATGGGATCATCATTTATGGGTCATGTGTCAAATAGAGGTCCTTAATAAAATATAGGTGGATTATGAATGGTTTATCTTTGGTCAAATATGGGTTGATTTGACAAAAATGTTGATAATGGTTTGACTATGTTAAGATTTATTTGGAAGGATATGTATCTAATCATGCTTAGAAAAGAGATTGTGACATATCTTGATCAATTAGTTATCATAGTTAGACAAAATTGGGTCTTTAATATATAATGGCCTTTGGAAGGGCAATGGCATAATAAGTCTGGACTATTGGATTTGTTGTGGTTTTAGGATTAAATTTGATTTCAAAATAATGGATTGAGTGTCCAAGGTAGATGTAAAGTGAGATAGGTTTTGGTTAAGTTGTAAGAGTAGATCTATCACATTTTAACATATGGATGGCCATGTTAGAACAATTTTAGGATCATGGAATGCCATGGCTCGGATTAACATTATAAAAATGAGTCCAAGTAATGAAACATTATATGGGAATGGATTGGAAAGAATTCAAACCAAAGAGGATGAGCTTGGTCTTAATTATAATGAGCCTAAGGAGGGTGGATTGACTCAATGAAATTGGATTGGTCTATCTTGGCCCTAAATAGGGTAAAATAGATTGGATTAGAATTGCCCATAACAAGGTAGATTGGCTTAGCTAGGTTCAATGTAATTGGGTTGGCTTGGTTTGGCCACAAATAGGGAAAAATAGACTAGATTATAATTTCTCCAAATAGGACAAATTTGCTTAGACTAGTTCAATGTAATGTTTTGCCCCAAATAGGGTGGAATAGATTGAATTAGAATTTCCCTAAATAGGGAAAATTAACTTAGACTAGTTCAATGTAATTGGCTTAGCTTGGCTTGTCTTGGCTTGTATTTCCTTGGCTTGGCCCCAAATAGGGTATAATAGACTATATTGGAATTTCCCTATATAGGGTAAATTGGCTTAGACTAGTTCAATGTAATTGGCTTGATTTGGCTTGGCCCCAAACAAGGTGGAATAGACTATATCAGAATTTCCCCAAATAATGAAAATTAGATTAGATTGGTTAGATGTATTTTTATTGGCTTGGATTGGATTATATTTGCCCTAAATGAGGTGGAATAGATTGGATTGGAATTTCCTAAAACATGGTAGATTGGCTTAGACTGGCTCAATGTAATTGGCTTGGCTTGGCTTGGCTCCAAAAAAAGAGGAATATATTGGATTAGAATTACCCCAAATAAGGTATATTGGCTTGGACTAGAACTAACCCAAACAAGAAAAAATGGTTTGATATGGTTAAAATGAGAGAAAGTGTGGATGACATGACTTCATCATTCCTAATCAACAAGTGCACAAGATTTAATGAAAAGACAAGAAGTGGTTTATATTGGTATGTGATTGATTGAAAATAATTAGATTTGGTTGAAATAAACCTGGTTTAGTATTATTCTAATTATCTGTCTTTAAAGTTGACTTTGGTCAAATTTCACCAGATTTGGAATTAGAATTATTAGAATGAGGTTCAAGAAGAACCTAATCAAATTGCAATGTAGTTTAAGATGAACCCAATTAGATTAGAATCACATGGTACATGGTTCAAGATGAACCTAGTTTGACATTGATTATAATGGTATATAATTGGTTTGGTGCATGGTTCAAAATGAACTAGATTTGGCTTTAATTGGCATGGTACATGGTTTAATATGAACCTAATTTGCATTGGATTGGCTTGGTACATGGTTCAAGATAAACCATATTTTGGATTGGATGGGACCTTGGTCAAATTTGACCTGATTTGGATTTTGAAGTTGAATTTGAATTTGGTATATGTTAAAATTTTAAATAAGGTCTGTCAATGCAAATGTCAAACTGTAATATTTCAACCAAATTTTGTTCATGTAATTATCCAAATAGGAGAGGTGTGTGAATCAAACTTGTTTCCGCAAGGGTAAAACAATATTAGTACACAAGTTCAATTCATTTTAGTATGTTGGTTTAAAAGGTTATTTAATTTTATTATAAAATCTGACCTAGGATTTAAACAAGTTTTCTTTGTAATGTTGGGTTAATTTGAAGTTGTGTGAACTTTGGATTGGGCATGTAAGTTAGAAAATGTTTGACTCGCATTTTTTTTCAACATCTGAATTCAATTAAACATGATTTGATTTGTAAATTTGTTTGAATTTGAAGTTTGTAAGAAGGTTAACTTGAGTTTAAATTTTGGAAAAGCTCTGATTTGATTTGATTTGGATTAACTATTCAACCATGTTGACTTTGGACTTGGTTTACACTAAAATTAGATTTTGTTTTTGAATTAGAATTGGTTTTGAATTGGAATTATGGATAGTTCCACATGAACAAAATAACAAAATGTTTTAGATAAGAGTTTGAACCTTGTTTTTGGAATTGGTTTGAAATTGGACTTTGATCAAAATTAACATTTGGCTCAAATTGGATGACATAACAACATGGTTTAGACAAGAGTTTTGAACTTGGTTTTGGAATTATTTTGAAATTTTACTTTGATAAAAATTAGGTTTTGGCTCAAATTGGATGACATAATTACATGGTTTAGACAAGAGGATATGTATTTGGATAAATTTTGATAGGACATCTAAAAGAAGTGATTTTTGACTTGGAATATAGATAGAGTAATGCCTCTTTGTGTAAGTTTACATGGAATATGTTTTTAAATTTGGCTTTAGAATTGGCTTGTTGTTAGATTTGGATTTTTAAAACAAATGGGTGTTTGACTTAACAATCAAGAATCAACACATAAGCATCATAAGGATACTTTAATAACTGATACATTATTATGTCCCAATCATTGGTCCTTCCTTATATTCACATTTGAGAGGATACAAGGTTTAAGGTTCCATTAAATAATTTTATATAATTATTGGTGTTTTAATACTATGATTATCTCAATTGTTCATACGTGTAAGGCAATATTTAGGGGTTATTACCTTTACACCCTTATCAATGAGTGTTATAAAACAAAATAGGCTTTTTATAAAGGAATTCAAAGTCGAGATATTCATAGGAGGATCTAATCCCTTCATGACCACTTCATGAATTTGATTTCATTGAAGTTTTACTAGATTTTTTTGGACTAGTTAAAGTTTTTCTTGGATTTATATATGGTCTTAAAAGGGCTCAAATACATTGAATAATATATTTAGGTGTCAATTTGTTTATAGGGGGATACATCCCCTATAGAAGAGACCTTAGATTACCTAATGGTGATGTATAATGGATTAGAATTTGGATTTAACCCACTAATTTCATGAAACCCTTTTAATTGGGCCTTATAAATGCCTACAAAAAAATTATATCCTTCTCAGATGTACATGGCTAGTACAAATACTAGGGGATGAAATACTAGTCACCACACCCTAAATACCCATGAGAAGGTAATGATAACATAATCATGTAGCATAAAATAAAAAGGAAAGGTATCACCAATATGATTTGAAAGAATCCAACTAAGGGTAAGTAAGGAGTGTATGCAATCAAAAATGCATCATATCTATAAATCATTCCAAACTTAGAGAAGATAGATCATACATACACTTATGATTGGGGATACATTAGATAATAAAGAACATAACCAATATGTTGATTTAATAGACCTAATTAGGGGATATATTATCATAAAAATAATACTAGGGAGGGTTACAAAGCCTCTAGTCAAGAAAAATCAAGTAATAACCCTAACTAAGCTCTATGTTCTCATATTCACTAAACTAATAACAAATAAAGTAAAGTCTAATCTAGTGCTCACCAAAACTTGTGGCACAAAGCAGGGTAATGATAAAAAATTAAACATGAATAGAAGACATATACTCATATCAATGTATAAAAAATCCTAATATATGGAAGAGAATTACAAACTCATATCTATCTACTCTTACAAAGGAGGAACAAAGTTAGGAATACTTACCTTTGAAGATGAACCTATCGAGCCTAAATATCTCCCTTGGCCAAGGTGATTCACAAGAGGTTATTTTTATATATAAGGATGAAAAGGATAAATCATATATAGGATACACAGCCTATCAATTCATCTAAAATAGTTATCCATAAGACAAGATCTATATCTCCAAAGAAAGTATGAAACCTTAAGCTTGCTCATCAAGTATAATGGTGGATAAGTAGATGCACAATAGCTCTTACTTATTATCTTCTATAAATAATGGTGAAATTATATTGTATATATAGGTGGTTTTAAACCTAATCCCTTTCTAAAGTTTTGGCTAAAAGGATCAACCTAGTATTTATATTGACAAAAATTCACTAGGTCACGAGCTAGGTTAGCCAAGAGCCAACCTAGACCCTAAGTGAATTTCACCAATAAGAGTACAAGGTTGACCCAATTGACCTAGTATTAAAAAATATCTAAAAGGGTTTTAGGTTAGGAAAAGGGGGATGGAAGGTGGGAAATAACTGGAGGAGTATACAAGAGAAGAAGAACAAGATTAGGGGAATGGTTTTCTAGAGATAAGTGTGTAGATAAAAAGTGGAAAAAGGGACAATAATCATGTAAAAAACCAATGGTATACCCACTCCTTTCTTGATTCACCCCTTAAGGTGTGTAATTAAAGATAAATATCATTGTTTATTGATAAAAATTTGAAAATATTATGTGTATACATATGCCCCACTCGAATTTCATCATGTGTCACATAAGTGCAACATGGGATGGTGCTTCAGGAATAAAACATGATGACACATAACATTGATGCTAAGTAAAATTTAGTAAGGATAAAATAAGATAAATGAAAGGATAGAATTGAAAAACACATACCTTTACTTACCTTAGTGTTATAGATAAAGGAGACTGTGAGATATGTGAAGGCATCTAATGTGAAGAACATTAGGTGAACATGTAGATATTAGTGCAAAAAAGGGAGAGAAAATAAAAAAATTGGAATATAGGTATATAATAGTGGTAAATATTCTCTCTAATGTCATTATTCTATAAATTTTTATGGTTTAAAAAATGATTGAGTAAAAACAAAGATATGATCAAAATAAGGAATATGATGGTAAATTTTTTAAAGGTAAAAAATTATGAATAGTAAGTTTAAACAAGGTGAAAATAAAGTCATTTGTTATCGTTTGACTTATTTAGAGAGAAAAATAGAGATATAAGAGACTGAATAAAAATTGAAAGAGCCAAGATGGTGATAATATGATAACTGAGCTGAGAAGGACACCTAGTGGCTATAATGGGTGCAACACAGGTAGGTAACTAAGAATTTTAGACTTATTTTGAGTATTTTATTGAAAATTAAGTGTTTTATTGAAAATTATAATTTAGACCATTTATAAAAATCATAATAAACCCCACATATTTGAAAATAATTAGATTAATAAATTCCAAAGGAATTTATTACCATCAAGTTAAAGAGTCATCAATTTGAACCAACTAGGTCAACCTAGTCGACCTAGTAGGTTGAAAATCAACTTTTGACACTATCAACTTAGTAGGTATGGGTTGAATTATTTGATTTAAAGAGAGAGAATAATTAGTACCCCTATGCTAACTTAGTTTATTAATCTACTCCGTTGACTTAGTGTTAAGGGGGAAATGAAAGGGTCAACTTAGATTGTTAATTCCATAGGGTTGACCTGGTATTATTTGGTCAACTTAGTATGTGACTAAGTGGCCAATATAGTACTAAAATGTGTGAAATAGGTTGAAATAGAAAATGTAAGGCTTATTTTGACCAATTAAGTAATGAAATGGCTAAGTAGGCTAAAAATAAGTGAAATTGGTTGAAAATAAATGGATTAAGGAAAATTAAGGTTTGTTTTTATTAAAATTTAAAAAGAATGTATTTGATTGTAAGTGACATGGAGGTCTAATACATATTTTTTTGTTTTATGGTTTAAGAGACATAAAAAATTATGGAAATTATTGAATCTTCTTAGATACCAAATATATTGGAGTAGTTGATAGTGAAGGACCAAGCTAGGTTAGTTGCACTAGGCTTAAAAGGCATCATGGAAATGTAGTGAGTGCCACTAAGTGTAGATCTAGTAATCATATTCCTAAGAGCATGGTATCACTTGAATAATACCTTTATATGGGTGGTGGATGGGGATACCATCAATGTGTATATCATACTAGAGGTTTCCCATGATATACTTGGACTACTAATAGGAAGGACACCTGTGATCATAGGGATATTAGATTGGTAGGAGGAGAGATAAACATTTTTCCAATGGGTGATATGCTTAGATATGATATATCTAGGTCTAAGGGTGAGACTTTTTAATGTTTATGTTGGCAAATTTTGGCCCAGATATAAATCTCTTTTATGGTTTGATAAAGTAATGGATCAAAGGGGGCTTAGAGAAGGATCTAAGCAAGGTTTTCAAGGGTTAGCTATCAATGTTCAAGGATAATACTGCAAGCCAAAAAGCTAAGTGAAAAATCTCTTTTAGCTAATTATTTAATTATTAATTCTTTTAGACTCTATATGGAGACTAAGGAAAAGATAATTCTTTCAAGCCTTTTCTAATATAGGTTTCATTTTCTTTTTGAGAAAATTGTTCACACAATTTCCTGAAGGAATTTTTTATTTTTTGGTTAAGTGTTCTCTCTTCAGGAGTTTGGTTTTCGACTAAGTGTTGGAATTAATTCAAACAATTTTTTTGAAAGAAAGTTTTTTAAGGATTATCTTTTCAATAAAAGTGCCCTAATTAATTTCTCCAAAGGGTATTCTTTCAAGGAAATGGTCCACTTCCAAAGTCCAAAGGGGCACTTGCATTTCTATCGAGGGGCACTTCCAAAAGCAACAAGTTATTTTCAAATTTCCAAAAGATATCTATTCTAATGGAAAAGGGACCTTTTCATTTTTTTTGAAGGGTAATTTAATTTTGGAAAAAGGCACTTTTAATTTTTCCAATGGACTATTTCAAAGAACCCAAAGGAATTTTTTTTGAAGGAATTCCTTTGGGAAAAAAGTTTAATAAAAAAACCCAAAGAGTCCTTTCCCTTTTAAAAAATTACTTTGTAAGAGGCCAAAGGTTCCATTTCAAAACCCTAAAAGATCTCATCAAAGCAATGCACCCCAAACAAAAAATTTGAAAGGTACTTTCCCTTTGAAAAAAAGAAAATGAAGAATTTTGAAAAAATCCCATGAGAGAAAAGGTACAAAATAAAGTATTTGTTGGCATTCAAAACCATCAAAGGGGTCTTTGACAAAATTTAGATATGATATGTGGTATCATTTTAGGAGCTAGATCCAACAGTGCATAATCAAATCTTTCATTGAAGGTCGATGATGAGTGGAGGTCAAAGGGGTCATTAAATCTCAAAATTGAAAGTACACATGACAAGTGTCAAGGATGCATTAAAATGGTATGAGATCTATGATTCATGGGCATACATGCACAATTAGATTAGTGAACATGCAAAAAATCAAGGATGGTGTCGATTTTAATCTATATAGACCATATAAGTCCAAAATAGCAGTAAAGAGTATGCCAGGTTTTAAATGCAAGAGATCAAATAATGTACACTTGGTGGGAAAATGTAACTACCCACAACATGGCTCTTTTAGGTCTAAAAATGGAAGCCTTGAATTCACGAAGGGCTCAAGGAAATTTGTGGTGATATTGGCTAGTTCATCTCATGATCAATGTAGTTACATGTTTTGAATGCAAAAGAACTCAAGGATAATAGTGGTGGTTGTAGATATTTATGACATCCCTCTCCATTTATCATGCAAGCCCCTTCTTTTCTCATCCTTTATATATATATAGGCCTTTAGTCCTTAAAATTTATCCCTTAATTGGTGATAGAGTTACTCTTTCAAAATCACTTTGTAAAACTCTCTTGAAGAAATATAAGATAAACTTTTTGATTTTGGGTTGAAGTCAAGTGTACACTATTGGAGTTTTATTTGCATAATGTATATTATTGTTCATCATATATAAATTTTCCAAGCATCTTTCTTTGATTCTATTGGTTTTGTGCAAGTTATTTGAAGTGTTTAGATGTCGATGCCTCCTTGAAGTGTCATGAGCTCATAATGTCTCATATAGACCTATTTATTTCTATACTTCAAATCACAACATTCTTATTCAACATTCTCACACATATTCATTCCTATGGCCTTAAGATAATATCAAAATAGTATGCATCTTGTTTGGTTTCATCATTAGTTGTTAAGGTTTCCAAGATGAAAGTGGATCATTTCATATTTTAGTGTATCACCATCCTTAGCTTATATTTCCCTTTCATTTCATCTTTCTCTCCCTTTTCCTTAGTCAGTAATAGATTTTAGTGTGGGAGACAAGATGAAGTGAATCATTTTATGAGATATCCTCATTAAAAATCCTATAGGTTCAACCTCATCTTAGGATACCCATAGCCTAAGGTTATCCCAATGTTGTAGTTGGTAGTGAGAGAGCCTAAAAAACTCTCCCACAGGGGTGAAATTTCAGCCTAAAATAGTTTATAGCATGCCTGGTGGGACTAATTTTAAGGAATATTGGTCAATTTTGATGTTAGTTTGATCATTTTTTAGTGGTTATAGCTTTCATCTTTTAACATCTAGTGACTCTAAAGAACACACAACAATGTGGTGGTAAAATAGTAACTATCTTTCATGCCAAAAGTGACTACAAGATTAGCTTCTAGAGGTATTCCTTTTAAATTTTTTGAATTACCTTTAAACTCAAAAATAAGGTTAAGGTTTTCCCATACTCACCCATACATATGAAACTAGTTTCCTAAACTAGTTGTGAGGTATACCTATGCAGAAAGACCTTTGTTAACCCCTTTTGTTACCATGATTCCTCAAAGAGATTTTGTAGGTTTCAGTGGCCAAATTCCTTTGACTTTGACACAATATGATATTATGCCAATATTATCCCTCAAAATCATCCCATATTTCACAAGAGACCAAGTTGTATCTCTTACTGAACACATCACAACAACCAATTTTTGCATATCCATAATTTCATAATAGAAAATGTATCTTTCAGACTATTTGCTATATCTTTTATGGGAAAGGCTTTAGATTGGTATAGAGATTTAGCTCCTAACTCTATTCAATCATGGGATCAGTTGAGAATAACCTTATGTAAGAGATTTTTAGACAAGAGTGATCATTCGTCACTAGAAAAATAATTGACCACAATCAAGAGAGCTCCTCATGAAGTTATGTAACACTTCAACACAAGATTCCAAAAATCTTGGGACAAAATTCTAGCTACTATTAGACCATCCCTTAACTTTGCATTCTTATACCATTGTAAGGATATAAATAGTGATATAGTATAAATGATCTAATCCATGGGAGGATAAATATTACCAAATGCTTATGAGGTGGCTATCAAAGCTAAAAATTATCTATTTCAATCCAACAAGCTTACACCTAGGCCCCCAATACCTCTTTTCCTTAAGATCAGACCACCCAATTTGGTTATTCCCCCACTTTATGTTATTCTTCCAAGTCCAAAAATTTCTATTATACCTTCACCCAAGCAAGAGAAGGCTTCCACTAGTGGATCTAGCAACTCCCAAGAGAAAAATAACTACTTAGAACTTAAAAGCATACTCCAATCCTTGGGAAATGATTGGTAAATGTGAAGATGTTTCAAGCTCAATTCAATTAACCTTATCAAGCTCCATATCAGCCTTAATATCAATATTATCAAGCAAATAGGCCACCCTACATAGGAAATTTCTAAGGACATTGATAAGGATAGGGGTAGCCTAACTATGCTAGACAAAATAACTATAATCCAAATGTTGCAAGCTCTTCCAACTCCTTAATTCATGTTCAAAAAAATATGGCTTAAGAGTTTCAAGGGACAACGCCTTGGAATTAGTCTTTTGGGCAATCCATTTCCCCAACTAATGGTTCTAACCAGGCATTTAATGACCAATGCTAGTAGGCTATTTCTTATGGATATAATTAAGCATTAATGGCTCAAAGCATGGAGAATCCCATGATGACAAATCTAGAGCAGACTCCAAAAGAATGAGGATCAAATCAAGTACCAAACCAACTAGATGTTATAATGGTCATTAATGAGTAGGAAGAGTGTTATACATCTAATCAATAGGCCAGATCCAATCAAGCTCATGTCCCAGTGGCAACAAATATGAGATTCAAAAGAAGGAATATGGGTGATAACTAGGGAGCATTTAAGGAACCTCCTACTACCACTCAAATTTGTAAGCATACTGATCTTGTTGTCACTCCAAAGGTATCAACACCTCCACAAAGCTCAAAGATTCAACAAACAGTAGTAGTGGCCCCCAAAGCTCAGGTGAAGGTTATTGGTCCACCAATTAACATTGTTAAAAAAATAAAAAAGTCTAATGTGATTTTGATGATGTGGGATATGCTTTCTATGCTTAGTTAAGTAGACATCCTTCAAGAAGGTTTATCCAAGATAGGTGTTACAATAACTACAGTTAAACAACCAAACAAAGAAATTGAGGTCCTCACCAATGCAACCTAAGGTCCTTTAGGAGTAGGATCAAGTAAGGTAGTCAAACCTCCTCCATTATACATTTCATTAATCATTAGTGATTCCTTGGTACATAATTTCTTGGTAGATAATGGAGCTAACACTTTAGTTATGCCAATGTCTATAGTTGATCAATTGAACCTCAAATATGAGCCACATACTAAGGGAGTTCTATAGCTTGATGTTTCTTCCACAAATCCATCAAGGAATTGATCTTCCACAAAGATATCAAGGAATTGATCTTGGCCTTGCATACTTGTCCTAGTGTTTCATTGGTTTAGGATGTGTTGATCCTTGATGTGACTCCTCACTTTGCATTATGCCTTTCTAGAGAATTCATAACCGAAATTGGGGCCTATCTAGAAGCAAGTTGGTCCTACATGGATTTTAGAACAATGTATGGGACTAAGGCATTAATAAAAGCTAAACCCATGGCACAATTTCACATTGAACTCCATCAGCGAGATAGTGTAAACCTCAATTATACTATCCTTGATGAGGATGAGTTTACAATTGGTTAAGAAATAAATATTTATCTTGAGGAGATTCTAGATTTGTTCTTAGATGATCCATGAGGGGATAATCAATTTGTCAACCCTTTGGAAGGTGTTGATGAAAGAGACATGGGTGTCTATTTGATACATGAATAAAATCAACTCATGCCTTACCTCATTGGACTTAAAGAAGACCTCAATGGTATGTGGAAGTTGTTATTTGATGGTTTAAGGAGAAAAAATTTAGTAGGTATAAGGGTAATGCTAGTTTCCCTTTCAGATGGTAACTTTTTTCTCTTCTTACATGTTCCATTTTAGTTGTTCCTTCAATGTACTAGACTATGAAGGCCTAATTCATGGCCTCCAATTGGCTAGTAAGAGATGAATCAAAATGTTGCAAACATATGGAGATAGTGATCCTTAGTGAACCAAGTCAGAGGCTTGAACATTACAAATAATCCTTTGATGATGTCTTATAAAAATAGAGTGTGTGACCTAATTGAATATTTTTAAGCCTTCAACATCCAAGCAGTGCCAAGGAACTAGAATCAACATGATGATAGGTTAGCAACCGTGGGAGCTCAATTTAACATCCCAAGTAAGTTGAAGAACCCAAAGGTTCAGCCACATGTCAAGGTGCTGGTGAGGCCATTAGTACTAAATAATGAAGCCCACTTATAAATATTTGAAAGTGATAAACAAATTACTTATTTCTTGTAGCAAGAATTAGAGTTCTCCCTTACCAACCAAGGTAAAATTCAACATCAATATAAGGATCAAATTGTTCGACTAAAGTCTAACAAAATTCCTAATGTGATGGTCACCCTTGAAGGTCTTTTCCATGAGGGAGACCATATGAATAAATATAAGATACTAATATCCACTGATGAATAAAATTATGAGAGAGCCATCATCTTTAAGGACAAACTTCTTAATCTTGGGAAGGTAAGTAGCAAGGTTGAAAGGCATAGTTTCATTGAACTTTGTAAGGAACATTCAGACATCTTTGCTTGAGAATATAGTGACCTAAAAGGTTTTGAACCAAAGTTATCCCATCATACTATAGAATTGGAGGCCAATGCTAAGCTTGTGAGGTAAAAACAAAGGCATGTTAACCCAAAAATAGAAGAGCTTATGAGGAGAGATCTAACCAAGTTAATTGAATCCAAGATCATCTTTCCCATCAAGCACCCATCATGGGTAGCCAATTTGGTGCATGTAAGGAAGAAGAGTTGGGATATTAGGCTATGTGTTGTCTTTAAAGATTTGAATAAAGTCTCCTTGAAGGATCATTACCCTCTACCATCCATGGAGCAACTTCTTTAAATAGTTATAGGGTCAAAATGTTTTTCTCTTTTGGATGGATATTCAGGTTACAACCAAGTATTGGTAAAAGAAGAAAATAAATACAAGATTTATTTCACCACCAAATGGGGCACATATGCATACCAAAATATGCCCTTTAGTTTGTCAAATGTTAGGGCAACTTTCCAAATATCCATGGACTAGATTTCCAAGGATTACTGAACCAATTTTGCTTGTCTACTTAGATGACATCATAATTTTCTCCATAAATGTTAGAAAACACATGGACCACTTAAGGTTGATCTTTGAAAGATGTAGGGAGTATGGGATCTCATTAAATCTCAAGAAGTGTGTATTTTTTGTACATGAAAGTAAGTTTTTGGGCCACATGATTTCAAAATAAGGGTTGTCTATTGACCCTAAAAGGGTAGATGCCATCTTATCACACTCTCTCCCTAAGCATAAAAAGGAGTTCAAAGTTTCCTTGACAAAATAAACTTTGTAATAAGTTTCATACCATGTTTTTCAAGCTTGGTCAATCCTATTACTACCATGTTAAAGAAGATTCAAGTTTTTTATTGTCCAAGATAGGGAAAAGATGCTTTTGAAGCCATCAAATAAGGCATTTCCCAAGAACCCTCACTCATGAATCTTGATTTCTCCAAAGATTTCATGTTATACACCTTTTCCAACATCGACATCTTGTTAGCTATGCTAATAAAAAAGAATGGTGAGGGAATGGACTAGCCAATTGCCTTTTTTAGTCAAAGGTTGGAAGGATATGAGGTGAGGTAAACTTTTATAGAGAAGCAAATCCTTAAAGAAATGAGGAGTCTTAAGAAGCTTAGACCAATGCCATCTAAAAATAGTATTTATCTCATGGTACCTCATTCTAGAGTTAAGTATTTACTCCTTAACAAAGATCTGAATGGGGAAAGAGCTGGATGGATCACCAAAATCATGGAGTGTGATTGGAAATCAAAGTGACCAAGTTGGTCAGAGGTAGAGGTTTGTGTGAACACATGGTGTAATATCTACAATAAAATAAAGGAGTTACTAGGGTGATTTAAGACAACTCATAGGTAGAGGCACCTCTCCTTCATAAGAGTTGGCTCCATGAAATGGCACATTTTATGCTAATAGGAGAATGCCCCTAAGGTCTAAACAAGGTAAAAAAAAGGTATTTTATACTTTAGTCCATACCTTATTCATTAGTTGATGGTGTTTTATTTAGAAAGGACCTCAATGGAGTGCTCTTAAAGTGCATAGATGATGACCAAGTGACAAGGCTCTTGGATCAATTCCATGATGGGCCTATAGTAGGTCATTTTGCTCCAAGGACTATAGCAACAAAGATAATGAGGGCTAGTTATCACTAGCCCATCCTCTTCAAATATGCTTATGCATGGATAACAAAGTGTCAAAAATGTGCCCTCTTTATGGGTAAACAAATATTAGCATCTTTTCTTCTCAACCTAATTCAAGTAGAGTAGCCATTCATGCAGTGGGGTTTGGATTTCATAGGAGTGATTAACCCTCCATCAAGTATAGGGCATAAGTGGATGCTTACTACAACTAACTAATTCACTAGATGGGTGGAAGCCATTGTGTTGAAGGAAGCTAATGAAAGTGTTATCCTAGACTTCTATGACAACATTATGACTAGGTTTTGTGTTCCATCCACTATCATTTTTGACAATGCATTAGCATTCATTGGTTTAAAAATAAGTGAATGGGCTCTCAAGATGGGCATCTACCTCAACACCTCTTCCAATTATTATCCTTAAGGAAATAGAATAGCTAAGTCCATAAATAATAATTTATTGATAATAATTAGGAAAGCTATGGAAGATAATCAAAGGACATGGCATACCAAATTAAAGATAACCTTATGGGCTGACAAGGTAACTCTTAAAGTTGCCATTCAAAATTATCCATATGTCTTAGTATATGGAATGGAGGCCAAGTTGCCCATTTCTCTTTAGATTCCTATGTTAGAGTTAGCCCATGCATGGAATAAAAAAATATTTTGAGAAGTTGATGGAAGACAAGGTTTTCAAGGGTTAGCCAATAGTTTTCAAGGATAGGTACAGGCTCAAGTGACCAACCTACAAGGATAGGTGATAGGCTTGAGATCTTAGACATCCTGTTTACATTATAATATTTAGATGGGATTGTCTAAAGCATCTATGGTAATCATGGCTAGGCCATGATATAGGCATGAAAGAGCCCAAACCTAAAGCTAGAGGGATGTATTTTTGTACTGTTATATTAAAAACACATGATATATATAGAGATTTTGTATGTCATATGTTGATATTATTTGTTTATATTATGGTTGTGGTTGTGGATGTATGGATATATTTATCTCTAGCACATGTATTTTAATTTTATTATATATGCTATAAGAATTATGTGTTGTGGTTTCTTTTTTAGAATTATGTATTACACATGCATGGTTAAAAATAAATAGGCAAAATAAACTTTAACAAAGTATAATTAATCAAAAACAAATGTACTACACATTATTTCACATTAGGAAATGTGTAATAAAAAAATGGCTAAGTATAAGAAACCAAAGAGTGGTAAACAAGAGGGAAAAAAAGTTGTTTTTAAACCATGAGAAAGATTGGCACCAAATTTGAAATAAGTAATATCACACAAAATCACATTAGGAAATAAAAAAGATAAAAAAAAATTGGAAAAAAATGGTTTTAAATTAATCACACTAATTCAAGTTGGGAAGTATGAAAAACTCAATAAAATGGTTGGATTCTTACATGCAATTATAAAATAAGAAGATAAGAATGAAAAATTAATGAAGTAGGCATAAAACATACTAAATCAATATGGGAAGAATGTCAATGAAGTGTAACTCAGAATCAATCACATCTTATCTCATATTTGACACATGTAAGTTTATTATGACTTGGATATTGGAAAATTTTGTGAGGAAGGCTAGATCCTATCCATGGTTTTACATTGAAAATAACAAATGGAACACCAATGAGGTGTAAATAATGTGAAAATATGGTCATAAGAGATTTTTGGAATGGTTGTTTGAAAATTTTGATATTTTTTTAGGAAGGCCAGGTCCTATCCATGGTCTTATAATACAACTCACAAATGGAATCCATAAGGGGAGTGATCAGTGAACAAAATAATATATCTCAAGGGGAAATATGAATATTATAGGGAGTGAAAAGGGGAATGTAAAAATAATAATGTATGCATCTTATGGGAATATCTTAGGAGACATGAATCATACTAAGGAGATTAGAAGACATTAAATGACTAATGACAATTGATATGTAGAGGATGCTTATTTGCTATAGACATAAAGTTGTGTAGGAAAATAAGTGTGATACTAAAATCAACTCATGTAGGTAGTTTTTTCCAAGAAAAGTAAAATGGAACTATCTTCCCATGACATGTTCCTCATTCCTTAGGACCTTTTACAGAACCATCAGTCTACTACAAAGATTGGGTACTTGCATGAGAAAGTAGGTAGCACTGAAATATTTTTTTATTCTCCTTTTCTAATTTACCTACCTACTTCACCCCAATGGACATTTTCTCTATTTTGAGGCCAATATGGAGTATTATATTTGATTATAAGAAGGATATGTTATTAGAATCACATCTTTAGTGTGATTTAACTTTTGAGAATTTTGAATGTTACCTTTTAGATCATTGCCTTTTTTTAAATGATTTGGCTTTTGAATATTTCTATGGATTTTTTTAATATTCATCCTCCATAAAAACTTAGAATTACCTATCATGAGAGATAGAGTTATATACATGAATGATATTTTGGGCTTAGGCTAAAGGAAACTAAGTAACCAAAGACAAAATTGACTAGGACACTTAGGCTTAACTATGAACCAACATGTTATCTCAAGTCTCAACCATGTATATGATTAGTTTGTTAAAGGGAATAAATGGGAATAAGTGGAGATACAAAGTGGACCGGTAAAATGAGAGTATAATGAGATGAATTATTTGATAATTGATTAGATGGTAAATAAGGAATGAATAAATGGAGTAAGGTTTGTTTAACCAAGTCACAATAATAATTATCCATGTGTATAAAGATAAGAGAGCAAATAATCATGAAAAATAAAATAAGGGAGTCATAATAAATGAAATTATAAATAAAAATAAGGCAATGATAAATAATAAATCCATAAGATAATGTAATTATAACATAATCTATATATAGTTTGAAATCAAAGTCACCATGTAAGATAGATACAAGTTTGACACAAAGTCAAATGATATAACAAATAGATAAATATAAAGTTGGAGCACATGTCCAATCCAAATGAAAATGTAATAACACCATGAATATTCTCATAATTAGTAATATATTTTTATACATACATTATCCATAACATTTGATAAGTCTCTATGAAGTTGAATGTGAATTATAGCCAATGTCTAATCAATCTTCAATAAAAGCTAGGAAAATACTTCACATCGAATCTCTTAAACAAAAACTATAGGAATTATTGAAGGATCATTATGAGGAGGAATAGGATGCAAGGGATGATTAGGATAATGCATGTGAGTTGTTTATATTGGATATTAAGGGGTTACTAGTAGGAAAGATGTCATAGGTGAGGGACTCATTGGTGTAGAAGGATCCATAGTTAAGGGAATATCCATGGATGAAAGAATAGGAAGTGAAAAAAGGACCACAAAAGGAGATATAGCCATAAGAGGTGGAACCATGGGGGAATGAATGGGATAATTCTTATAATAACAACCTATGGGAGGAAAATTAGAAGGTATAAGAATGGTTAAAAGGTGATCATTAATATGCTACTAGAGGATGTGGTAATGATCAATGTGATGTGTGCCACATTAGTTCTAGAGATAATATTACTCAACATGCTTAAGAATATACTCAATTAATACTTTTGGGGAGGTAAAGCCTTATTTGAAGACTGAAGAGTAATAGGATGAAAAGTGTCAATATGTTGTTGTAGCTTGTGATAATGTATGGATGAATGGTTATCTATGTCATGTAAGCAAAAAATACACTTGTGAGTAGTCTTTGGAGATGTACTCACAAGAATAAGTGTAATAAAAGTGGAAGGAGCTTGGTATAGGGAACAATCTTGAGTGTAAAGACCAAAAAATTTATGAATTTCACAATAGGGTTGATTGGCCCATTTTTTGGATGAAAGAGCCAACTATGGTAAAGGGAGTAAAACATCACCAAGATAATGTGGGGTTGGTGGAGATATTGGAAAAGGCTCAAATAAAAGAGTGATAGGATCAAAAGTAAGAATAAACTCAGCTAAAGTAGGTGTATGAATCTAATCTGAACTAAACTCTACTAAGGAAGGGGCAAGGTCCATAGAAGGTTGAAAGAGATTCATATGCATCTTAGGGAGAATTAGGTTATAAGGGTCATGGTATCTAGCAAAGTGATATGGACCAATCATATAATGATCCATAAGCATACTCCTATGAGGTTATTTAGTAACTAGAGGTGTCCACACCATATCTAACCTAATATAAAGAGGAAAAATACTAATATTAGGAATGATATATGATGGAATATGAGAATATATACTAAAATACTGAATTTAAGAGGAATGATAATGAATAATGTCAGAATCTCAATTGTGAACAAGATCACCTAAGAATGGATCATCTAAGATATAACCATCATTATAATTAGGTGTATGAAGATTAATGGTGTAGGTAGGGATGATCTTGTCATTTGATGCCATGTAATGAATGGAATGTTGAGTCTTGGTTAAGATAATGGGGATGTCATCACAAGGTGGTTGATGAGAATAAGGTTACAAAGAAGCAAAAATATAAGAGATGAGATGAGGTGACAAATCATAATTTTAATATTAAGATTGATCTTGTTAGGATCATCATCATCAAAATCTAGGAGGTTAGGGGGAATATTCCCAATGAGTTTAAGATGACCATTGTAACCTTAGGTAGAATTGATAATAAAGTTAAATCATTGAGACTCATGAAATGGAATGCTTGGGAAAGGTCTTGGAATGAGTTCAAGATGACCTTTCCCAAGCATTCCATTTCAAGATGACTTGGTCTTAGAATTTTTTGAAATTTTAAGGGTTAGTGTCACCTTGAATCTTAGAAATTACTCCATTATGAGGAAATTTTATGCATTGACAAGCAAAAGAGGCACTACTCTCATAGAATGAGTCCATGGCATACCAAGAAAAATATTGTAAGATAGAGGGAAATTGAATATCATTACCTTCATGTGAATGGTGATAGGTGGGATGGTAATAGAGAGCCACACATAACCTAATAGAGACATTTTCCTTCAGTCATAACCTTGGCATGTTTTGCATGTGGATTTAAAATTGCATTAATAATATCCAAGGTTTTTTAATAAAATTAAGAGAGGTAACACAAGTACCAAAACCCTCATCAATCAAGGCATACTTGACTTGGATATCACCAATTTGAACCCTAATGAAAAGAGGAGGATCATATGCATGAAGAAAAATCACACCATGGATCACGGAAGTAATGGGGAATTTGAGGGAAATAGCAGTGTCCATTATTTCATCAATATATATGGACATCTCTTTGTAATATTGTAAAATACTATCTCTAAATCTAGATAATGTTACTTCATATCCTAATAGAGGAGGATGAGGGATGTTAATTTTAAACAAAATATAAATAATATAATTATGATGACATGGAGAGGTCCTCATAAGTTTGAGAAATGGGATTTGGAATGGGAGATTAGTGAGCTCTGTGATAGGATACCACTCAGTATAACCCATAAGAGGATTATTGGAAAGAGGTACATAGTGTTGAAGGAAGTCCTCAGAAAGAGGTGATAAAGTACATGTAAATTTATGTTGATAAGAGGTAGAAGGTTTAATAATAGCATGAGTTTGTATATTATGTTGAGAAGATGGGGCATTTTATTTAGGTGTGGTTTAAGATAGATTAAAATAGGTGTTAATAGAAGCTTGAGTGTCATTGGTGTTAGGTAAAAAAGATAGAGGGATGGTATAAATAGTATGGGAGGTGTTATCCAATGGAGGATTTAGAATTGGTTCATCAAAATTTATAAGGTCATCTTTCTAAAACTCATTTAAGTTATTTGGATAAGAACCTTAGATAAAATGAAATGTGTGAGATAATGGAGGTATGTAGATATGTTGAGGATCAATGAAATCAGCCACCCTTCACATGTTAGCCATATTAACCACATTCTCTTTAGGAGTTGGGTCAAAGAAAATATCAACATTATTGGTAGAAGGGGTTGGATTATCTTGGGTATCTCAGAGATTTGGAAGATATTTATACATGGGCAAATGAGCATAATCATGATTGAAAGCTTGAGATTTAGTATGTTTTTCATGGGCTTTGAAAGTAATGTCATAGGATTATTGGCATTGATGAATGATAGAATCATGGTCAAAATTGGGACCAAGAAGGAAATCCATAGATAAATTATTAATTTGTCTATAGGTATCATGAAAATGACCCTAAATAGCATTAAACCAACAAAAATTATTGGGATCATACCAAGATTTCATAAGAAAAGTGGGATGAAGTTATAATGGGAGAGGTTTTGGTAGACATTTTATTAATTCTACTAAGGATAAAGGCTTGTAAATGTTGATATTTTTCATTAAATATAAATGAGGATTGGTGAATTGGTTAGGAGGGGAAGCTTGTTCTAAAGATTGGTTAGGAAAAATAGCTTGAATAGTGTGAATGGTATCATAAGAGCCTGACACCATCATTGCTAGCATGACATTTATTTTTCTTAAGTAACATATGACTACCCATAGAAGGTTGGTATGGATAAAATTAATGCATAAGTATATCTTAATTATTAGCATGGTCAATATCCTCCTCAAAATTATATGGAGAGAGAGTTCAGACCTGATATTGTAACTTGTGAAAAAGAGCATTGGTAAATAGATGAAAGAGGTTGTCATTTACCATATTATGTTCACATTTGTTAGATAAAGTATTCCATAATTTGATGAAATATTGTTAAATTTTGATTTCAAATTAATTGAAATTTATAAAATAGGCCAAGGTATTCTTAGGAAGATCACTAGTTTGGAACTCTTGGACTAGAGCATTTACTAAATCTTCCAAGCTAGTAATAGAATGGGTTTTAAGTTGGTTTTACCAATCTAAAACATCACTCATGAGATTTTTGGATAATATCTTGGTAGAAACAAAGCTATTTATTTTGAATCAAGCTTTATATAGATTTATAAAAAAAAAATAGATGAAGAGTATGATCAGTTAACCCATTACAAGAAGTGGTAGGGGTGATACTTTCTATATCAATATTAGAAATTTGAGATGTAAGAGGATTATTTTAGAGATGCTTGATTATTTTATTATAAAGAGGAGGTTTAGGTATAATATTACCATGGGAATCATGAAGAGGAGGTGGGTGAACATTTTGGTTATGCATGCCCTGTGGCATCTATTGAGGGTGGGTTTGAAGATGGATAATGTGATTTTGTATTTGCATCATTTGATTTGCATTATTAACTTGAAAATCATTCATTTGATTAAGATTTTGTAATAGGAGTTGATGGGTTTGAGTTGCATTATTAACATTGTTTAAAGCATTCATATTAGAAGTTATGGCTTGGGTACCACTATGGGTATTAATAAGAGCTTGATAAGAACTATTAGTAAGTGAGGAACTAGTGGCATAATTTTCTTATGTGGAAAATTATGGACTAGTAAAGGGATGAGAAGAAGCATCACTAGAGGCATGATTACCATGGTTAGAAAATAATGCACTATTAGAAAAATTGAGAAGAGTGGGTCTTGAAAGAGGCCCACTAGATGTAGAACCTACCATGTTAGTAGAGATACTAGGAATGGATGTTGGGCCCCTTTTTGACTAAGCATGGATTTGTGCCATCTTAGTAGACACTTTAGCATGAGGAAATCATTTAGGATGATTACTATTTTAATATATTTTATGATAGATAGATGAATTAATGCATACCTTGCACCAGTTAGTAGGGGGATAACAAACTATATGATATCTTGGGCATATTCAAAGAGTGGAATCACATGGTGATCAAAGCAGAAAAGGTACAAAGTAATTAATTTGGTGAAATGATTGAGAAAATTTCCAGCTCAACAATTGGCATGCACATCTACACCCTAGTAGAAGGTGATCCTATAGGTTATAAAATCCAAGATCATACCATTATGTAAGAGATGTGACTTAAATATAGTGAAAATATATATAATAGGTTCTAGACATCATAAAGCAACCACCATTATAACTAGGATTAACATGGATTCCTTGAAGGTTCTAAATTATAATGCCCAAGCTCACTTGTAAGCCTCTAGGCCTTTAGTAGATTTAGGTGAGCATTTAATCTATTTCATTTGTTATTTACTCTATTCATTTGAACTCTATTTAAGGAAGAATGCCATTGCATCCACTTGAGTTTGATCTAGTTATGTCTGTGTTTAATGTCTTTATATTTGATATTTAAATGCATGATGAATGTGATGACTATAGTGTCATAAACTCAATATAAATTTTAGGAATGTTGGTTTAAAGATTTTGATTAATTAAATTCATGGTGTCTATGTAATTATGATGATGTTATCATATTATGTGGAAATAATATAAGTATAGGAAGGATTATGTGGTTCATGACCTTGGCTCTAAGTGTAGCTTCAAGCACTTCAAGTGATAGTCCATAATAAGTGACTTAACAACAAAAATGAGTAGCATCACATCATCAAATTCAATAGTACCAACCACAACAATATGATATACACCCAAACTAATGACTAGAGGCATTAGAGGACCACTACTAGGACAAGTACCAAGGGGAAAGTGCCTCAAATGCCAACACCCCTCATAGTAAATATATTATGATATGGAAATGAATTTGATAGAATATCATGGAATGAAAAATGCCATAGAGTATGTGTCAAAATGTGAAATTTAATGGCATACTTGGGGTATAACCCAGTTAGAGTGTAAGGTAACTTGGTTCATAGCAACCCTACTTGATCATGCCCATACCTGGTATAAAAAAATTGATCCAAACTAGGCCATGATTGATTATTACATTTTAAAGGAAGCATTATTGAATGAATTCAATATTCATAAGTTTTTAAAATAAATCATAACCATGCTCAAGTAAATTATTCAAAGGCTATCAAAGAGTATGCACTTGTATGATCCTAAATTTAAAACTCTTCTTTCTAAGCTTCCTTATGACATGGATGCCTCCCATCATGTGAAATGGTTCATTGGAGGATTAATAGTACCATTTATAATATCACTCTCTATGAATACATTCATAAATATTTGAGAAGTGTTTGAAGATACACTTAGAGCCAAGGAAATTGGAAGTACCGATAGTGGGATTAGCCCATTCATGGAAGCACACATTGCATCCATGACCAGCTAACTCCAAAAATTGACCACTAGTTTGTTGCAATATGCTCAAAGTGGATTATGGTGTACCAATTTTGGGACATAATGCCATAATAGGAATAACATCCCTCAAAGGATGTGTTAACATTTCTTCAAAGCTATGATGTTTGTCATAAGGTATAAGATGTTTATAACTACACTTTGTTACAACATGCTAGTCAAGTTAACACAATCATATATTTTCATTTGTGTGACACCTATACTCATACCATAGATGACTTCCATGTAATTCATGAGATTTATTAAAATATAGAGATAAGTGCATGACAAGTAACTATAATAGCTAGAGGGTAGGTAATCCAAGGAAATAAGGGATGTGGTCAATAAAATATAGGCTATGAGATGTAAAGAGGTACTAGAGGGTGGGGTGGAAGATATGATGGAGGAATATTCCCACCATGATTATGTTACAAGTGTGGTTTGACTGACCACTATTAGTGTGTTTGTTCTACAAATCCAATGTGTGGGTATTGTTGAGGAAAACACAAGGTTAAGGAATGCCTTGACTTATATAAAATGTTAACCCAAGGTCATACTGACATAGATAAATGCACAAGAATTATCAAGTACAAGCTTAAAGTGGAGAAGTAGACTTTAAAGGTGTAACCAACCTAGACAGAGCCAATCAAAGTGTAGGTAACTACTCATAGTGGATTCAACACTCAGCCACTATTTGTACCAGTAGCAGAGTTATGCATGGAATATGGGGAACCAAGTTGCACTAAGTACATCATGTGGCCTAAAATCAAAATTACACCTTACCCTAACCTGGCATATGATAAGTGTCTTATAATAGGCCATGAACATCATTTAAAACTTACAAGCGTAACTCTAACTAGCATAAGATCTAGAGGTAAAAGTTATTGCCTCCTATAAGAAGCAAGATAACTAGGAGGTTAATGTACAAGAGCTAATGAATATCATGTGTCTCTTATAGATAAAAGAGATGTTGTTCTATTGAATAATTTTATTTTATAACATGCCAAATATAATCTAGTTGAAATTATTGCACCATGCATGAAAAGGGCATGAGAGGTTAGGCATACATAGATTGTGGAGTATGATCAAAAGATATTGGTGAATTTCACCATTGATGGATGGTATATATGTGAACTCCTCATAGACACAAGTGTTAAGGTCAATATCTTTATAAGGAATGCATGGGAGAAGATGGATAGGCTAGCCTTGAGGCCTTCCCCTCATGTGCTTTTCATGTCCAACAAATCTAAGATATAACCAATAAAAATTCTAAAAGGAACCATTATAGATATTATGGGCACAAAATTATATGTTTAATTTGAATTGATTGAGTTCACCGAGTAATATTATTACCTATCACTCTTGGGTAGGCCATGGTGATACATGAATAATGCTAACATGTGCTTCAAGAAGTGCAATATGAATTTTTAAAATAACAAGGAGAGAGTTATGATCCCACTCTCAAATGACTAAGGACCCCCTTATGTATAAGGTGTTGATATTGAGGATGAGATCAACCATATCTATAACATCATGGTGTAAGGCATCAATAATATCAACCCTAATGAATGACCAAGGAGTACTTTCTTGGGATGATAGAGAGTTAGCCTCAAACACTAATGATCTAGCTTATGATTGATGGGTTGAATAGGCTTATAGAATCATTGGATAGAGGTGTGAAGTAGTGAGTGCTAAGGTGCCAAAACCCATGAGGACTGGTTGGGTCTAGATCAATCATACTTTGTAAAGAGGGGTCATTTACAATAAAAAGAAGGGGAATAGAGTATTTCAATTGAGGAAAGGTAAAATTGTAGTGATACCATGATATGATGGGATCAATCTTGTATAATAATATGTCCTTGACCTAGAGTATTACATTTTTAAGGAATTTGATAAGATTGGCACAATGGTGTTTAATTTCAGAAGCATTGTCACTTATTGGTGGGTAGTTTATAGGTCTAGCTTGCCAACTTGGCAAGGTGTAAAAGTAGCCATCTACACTAGATTTTGAAAAATCAATGAGGACCTAGATATTTCTACATAATTTATAAATTTTGACCCAATAGTGCACATATGCTTGTGTAAATAAACATGGACTAACTACAACATAAATGCCTTGAGGAACCTATGGGTACATGCCTTCTATAGAACACTAAAAATGTAGGTGTGAGCTTAGTATGTGGTCAATGAAATGAACTATGAGATATCCATTTAGTATGTCTTGAAGGATAATTTTTTACATACTTTATCCTTTTCCTCACATAACCTAGAATTGATCGATCCATTACAAATCATTGCAAGGGATGTGTTTGAAACACTTCAATCTTAGAGGATCACCTAAAAGATATGTTTAGGGAGAAAGGATTAGCACTCCCAACTTTACTCAAGGAGTAGAAACTTAATAGTGACTTGAGTGATGAAGATAAAAATTTCTAAAAAGTGTGAAATACGATGTGCTTGATAGGAAAGAGGAAGATAATGCACTAAGTGGATGATAGTGCCCCTGATGAGGAAGACCCTACTCATCTTGATGTCAAAATAACTAAGGGGAGTAGGTAAGTTTAAGAGACATATCAAGAGAGAGAAAAGACCTATTTCATGCCACTCAAGACCATCCAAGTTGATATCAACATATAAGGATAACCAAATGTGGCTACTATAGGTGCATATTGGTCTAACACATAGCTAGCATAAATTGTAGATATCTTAAAGGAGTTTTAATATTTATTTCCAAATAATTACAAATAAATGAAGGGAACCCACCCATACCTTGGAAAAATTATCATAAACATAGTGGATGGTAAGAAACCTATCAAAAATTTCCCCTATAGAATGAACTGTAATCTCTGTGCCAAGGTCAAAATAGAGATTTATGGTATGTTGGCCATAAGAGTGATCTACCCAGTTCAAGAGTTAGAATGGGTGAGCCCCATGGTTATTAGCATTAATAAATATTGGCACATCCACATTTTTTTGGATTATCAACTATTGAATGCTACTTATGTCACTTACCCCTTCCTAACTTCATTCGTTGATGAAGTCTTGGATAGATTTGTAGGCTACAAAATCTATACTTTCACTAACGATTTATCTAGATACCATCAAGTCCAAATTAAAGAGGATAGGCCTAAGATAACATTTGAAATAGAATGGGTTTGTTTTACCTAAAACATGATGCCCTTTGGGCTTAAGAATACACCATTCATATTCTCTAGAGTGGTCATCACCACATTCAAGGATTTTATTCATAAGTTCCTCTAGGTGTACCTTGATGATTGAAGTATATGTGTGTTCATGAGAGACCATTATGACAACTTGAACCTCATGTTTTAGAGGTGTTGATAGTTATATATATCCTTAAACCTTTATAAGTGCATCTTTATGACACCATTTATAACCTTGATCAAGCACATCATCTAAAAATATAGTTTGTTCATTAACCCCATGAAGATTGATATTATTCTATAGCTTCAGACCCCTTCTATGTAGAAATATGTTTGTGCCTTTCTTAACTATTATGGTTATTAAATAAAGTTTATAAAGAGCTATGCAAGGATCATAGTGATGGTAGAGGGGTTATTGTGTAAGGATGGCCAATTCCACTAGGATGTAATGCAAGAGGATGCCTTTGAAACTCTAAAGATCAAATTAGATAGTGTGCCTATCCTTTAGTTTCCTGAATAGATGATTTCATTCCACATATATGTTGACACATCTATCTCTATAATTGGTGTTATTCTAGTGAAACTTAGTGGAGGTAAGATGGATCATCCTATCCACTTTGCAAGTAACAAATTGACCCCTAAAAAGTAAAATTACACAAGTATAAAGTGTGAGGCACCTTATATGGTCTATGCACTCTAAAAATTAAAGCAATACTTATTGGTAACCCCATTCATATTTTTCACTAATCATGAGGAACTTAAGTACCTTATGAGTGAGCCCATTATCTATGGGCACATTTGTAGATGAATATTTATATTTCAAGAATTACATTTCTTAGTTATGCTAAAACCTAGGAAGTAGACCAAACCATTTGTCCTATATTGACCCTGGTAATGCAGTACTACCCATTGAAGATGACATGCCAAAAATGCAACTCTACATATTCTATCACATTATTAAAGACCTTATGGAGATAACCACCTTTCTAGCATCTAGGTTTGTACCCCAGACCATGACAAACAAAGAATAAAAGCAACTTTTTATTCATGTCACCCCCTTTCAGATCATTAGTGGGGAGCTATATAAATTAAGTAGAGATGAAGTCTTACACCAATCTATTTTTTAACACAAAATATACTCTATTTTATGTGAGGCACATGAGGGGATCATAGGAGGTCATTATTTTGGAGATGCAATGGCATGTAAAGTGTTATAATTAGGTTTGTGGTGGCCAATCTTATTCCAAGATGTAAAGGATTTGTATAAGGCATGTGACATATGCCAGTGCATAAGGAATCCCAACCACTAAGATGATATTCCTCTCATCCCCATTCTTTCTTAGGTTCCATTTGAGAAATAGTCTATGATTTCATTGGGGTAATTACTCTTGCAACAAAGTGCAAAGGTGCAAGGTATATTCTAATGGTGAATGACTATTTCACCAAGTGGGCTAAGGTAGCACCTATTAAAAATTTCACTACCACCATTTTAGCATGATTCATATGGGAAAATAACATAAGTTATTGTGGGTACCCACTCAGTTTAACTAGTAATAGAGGAACACTCTTCCTCAATGAAACTATGAACATATTTCTAGTTGCGTATATAGTGGTTTACCAAAAGACCACCCCATATCATCCCCAAGTAAATGGAATAACTGAGGCATTCAAAAAAATCTTGAGAATGTGCCTCACAAAAATATGTGATGTTGGTCATAATGATTGGGATGATCAAATGTCAATGGTATTATGGGCATATCGCACAACCTACATGCACTTAAACAAAGCTACACCATTCCAACTAGTGTTTGACACTAAGTCATTTATACTGATGGAGTTCTTGGTATCATTATTATGCATTACATGAACTGGTCACATGGATTACCAAGCTTCATTAAGTGTAAGGGTGGAGGACTTGGAGTAGTTAGATGAGGTTCACTCATAAGCAAGATGGAGCTAACAAATCATGAAGGCATGCCATAAATTGTGTCATGATAGGAATATTAAGCACAAAGTGTTAACTAAAGGATCATTGGTATTTATCTATAATTACAAGTACCTAAGGCACCTAATAAATCTATAGATAAAGTGGATGGGCCCATATGTCATCCACCACATATTAGAGATATGTGCATGTAATATTCACATGTTAGCTAGCGAAATGCTCCCTAGGCATTTTAATGGAAATAAATTGAAACCATATAGGAAATAATATGGTGTTTATACCATCAAAAATTGACTTCTTGGTCATAATTTAGTTGTGTTATATGTACCTAAATGAAATTTGGCATAATCAAAACATTTCCTTGTATTTTTTGAATGAGTTTCTTATAGATTTAATAAGTGATGCTTTCAGGCCCATAAGAGAAATATTATAACACTTTTATTAATAACTCTAGTTGGGTGAGTCAAGCATATATGCTTTCTAAATCACTCAAGTCTAGACACCTATGTTTATGGGTATATGGAATTTTCTAGACTTTGAACATATGAACATCAAGGGAGAAAGAGAGGTATAAAGGGTGTTCATGCACATAAGATGAAAGAAAGGCACACAAGATGTCAATGTGTAAGGGGTAGAAGATGTACAATATGATCATGTATAAGATATCAAAAGAGGAGATTGAAGCATTGGAGGACCAATAAAAATGATTTGTATGGGTTAGGATAGGCCAGGGCAAAGAGATAAAAGAACATAAAAATTGACCAAGATAGGAAAGTACACTTGAAATTAAAGAACAATAGGAAAATAAGATGGAACCATGGATGTTGAATCATGTGTATGTGAGGCACTATGCTCAAGTTTCCATAAGGAAGGTGAAGGTCACATCAAGTGAACAATGCATAACATAAATATCATTAAGACACATTGGCATCCACCCAAAGTGAGGTGGGAAGTGACTATTTGAACTACACGTCACTTCACCAAAAATACCATTAGAAGATTTTTTGAGGTGATGGTGGAGGCACAAAAGATCTGCATTGAATGGTAGGTGGTAATGTATTCTCATGGATTTTGTGGGATTTAGAAAATTCTAAGAAATTAAAAGCCACCATGTTATTAATCTCCTAAAATAAAGAAGGTAGTTGAATTAAAGGTATAAAATAGAAAAGGGACCAAGGTTAAAAACCTCAAGATAATTTGCACCCAAAAATGTAGACTAGTAAACTATAGCTGAAGCAAACAACTACTACTAGAGTGAACACTTGAGTACCCATAGATGTAAAAAGTGAATGATTGAATAAACAGAGGAATTACATTTGCTTTGATATTGGCATAGAGAAGCGTGGGACATGAATTGTGTAAGAACTAAGAAGAAGAAAAATAGATTGATGCCAAGACCACCATTAATGATAATTTAAGCTTTAAAGATGAAGTTGTAGTTAGAAATCTCATGACTGTGAGGAGTACCAATAAAAATTACAAGATTTGATAAAGTAAATAGACCACACTTCAACAACATCTAGTTTAGAATAGGTAAGAAGTACATGATTTATAGCCCATCATAGGTGTAAAAGGATGAAAAGAGGGGTTGGATGACATAAAAAGTAGTTATGATGAATAATAATTATAACCATTAGAGGGAGTTAGCATCACCAAGGTTAATTTGAAGGTGCTTAAAAAAATGTCTTATCAAGAGATGTAGTTTCCTAAGGAGGTATGGATAAGAGAGAGTTGGACATCATTTATGTACACCTATCAACTCAAATAATTTGACCATTATACCTAAAATAATTCACAAGATCTAGTGCAAGACTGGGTGGTTGATACAAGGGCCAAGACTAAAGTAGGCATGGCTTTATTTGATGTCTCTATCCGAGACAAACTTGTAACCATCAACATAAATCAACTCTATGAGTTTCCATTTTTTTGGGAAGATAGAGGAACTTGTATAGTTATTCCTCTTGTATATACATGTAAACCACATATATTTTGTAGGGAGGTGTATGTGGATATCAATGTGCATAATAATCAAAATTACTAGGCTCCCAGACTCTAGTGTAGACATCCACTAGATGATGGCATATGATGTTAAAGTTGAAAGGGTTAGGAAAATCATTGGCTACTATAAGGAAGGTTTTTTATTCCCAATAAAAGACATAAAAGACCATATAATGAGGGTATTTATGTACCTTATGAGTTTAAAACTTTACGTTGATGGTTGATGGATACATGTCAGCAAGGCCTACCTATGCATCACCTATCACATGGCATATAGGTTAAATTTAATTTAGCAAAGCTCATTGTAAAGGATATGGTAAAGAACACACTTGAGTATCATATAGTGTGAGATACCTTCTAATGGGTTTTTATGTTAGTTATAAATATTATGGAGGAGATTAGCATACCCTATGGTGATGAAGATAAACTTTGGATCTCCCTAGCACACCAAGACTCCCTAACATAGAGATATCAAAACTTCACCTACCCCCACCCACTTTACCTTAGAAGTTCAAGACTAGAGTAATGAGGTGGTGTTCCCAATATATTGAAGCATTTAGAAAGGAATGGCACATCCTAGAGGAGCCACCCCAAACATGTTTGGAATGGAAACCTTCACCATTATGAAACACTTATATGTAGTATGCCTAGCATTCATAGATGGTAACTGATCCAAATGGATGAAGCTCCCTTATGTATTTTCATTTAAATACTTTAGGGATATGCTTAGAATAATTCTTAATGTATAACAGCTAGACATCTTAGTGAAAACCATGGATTTAAAATGAAGTAGCTTACGGAAATAATTTATGGGCTCTAGAGAGAAAGTGACCAAAGACAAGGAGGATGACTCAAATTTCATAGACATCCATCCCCTCTAAAAATAAGTCACACTTAGGCACATCCACATGTTATACTATAAGATGAAGCTAAGAGATAAGGGCCCAAGCACCAATAAGGATGATGACCTCCCCCTTTAGACTAATGATGAAGGGAAGTTGGCACTGGTAACACATAAGAATTCACCCCAAAATAAAAAGGGGGAGAGACTTGAGGAGATGCAAGAGTGCATCAAATTAAAGATCACCTCTATCAATGAGGCTACTCCCTTTACACCAAATAATAATAAGGACATGGCCTTCATGCTAGGGATTACTTTTCCCAAGCTAAGGGAGAAAAAAAATAAGTCAAAAGGGCTAGTTGCAATGTGCACAATAACCTTGGTGGAGATGGAGGTGCAAGAGGCATGTGAGGAATTAAAAGCACAAGAGGTACATGAAGAGATGGAAAAGAAAATAGGGATGAAATTTTACATCATCCAAGAATAAGTAATAGAAGAATATCTTAACACCAAAGAAGTTCAAGAGGCCCTCCAAGGTATCACTACTACTATTCTTATAGAGGTAGAAAATCCACCTAGTTCCTCATCTAAATAACCCTCAACATAGCCTCTACTAATTGAGGGGGAAAAGAGAAGTTGGTGGAAGAAAATGAGCCTCAGTGATGAACATACATATATGGCACTAGATGTAGAGAAAAAAGAGTGGAAATGAAGGCATTCAACATGACCCAAGAATAAATTGATAAGGTCAAGGCCAAGGAAATAAGGGCTCAGGAAAGATAGACCACATAAATAATAAAGAGGAGGAAGGTAGAGAAAAATAAGGCCCAAGAGGAAAAGGCTAGGAAATAAAAGGAAGAGAAGAAGGTTATCACAAGAATGGATCCAATGAAGGAGAAAGTATCAAAGACACCTAGCACCCACACCAAGATAGTAGAAGAAACTATACCATAGGAATACCTAAGTAGTGAAGGGGTTCTTAAAGATAAGAAAGGTGATATTAGCACCTTGAAATAGCAAATAGAGAGTGATGATGAAACCTAACATAAATAAGAGAGTGAATCTTGTGTCAAGATATAAGAAGAGATGGACTAAGGGGACAAGTCCAAGGAACAACGCCTATAAGAGAAAAAGAGGAAACCTCAAAGGGAAATACTAATGAAATCACTAGCATAAATGAAGAGGAATAAGAATAGATAGAGCTAGCTATCACTAAGGAAGAAGGCATTAAGCTAAGCCTAAGAGAAAATGTGTAGAAGGGGTGGACTTATGAACATTACTACATGTTTGAGTACATTCCCCTATAACTACCACAATAAGGACATGTCAATAGCTATCATTTTTTTTTGATATTTATATGGATGAGCCTCATTTCAAGTTGTTGTAGAAGGCCATTATAGGTGAAGAGACATTAAAGGAATGACATGATTTCCTTATCATAAACCCCCATGCAATGGACCTAGTCAGGTCATCTAATGCACGCATATAGATGACCTTCAAACTAGTGTGGAATAACATCATCAATAATGTTAGGGCCTCAAAATGGAAGAAGATAACATTAGAAGTAGAAGAGGAAATAAAGGCCATGAAGTTTAAAATAAACCAAATACTTGAGCACATAAAGGAAGTTGAGCCATCCCTCTTGGATAGTGTTGATACTTAAAATATTTTAGAGGTTGAAAAGGTTTGAATGCTAGTGGAGTAGATGTTCCAAAGGTTGAAAGTAGAACAAATGCAAAAAGAAGAGGAGGAACCTTGCATCTTCCTATAGAAGGAGCTATAAAACAAGCTCAAAGATGTGGAAGACCTCTTTACACAACTAAAATAATGTGTAGAGATAAATTATGCCATCTTAATGAACTTATCCAACCAAGTGTCAATCATTGACACACACCTTGAATAGGCAAAGGGGGAGAGGGAAGAGTTGATGGAAAAGGTGTATACTATTAGTAGGATCAAGTGCACATAGATCATGGAAAATTTCAATACCCTAAGTGCCCAAATCAAGAACCAAGAGTTAAACCTAGAAGAACTCTTCCTCACCTTGAAAACAAAGGACAATGATCAAGGAGCGATCTTAGATAGAGGAGTAATGAGGGATAAGGAAATGCTAGAGGCCTTCAAAAAAGAGTTATAGAAAACTGATGTACTCATGATTAGTACCTATTCAATAGATATTGATAGTGTTATTGAAGAAATTAAGCTCACCATCAAGGGCTTTGAGGACTTTATCACTAAAATAAAGGAGATAACATTAGAGTTTTGTGTACCAAGAGAATTGAAGACTAGTTTGAGGGTGGAGTAGCAATTTTATATGAGGTAAATGTTAGGCCCCATTTTGACTAAGTATGGATCCATGCCAACTCAACAAACACTTCAACACAATGCAATCATTTGGGATGATTGATATTTTGAAATATTTTATTCTAGTTGGACGAATTGATTCACACCTTACACCAGTTGGTAGGTAGCTAACAAATTATATCATGTATTAGGCATCTTAAAAGAATGGAAGCACATGGTGATCATAGTATGAAGGGTGCAAAGTAATTGAGCTAGAATAATGATTGATAAAATATCTATCTCAACAACTATAATGCATATCTCCACCATAGAATAAGGTGATCCTATACGTTATAAAAGCCAAGCTTGAACCACTATGCAAAAGATATGACTTGGAGATAGTGAAACACTATAGAATTGGTCTTATACATCTTGAAGTGATCACCATTGAAATTAGGATTAGGATGGATGTTTTGGATGCTCTAAATTATATTTATGAAGCTCACCTATGAGCCTCTAGGACTTTATTTTCTTTAGGTGATCATTTAGTCTATTTCATTTGTTATGTACTATGTTTATTTGAATTATGTTTAAGGAAAAATGGTGCTACATCCACTAGAGTTTGATCTAGTTATGCTTATGTTTAATGTCTTTAGCTTTCATATTTAAATGCATGATGAATACAATGACTATATTGTTATAAAATTAATATGAATTTTAGGAATGTTGGTTTCAAGCCTTTGGTTCATGACATTTATGGCATCTCTATAATTATGATGATGTCAGTATATTATGTGGAAATAATCTAAGTATAGGAAATATCCCATGCCAAGCCATGATACTTGTGTTTAAATGACTAATCTAATATGAAACCTTGATCTAAGATCTTATATTAAACCCTCTAAATGTCTAAAGGATGTTGAGCATGATAAAACATAGGCTTGCACTCATAAGAATACAAAGTAACCTAATATAGACTTAAGCTCATATGACCATAAAAACTATCTAAATAGGATTTAAGCCTATAGATCTTTATCCTAGCCTAGAAATGGCTTGCACTGATGAACTTGAAAATGTTTTTATAAATGACCAATCCATTTTAAAAATGAGTTGTGTCATGGCATGACTATCCCAACATGGGCCCCCATTATTTCTCTATTGCACTTCAAGTGAGCACATAAGGATTGTACCTTATGTGAATCTATGTGAGTATAGTCAAGTGACAAATGTTGAGTGTCATGGGTTTATTCCATGTTTTCACCTAATTTTAACAAGTATAAAACTAATATAGATAGCTAGATAAGTGCCTGATGGAGTAAATTACTTAACAACTGACCCTTATCTACAATAATGGCGGTAGAAGAAGTCAAAGAAGAAGAATTCATAGTATAAGAAGGGGTCAAAATACAAGGAAGAGGTTGGTAAGAAAATAAACTAGTATCCCCAAATCTATGTGAGAATGTTGGAGAAGGTGAATGAGGCTCTTCACTTTGACTACTTTTCACAAGTTCATAAATAATAGAAGGATCATTTCCTCGATGTTGAGGAAACTCAAAGATGAAAAATAGAATTTCAAGTGTATACTCTAATTTTGGTTGATCTTTAAGTGAGAAGAGAGGATTACCAAGTATGAATAATGAGGAATGGTCCCATAGTTTGTTATGATAATGAGGAAGGGTCCCATAGTTTGTTGTGAGAGTGGATCTATGAACATTGATTTAATCTAAGATAGTATCCACAAGCTACTAATGTGAGAACTTATTAGGCTTGGTAAAACTCATCATACCCATTAAATTAAAATGAGTGTTGTATTCAAATAATAATTTCATGATGAAGGAGGGATATTAGGAAAGGTAAAGGTTATGGAAAATCAATGAAATACAAAGGGGTAGATAAGAGTACCAAGTTGACTAGGTTGACCTAGTACTGAAAATAAGGTCTAAAAACTAGGTAAATAAGGATAGAGAGTTGACAAGGTTGACCTAGTACTATAACCTAGGACAAAAAACATCTTGATAAGGATATAGAGTCAATAGGTTCCACTTATTAATATATTTTGAGAGGTATAAAAGAATACTAAGTCGACCAGGTTGACTCAATATTGCAGGTAGGGGAAAAGATAGTCTATAAGAGATTGTGCTAAATAGAATTATAGTGTACTAAAATAGGAATACTTTTGAAATATAATTTGAAATAAATAAACAGAAGGAAAGACATAATCAATTGGGTCAATGAGGATGATCTAATTGAGGTATATATCACAAAACCTACACCAACACTAGTGAATGTATGTTTTTACAATACAACATACAATGAGCAAAGAGCAAGAAATCAACTTGGAAAGTAAATTCTAACTAAGTGGGCATCCTAAATTTTATTAGATTATAAATTTTTATTTTATTTATGATGGAGAAGTTGAATGAAAATAAGGAACTAAAAATCAATCTATGGATGGTTATAGGATGTTCAGGCTGAAAGGGATCTATGTTGGCAATGTTATTTTCTTGGTATTGGGGCCTACCCCTTCACTTCACAATCCTACATCGATAAGGGTATTGGGTTTTGGGACAATTTATACCATTAACCACATGTTTACAATTGGCCATAAAACCAAGTTGGCTTCCCCCTTGGTGATGAAATCCAAGTAGTTAGGCCTTGGGTAGACAAGTGTTTAAATTCATTTTGAAATTATTTGATTTGGTAGTGTGTGTAAGAAAGAGAAATATAGTGAAACTAAATAGTATATTAAAAAACCACCTAATTATATTATTTGACTAATATAAGCATCCAAATACTTAAAATTGAAAATGTGAAGTAATTGCTATCATATAGATGTTAATTCTAATTTGAAACATAGTATAGTGTCGATTCAAAAGATAGTGTATTCAAACATTATAAAACAAAGTTTATAGTGTCACTACTATATTGCATAATCAAGGGTATTTAAGAAATATGTTGGTAGGGTTAACCTATTCTTCTAGATAGAATACAAAATATAAAACTAGGTCAACCAGGTCGACCTAGTTTGATGTATAATGGCCATTTTAAATATTGCAAACTATGCAAAATAGAAATATAAGGAATATATAAAATGAAAGAGAAAGAGAGAAAGGAATATTGGTGGATTAGAAGATACAAAGGAATATGAGATTGTTTTTTAAGTTCCTTTGAATGCTACTTGAAAATTTTGACAACTATGTTGACTAGGTCAATATAGTTCTATAGTTCCCTATTTGTTGAAGCTTGTGAATATGACTATACCATCCTGGTCAAGCAAGTATGTTTTTTTGGAAGATATCTGGAATATTATACCAATTTGGTTGACCTAGTATGTTTTATGTAAGTCTAAAAGATGATTTTTTTGACCTATTTAACCTAGTTACCTATATCTGATGAAGACTTGTATAAATAAAAGAGTCATTTTTGATGTGATTATGTGTTAAACCTACGCACATAAGTTATAAACTATACTGGCCCTATTGAACTAGTATCACAAATATATAAAAATAATAAATAAAATGATAAAAAATGAAAAATGTAAAAGAAAACCTACAAGGGTTAGATTCATGTTAGGTTTACCAGAATGTATGTAATCACAAATACATCATGTCTAAAAATCAATCCTAACTTGGAAAAGATAGATCATACTTACACTTCTGATTGGGGATACATTAGATAATTAGGAACATGACCAATATGTGGATGTACTAGACCCAATTAAGGGACCTCTTATCACAATAATAATACTAGAGAGGGTTCCAAAGTCTCTAGTAAAAAAAAATCAAGTAATAACCCTAACTAGGCCCTATGTTTTCATATCCACTAAACTAATAACAAGTAAAGTAAATTATAATCTAGTGCTCACCAAATATTATGGCATAAAGTGGGACTAATAAATAATAAAATTAAAAATGTATAAAATAAATATACTCATGTAAATGTATACATAATCCTAATGCATGGAAGAGAATTAAAAATGCATATCTATTTACTCTTACAAAGGACGAACAAAGTTAGGAATAGTTACCTTTTAAGATGATCCTACCAAGCCTCAATATATCCCTTGGCTAGTTTTCTTCACAATATTTTATTGAGATATGTAAGGATGAAAAGTATAAATCATATCTAATCTACACAACCTATCAATACATCAAAAATACATCTCCACAGTACAAGATCCGTATCTCTAAAGAAAGTATAAAACCCTAAGCTTGCTCTTCAAGTAAAATGGTGTGTAATAAGATGCATAATAGATATTACTTCTTCTTCTCTTCTTTAAATAATGGAAAAATGATATTGTATATATAGGTGGATTAAACCCTAAGCCATTATAAACATTTTGGCTAATAGGGTTGACCTAATCGACCTAGTACTGATATTAACAAAAATTCACTAAGTCAAGGGATATGTTAGCCAAGAGTTGACTTAGAACCTAAATGAATTTTATAAATAAGAGTATATGGTTGACCTAATAGACCTAGTACTCAAAACTATTAAAAGGGGTTCTATGTTAGGAAAAGGGGGTTGAAAAGTGGGAAATGACTGAAGGAGTATTCAAGAAAGAAGAACAAGCTTAGGGGAATGGTTTTTAGAAGAAAAGTGTGTAGATAACAAGTGAAAAAAAGGGACAACAATCCTATGAAGTACTAATGGTCTACCCACCCCTTTTCAAGTGTACCCCTTAATGCATGCACTCAAAGATTTCAATACTGGATGGGTTCTTCCAAGATAAAGAGCATCAATAATTGATAAAAGTTTGAAAATATTATATGTATGCAAGGAACATACTTGGTTAATCTCTTAGGATAAAGTTAAGTGTCTTATTTCATGCTTCTAAGTCACCCTATCAAAGGAAGAGTGTTGTATGATTTCATAACATGCCCCATATTTAGACTAAAAATAGGGAATCACTTTTTTTTGAGATAAATCTTGTTTACCCTAGTTTAGAGTACCTCTTTGGAATGTTTTGGGTATATCTACTTGAGCCCTTCCTTGATTGGTAGTTGTTAGATGATAAGTTATAAATGAATATTCATGGTTATTTTTAATGTCTTTGAGTTTATTCAAGTTTAGTCTAAGCTTTCATTTATGAACATTAAATTCTAACTTGTAGTTTTATGAAGTCTTCATCCATGATTTAATGCTCCAATATTCACCCATTTTAATGTTGGACCCAGGATTTATGCAAGTTTCTCTATATTTGTATCCCTTTACATGGCTTCCTTTTAATAATTAAACCCTTGATTAATAAATTTCATAGTAAAAATGGTTGGATATTTAGTGAACTTCACTTTCTTGTGCATCTCACTAAACACTCAGCAAAATATTTAATAATCATGATGCTCTTTGCATGTGAATAAATTCTATCACCCATTTTATTTTAAATAATTTTATAATTTTAATATAGACTTTATCTTTAAATATTTGGGATTAAATATTTGTTTATGAAAATTAATGGCTTCAAATTTGGTATTGATTTATTTCTTCTTGTATGCATTTTCACTCAACAAAGATTTAGATTTCTCAAAAATATGACTTAGTTGATTTTTATATTTTCTCATAGGTTTTCCAAGACTTCTTAGGGAATATTAGATTATTACATACATCTAAATATCATTGACACATGACTTCAAATCCAAATATTTTTTATAATAATGATTAAGTCTTTTTGAAGCCTCAAGGCCTTGAGAAGATGTCATATGGTACCTTCTCAAAACCTTGGGATCTTAGAGACATTAAGGAATTAAACTCAAATTATTGAAGGAATTAATGAATTAACCTCATAACCTTAGATCCTTTGGGGTATTAAGGCATTATTTCATAACCCTGGGAGTTAAAAAATATTGGTAAAGTACTATGGACCCAAGGCCTTGAGGCCTTGAGGACATGCCATGTAGCTGTAGTGATGCCTATGTAGATAGCAAGCTAAATCCTAGGGATTTTGACAAGATACTAAGTGGAAATATGGGACCCAATAAGAAAATGCAATATCCCAACAAATTAAAAATAGATCAAAGATAAGAAATAGACATGTGAGAGTGGTGTTTTCACAAAAGTGATAGAACTAAGATTGACAACCCATCTAGTTTTCAAGGTAGTCAATTCCATAAATAGGTTTTGATTTTAATTTGATTATATAAGATCAAGTTTCAGCTCAGCTAATAAGGAAAAGAGGAACTAAAATACAAAATATATATTTTAGAGAAGTATAGTTCAACTATAATAGTGGGCACATCGGTGAATCTATTAGTAAATCAAAGAATTTTAATTGCATTCCCAAGTCATCATTGAATATTACAACCACCCTGATAGTGGGTTGAGTGAACTTCATGGACAAACTTATCTATATAAGGGACATTATTTCACTTTGTAAAGGGTTAGAAATTTTAGTCCCAAAATGCTAATAGAGTCAAGTCAAGATTACACCTATTTTTCACTCATGATTTTGGGACTTTGATTATCTATGAGGTTAAAACTTTTGGGGTTGAAACACTTTTTGGACTATGCTAGGATTGTACCTTCCTTTCCCTAGTGTTTTTACCTTAACTATGCATCCAAGGGATATTTATTGTAACAAAATTCTTTTAGAATTATGAATATAGATTTTACTATGTTTTTTTTATTTAATTTTTCTAGTCTTTTGTTTTGGTTTATTAATTGGTGATAGGACTATTAATATGCATGTTTACAGATGATAATCTTAGTTATGATTTGAAATAGCTACCGTAACTAATTTATTGAGCTATTTTATGTTTTATTTAGACTTCTCTCAGTAATTGTGTGTACTAGATACATATTCCAATAGTTTTCTTTACAATGAATTCAATGAATATATGAATTTCATACTTGTCTTTAGAAGCTTGCCCACTAAGTGGCTAAAGTTTATGCAATTGTTAGACTAGACACATAGTGGTATAACTATGGTCATGAATGTTTTTCATTTCCTTTCTATCAAAAAACTTGTTTATATCAAGGGTGAATCTCTCTTTTCTTCCCTACCCTTCTCTCCTATTTTTCTTATTTTGATGTATCCTACCTTAGTTTAGGTTGTGATAGGAATTACAGTGAAGTAGAGCTTATTATTTCACAAGTTTAATTAGATAGGCAATAGGATTTAGAAAAATAATTAGCAAACAAGTAAATAAATGAACATTATTTCTCATATCAACTCAACCTCTAGTGGTAGGATTTGCATCTCTCATAGTAAACTTAGTTAAACTATTCGGTCTTTGGATTGAACCAACATAAGTCCTAAAATTAATGAGGAGATTTTTTTGTCTCGTTATTGTTTCCTCCCTCTATCTTCTTAGAATGGCTTATCCATAATTATTTTTTTAGTGGTTTATTTTTCATGACCAATAAAGAGCATACGTGTCAAGTAAACACACAACATACAATCAAAACAAGACTTACAAGGGAATAAATGACTTATAAAAGAAGAAAATGTTAAGTCCAAATTTATATTATGTTCTTTTTAATTCTAAATTGAAATGTTTGTAAAATAATATGTGATTTTATTATTTTAGATATAAAATACACTTCTTTGCCTAATTTATTGCAAAAAAAGTGAATATAAGTGTTTAATATGGTCTTTAACAAGTAAAACCTACAATAAACATAAATATTCAATATGTTCTATTTGGTGAGCACCCTCAAAGTAAACAAATTAGCACTTTTGTAAATTTTGTTTTATGAAAAATATATGTAGAATGAATTCAAATTAACTACATAATCTTAAAATTTGTGAGAAAATAAATGTTTTTAAAAAAGTCAAAAATGAAAACTAGATGACCCCAAATGAACCTATGTAAGTTGGGAAGATTTTTTTTGTAAGGTGAATCTATCAAATAAAATGATGAAAATTTTAGAAAAGTGAAGCTATAAATTTCTTGGCAAAAAAACTAATTTTAGGGTGAAACCACCAAATTAAATAATAATAATGATAGAAATATGAAGATATTGAATAAAATAGTGAAAAAATTATGTGAAACTATTAAATAAAATGATGATTATGATAACCTCCAAAATGATATAAAACTAAAAACTTTAAAGGGTGAAATCATCAATTTCAAGGAGTGAAACCACTGAAACACAATTTGAAACTATTTTTTTTCACCTTGGACAAATTTTTAAAAAATTTAGAAGAAAATAAGGTTAAATAAGTTAATTACTATGTTAACTATTTCATCTAGAAGAATGAATATATCCTAGAATATTTAGTGGGATGTGAATGGTCTCACTTGATGTGCCATTATGTAAATCAAGAATCCAGAAAGGGTTAGTCAATCATTAGTGAATAAAATAAAATAAAAATTTAAGAACATAATACTCAAAGCCTAATCCCTAGGGTGAGAAATATCAAGCATAAGAGTGAAATAAGTAGAACACAAAAAAACATTGCTATACCTTTCTTGGATACTTAATTATTTTTTGGTTCGAAAAGGTTAGTACTTGGATTGTAGAGATAAAGGTCTATGGAAATGTCAACTTCATGCATGAGCAACATTTCCATTTTTATAATCTTGGCTTGACTTGGAAATTGGCATGATATTTGTGAATAAATGTGAAGCTCTGATATGATTTATGCATAGTAATTTTAGTTTAATATAGATTACCTATAATGGAGGTGAAGGCCTCAATTTACATATTATTGGTTTGAATGGTGATTATTTATATTTAGATGGAGATTAAGGGACCAAGATTAGTCATAAATTATCACAAATAAGAGAGATGGAGTGTGTAATAAAATAGATGGAGTATGTTATATAAATGTAAGATATTCAAATCATGACCCCTCTTTGAGTGTGTAAGAGGGGTGTAAGAGGAAAATGTGTAAGAAGGGTGTAAGAGCTTTTTAGAGATCTTATTTTCACACTTGGTATGATGATATCACCTTGGGTGAGGCAATAATTTAATATGTGCATTTATAAAATAAATAATTCCAAATCCATGGGATTTTCCATTAGGGTTAGATTAGGTTAATTAATCAAGTAATTAATTAACCATTAGAGAAAAATAATTTTGGCAAGGTTGAAACTGTTAATAAAATACATAATTATAATCAACATAATTTTTTTAATTTTAAGTGTCTACATAATTTATTTACATGCATTTTTTAAGGATTTGGTTTAGGCCCTAAATCATAACATGGAGGCATATGGATTTCAAGAGCTATCAAGCATGAAGTGAAGAAATTGAAAGAAAAATGTACACTTTTCCTTGGAAACCATGACACTTGGGAATTATTTATAACCAATTAGAACCATAAATATATATGGAAACATTTTGATATGAATTTTGCATGCTAAACATTATCATTGGGTTCACATATGTAAACAAAGTTATAGAAATCCACATGAAATAGTATGAAAAGTATTGAAATTTTTTCAATCATTTTCTATATTTGACCAGGGTTAACAATTCCATATATAACTATTTATAAATTATTTTCTAATCTATGTCACATGATTCAAAGCTTATATGGACCTGTAAGGATGATGAAAATAATTAAAAACTCTACAAAACATATTATACACATAAAACTATCCAAAAACCAATTAGGACTATATAGAGAAAGCCCTCCCATTAATAGTTTTTATTAATGCTTATTAGGCTTTGTGGAAACATACATGAAAATTCTTTTTTTTTAAAATTGTTATACTTGTTCAACACCAGGTATGATTTTGTTTTTATTTTATTCCAAATACAACCAAGTGTCATTTTTTATAATTTCAGAGGGAATGCTATTTTATTAGAATCTAGTTAGCTTTAATAAAACTAGAAACATTTACAAATGTAATTTTTTGAGACATGGATCTTTTACCAAACATTGACAATTGACTAACATTATAAAACCTCATTACTAAAAAAATTGACTTGTTGGACTAAATTGACTTGGTTAGGAATAGGTCAATGCCACTTAGAAAATTTGATAGAAAAAACACAAAAGGGTCATAATTATTTACAATGAAATTCTACTTACATGACCTCATAGATAAAATAGTGTAAAAAGGTGAAATGTTTTAAAATTCAATTTTGGTGATAACAATTGGCTCCGATTGTGAACTTCAAACTGTAGTGTATGAAGGATAAATATAAATTCTAATTTGATAGATAAATGCTTAAATTATTGAGAAAATGAGTCATATTTTAATCAAGACAATGAATTTAACAATGAGACATTGAGTAATATGAGGAGGAAAAGAAAGGAGACCACAATAAAAAGGGAAACAAAAAAAAGTCAACACAAAAAATGAAAGGAAAATAGGAAACACAACAAAATCCTAAAATCACCTATTTTCATGCAAGGGAAAACCTAATTTCACTTGAAATAACTATTTAAATATTTAAAAATATGTGGAAGGGGAAGGTTCATACCATCTTGGTAAGCCAAGTATAAGGTATTTTCATTACATATGTGTTTTATTTTGAATGGTCCCATCCACATTGAATCTAACTTTTCATGACTCCCTATTAGTTCCCTTTACTTATCCCACATAAACATGATATCTCTAACTTGATAATATTTTTTATTCATATTATTATTAATTAATATTTTTAATTGATCTTGGTGTCATAAAATTATATCAATAACATGTGTTCTTTCCTCTTCAAGCTTGTTCAAATAGATAATTCTCTTATCCAGTAAAATTTCAAAATTTTGATTTTAATTGCTTTCACTAATGAAAATGCAGGTAATTCAAGTGTTATTGGGATAAAAAAATTAATTACATGGAAAAAATATAAGTAAACATCCATAATACTTATTTGGAGTGATAGATTCTACTCATAATGCATTGTGCAAATTCTTATTCTTGTTCCTCTGATTTTCATCTACAAGATTGTGAATCATAGTAATAAGGTTTTTATTACTAGATTATACCTGAACATTTCCTTATGGATATTAGTTATAATAATGAGATAAGTATATTATATAACCATATCAAAAAACCACTAACTATACTAAATATAAATTATATGCATTATCAATCATAATATTTTGAGGAATACCATATCTTACTAGAAAATTTTCCTTGATAAAGTTATATACTACCTTTGAAGCTATTTGCTTTAATGGATTTAATGTAACATATTTAATAAGATATTATATAATTATTAGATCATATGTATGACCAAAAATTTAATGATGATTCAAATTTATAATGAAATATAACCCCCATTTCTATAAGGTTCTTCAATTACAATTGGATTGAGTGGAAAGGTTGTAAGTTTGGCCTGCCAACAAATTGTTGAAAAGATTCACATTTTATTACCTATTTATACCCATATTTAAATAAGTATTACCAATGATAATGATATCTCTATATCTTAAATATTTTTATTTATGTATATAAATGACCACCACATTTTTTGTCATGAAAATATTTGAGCTTCTTTTTCTTCTATTCAATATCCACACATCTTAGAAAGAAGCCATCAATAATATTTTTTAAAAAAGTTTCATCCCATACAACCTTCTTGGTTTTAGTTTTAATGTTCATCATGGTTTTTCATATATATATCATATATATTCTTCATATGTTAAAAAATTTAATGTATAGGATTTAACCTATTAGGATTTTACAAGTGTAATTACCTAAGCTAGATTAAAGGGGTGAGATGTCTAAATCAGTTAAATAATATGAAATAATTAACCAATAATTTGTTATGGATTTTTAATTATTTTTAATGTAAAAAAATATTGATAAATATGCATAAATAGAGACTTATCTAGAAATTAATTATTGTTGATGATTTAGGTTCTAGATAGGTGTTAGTGTCATCAATAGGGTCCTAGGATCTGATTATTCATTGGATAGTATCACTTGACCTAGATAGTAGTGCCATACTATTGTAATGTCCTTGAATTGGTGTTAGTATCCTATTTTCAAGATTTTTCCTATTTTCTTGGAGCATACGCACCTATGTTTTTGGGTCCTATTCTTGCACACATGAAATGTAGAACTTTATGTTATGCCAGGAAAATTTGATTTAGTGTGAAAACCCTAAACCTCCTTGAAATTATGGAATGAGATTAAAATGTGTTTTCATTATTAGGATATGATATACATCCTCAAAATGCCTCAGTGAAGATAGTTTCCTACATACCAATACTCTAAGGAGGGATCAAGCCCAGTGTATTTATCCCACCTAGTGTTTGGTGCAAGTGTAAGTGAATGATAGAATAAGAGTGGACTTAGATGACTTGAGTGTGCTTGACATTTTAAATATTTTAAATATGGGCTTAGAGAAGATGTAAATGGTAGTATGTATAAATAAGATATAGTAGGTATTAAATACCTTAATTTTGATCTAATTATTTCTTGTTTGGATAAGATTTTGCATCTATTTTCCATCTAGTATATAGAGGTCAAATAGTCTTGTTTTTATAGAGATATGTAGCTTATGAAAATAATAAAATGTACTTAGGATAAAATTAGGAGGGTCACACATTTAAAAATTTATATGTTCAAGAGTGTTAATACAAGGGACACTAGAGCCTAGTTAGGGACACTATCACCATGTGGTTGTAGTGTCCTTAGTGTGGTGCTAATGGCCACTTAGAAGAATGTTGGGCACACTAGGTTGGGATATAGGAGTTTTGTCTTGGGAATATGTTTAGGCTGAAAAAATATGTTTGTGGTATGCACAATGATTGTAAAAGTGTGGTAAAGGCTCTAGGATAGGTCTAGGGCTAAGATAGGAATAGACTAACTCAAGAAACACTCTTAACATCCAAATACCACTTTTAGGTGATTAAATCCCCCCCCATTTATGATATAAATATATCAAAATTAAATAAATATTATAAAATTAAAATAAACATACCTAGACTTACCTAGGAAGTGAAGCCCATGTAGCTGAGTTTGAGTATTTGAAGCTGGGTATGTGTATGTGAAACATGATTCAAAGCAATGACCTAAAGTGAAACATGACAAAATAAATCCTTAATTAAGAAATTACCAAAAGCAAAAGACTATGTTGAATAAATTAATTGAGTAAAGCTAAGTAAAGAGAGAGGAAAGGAATGAATACACCTCATTGTGTATGTGAAGCAGTGCATGAATCTAGTGAAAACTTATGTGTGTGAGCCTACATAGTGATAAAATAATTGAATATCTAGGACTCATTTGATAGCTTTATCAATGCTCATATTGGTGGCTCAAGAAATCAATCTAGTTTTTACCCCATAATTACCCATTCCTACTCAATGGATCATGATCTATGTATAGCTTGGATAAGACTGTGTGTATAACCCTCTCATGTCAGTGGCTCAAAAAGTTAATTAAGATATGAATCCATCATTTCTAACCCATGTGAAGTTTATGAATCTAAAACTAAAATACACAATGTTTGAAAAGTATCTAAATAGGTATATCTAACTATGTATATCAGCTCCATGTCCACTCAAGTATATTAGGTAGCTATGGGCCACTTACAAATGCCAACCACTATATGTGGAGTAAGGCATGAAAATATTGAAAATTTATAATTTGATATAAATGATATATAGTGTAGAGAATGACATGGATTTTTCCATTCCATATGATCAACCTATGTGTAATTGATCATATGGAAACTATGTGTCATACACATGCCCACAATCCATTATTCAAGTATATTGATTTTGAACTAAGTATGTAATATTATATCTATCTAACTAAAATAAATTTTTAAGATATCATTCCATGTATTATTCCCCTAAATCTAAGCAACTCATGAATCTGAGCTAAACTGAGTATATACGATAAAAATTTGAACATAACTATCAAACCTATGACTATACCTATACAAATCTATATTGTACCTGGTATATTGATCTTGCTAATTTGGACTACCCTAAAGCTAGGGATACTAGATAGTAGTGCCTTGTCATAGACAATATCACCCTATGATGATAGTGTCCTAATCTAGGTGATAATGTTTGTCTAGTCTAGAATCTACGTGATCTAAATTACTTTTTGAATTCCTAATTTTTCCTATATTTGATGTCTAAAATTGAGCTTGTGTGCCAAAAATAATCTATGAATAGTAATGTAGGAGTCTGATCTCTATGATAAAACCTTATGAATACCTCCTATTTTAAGGGTAGTTGTATAACCTATGTAAGAAATGTTCTCAAAAGAAATATCTCTAAAAATGTGTTATCCATAGCATATATATGATAATTGCATGATATTCTAAGATAATGTGCAAACATAATATTGGAATGTAAAATTATCTGAGCATAAGTGTGTAATGTAAGATGTATGTTACAATCTATCATTTCACAAAGGTGTTAAGATATATGTAATAAATATGTATAGTATTAAATCTAAGTAGCTACCTAGGGGGATGGAGCATGATGTCCATCATGGCACCTAAGTAGGAAGGGTAGATACATGAGGTCCTCTCACAACATCAAAAATTGTTGTGTGCGGGTAATAAGAAAAGATAAGTGTCATGGTGAATAAGTATACATAAAAACACATGAGGCATACAAAATTAGGCCAATAGGCCATAATATAAGGGACATGGGCTCATGCCACTAAATCTAATAATGAAGACATACAAGGACATGTTTAAATGTCTACATATGTAATCAAAAAGCAATTTGGCTTAGAGTAACATGGAAGGACATGTTTAAATGTCTACATATACAATCAAAAAACATAGACAAGGGACATGGGCACATTTATAATGCATATAAACATATAAGTGGCATAGATCAAAAGAACAATGGGATATTAAAATATCCTTGAAATGGAAGAAGCATAGGAAACACAATCAAGTCTAAACTAAGAATTCTAGAAATGAAAGCATGTACAATTATGTAGTAAAAATATATGTAAATTATAAGATGTACATATGTTGAGTCTAACAAGTGATAGTTGGCAAAAAATTTGAATAATGAATAACAATGATAAATATCAAGATATATAAATCCATAAACTATAATGTATAGTAAGGATAGAACTTGGTAGTAGAAACTATATATGAGATTCTCCCAAATGGGTGGATGTATCAAATGAATAAACTTGGATTGGTGTATATTCCCCCAATGGGTAGATGACAAAGTTTATGGATTAGAGTAATGGACTGAAGTCCTATATATAGTCTACAATAACTCAAGAAGAATAAGTGAAGCATATATATATGATCAAACTGACTATGCTAAGATAACTAACAATATGCAATATTTAGAAAGTAGTATAAACATAAACATAAAAATGCATAAAATTTATAAATTTTGTGTTTTCTAAGTAATATTTGAATGTTTTAATATTTTTACATGTTATTTTTTTTTTTTGGATATAAACTATGTACAAGAAAATAAAAATAAACTATGTTCAAGGAGTGAGAGAGAAAAGGAAGTATGTATAAGAGTAGGAACCATGCTAACCAATGAGTCTCATGGGAGACTCACTATCACCATGACCTATGTTAAATAAGGGAGTTATTATACCATAATATATTGTGTTGTATAATCTATGTCTAACATTGCATGTGTAGTGATGATATGATGTTGTGGCAATAACTGTGATGCCCTATGAACTATAGGGGTCTTAATAACCCATCTAGTAGAATAGGAATCTATAGGTGGTGTAGGTGTCATGTGATAAGAACCCCTACAACCCAATAAATTGATCTCATTATAAATTAATTAGAGGAAGGTCCCCTAGAATCTGTGATATATCTCTGATGCAAGAATCTCTCTAGTAATGGTCTTTATAGGAGAGTATGTGTACATGTATATATGGTAAGAGTAGACCTAGCCTACACTGATGACTCTATTAAACACTATGATGTATGCATAGGATTTATACTCTTAGTTGTAACTAATAGCCATGTAATATACAGTAATGGTCATATAACTATAATTGATGTCTATATTAAAATTTTAGATGGAAACTATACTAGAACTACCTATGGGATGGGTAGAGGACACTCATATGGGACACACTCAACCTTAACCATCTGATTAATGTGTATATACTTTAGGCATCAATTTAATGTAGATTGGATGGCTCAAATCTAATGTAATCATGACATGCCCAATAATATTTTGAAAACACATGCACTAGGTACTACTAGGAATTGAGTGGTAATGTTTGCTAGCCCAACCTATACTGAAAGCAAAATCTCCTTGATGGAGATTTGAATATGGATTATAAAACCAATAATTAATATTTGTATGTGGAATATATCACACTCTATGTATCCCAATTTATGTAATAATTTCATGGTTCACATGATTATTCTTGACCTATTGTCAACCATAACACTTTGAATAGGATGATGGTCTATGTATGCTCTTATAAAGGGAACATGTAAATCTATGTCATCATCCACAATATCCTAATATTAAAATGTGATAAGTGTTCTATGTGGCACTATAGTGTGATACATTCCAATAATTTTATGTAATAGATGTCCCTCCTTAGTAACTGTGTGATAGGACTCTGGTCATGGATGTGCCTGGTATGTATAGTGAATACTTGATGTGCCCCATACCTCATTTGTTGTATGCTTTAGGAATGGATATAAAAATATCTTTAGCACCTTATCCTCTATTTTTTGTTATTTTTTTGCCTCTATGGGTGTTCCCAAATTAATAATATTAGCCTTAATTATATCTTGTATATTGTGTTTTAAGCTAATGCATCTATTTATCATATGGCCCGATGCCCTATGATACTCACATAATGTATTTGAATCATAATTATTTTGAAGAGACCATGTCATATCAAACTCTTAAATAAGAGGGAGAGATATGACATTGTATTCCTAAATATATTGTAGAACCCATACTAGTGACTCTGGAACATTAATGAGGACTCTATGCTAAGAAGTGAATAAAACCAATATGGCAGATGGCTCAAAAGCTATGTTGACTATGGCCTTTTGATCACTTTTATTCTCTATGTCCCTTACCTTATATGGAGTTTTTTTTAAACTCTTAATAGTTGATTTTGATCCATTTATGTACTTGAATTTTCCCACTAATAAGAGCTCAACATCTCTTTCCTTGATTATGTGGCACAAATCAGTAAATGTAAGAAGCTTCTTGAACAAAATAGCTTCATGTGATGCTAGTTGGAGACTTTATTTAAATATATATTGAATCAATTTGTTTGGCATGGGGATATTTAATTTGGATAATATTGTCTTGTATCATAAGATATAATCTATGATAATCTCATTCAACTTTTGATTGAACTATTCCACTTGTGCATATGATATCTTATCACTAATGTTGATTGAGAAATATGCTAAAACCATGTTAGCTAAAGGATTTAATGCCATGATAGATAGATTTGGTACATCATAGAACCATTTTAGGTAATAATCCTTGATACCTTATGGAAATAATTTCATAATAAGGCAATAATTGGATAGATAATCTAAGCATGCTACATGAAAAAATCTAAGATGATGACTTGGGTCACCCTTTCCATCATATAATGTAATCTTAGGTGCCACGAAACTAGTTAGTAAGGGAGTTTTCACTATATGATATGCCAAAGGTGTATGCAAGAGAATTTTACAATCCAAGTCATGTGATGGCATAGTGTCTCCCTTCTTGAGATGTAACATCTTAGACTATAGAGTATGGATCTCATGCATAAGGAATGATACATCTAGAGTGGAAGAACTAGACAAAAGCGGTGTATATTTCAATAATGGTTGAATAAAAATATTAGGTTGTGTTATCTAATCTGGTTCAGTTGGCCCCATTGGAGGTGTAACAACATTATTAATTAGGGGAGTTGAAGATTGGCCATTGTTTGTTTTATTCTTGATTTCATGTCTTGTATGATATATGCATGATCAAGGGATATTATTGAATTATATCTCTAAATATTTTTAATACCTCATCTTTATTCATAATTATGTCATTATTATTAAGTGGAGGGAGAGAGTTTTGATTCTCAATGTGTGCCTCATCCTTCTCTTGGTTGTATTATTCATCTTTGGATGCATTGTCATTGAAATCCACATAATCAGGGTGTGAAGGATTAATTGTTAAAGTTGTAATAGGTTCCTTGTCCATGTTATAGGCTTGAATAGTAGGAATCTAAAAATGATCTATAGGATTACCACCTAGTCTAACACTTATTCTTAATGGAAGAGAAATAATTTTTTTAGATGTCATATAGTAAACAAATTGGAATAAAGAGCTATTAAAATAGAGTATATGAATTTTGAAAAATTAATAGTAGATAATGAATATAGGAAAAAGGGATACAAACTCTAAGAGCATCTAATTTTAGGATTTTGTGGATCTAGGGTTTGTTTACAAATATTTTAAATTATATTTAAATAAATTTAAACCCTAATATAAATTTGATTTAATTTAGCTATGTTGTCTAAAATAAATTAAAAAATCATATGTATCCCTAATTTATTGCATAATTTTTTTATTAATGGAAACTAGGGTTTTGAAGCAATATTAAAAGTAAGTCTAGTTCACCAAATGATTTAACCTTTTAGGGTTTTACAAGTGTAATTACCTAAGCTAGATTAAAGGGTGAGATGTCTAAATCAGTTAAATATTATGCAATAATTAAACACTAATTTTTTAAATTGATTTAGATTTATTTTGACTTTATAAAATAGTAATAAATGTGTATAAATAGATACTTATCTAGAAAGTGATTATCATAGATGATCTAGGTTTTGAAAACTAGGTTTTAGATAGGTTTGAGTGTCATTAATAGGGTCTTGGGATATAATAATTCCTTAAATAGTATCACCCCACTTGGATGTTAGTGTCATACTATTTCAGTGTCCTTGAAGTGGAACTAATGTCCTCTTTATAGGACTTTTCTTATTTTATGGGAGTATATGTGCCTATGTTTTTAGGTCCTGTTCCTATGCACATGAAATTTGGAGCTCTGTGTTATGTCTAAATTTTTGATTTAGTGTGAAAACCCCAATAATCATTATAATTATGGCATGAAATTTTTTTTTTTTCATTATTAGGATAGGATGGATATCCTCAACATACTGTTGTGAAGAGATTTGCCTACATACCAATACTTTGAGGAGGGATCAATCATATTGTAGTTTTCCCACATAGTACTTTGTGCAAGTGTATGTGAATGCTATAATGAGAGTGGGATTGGATGCCTTGAGTGTTATTTAGCTTTGAAATATTTAAAATATAGGCTTAGGGAAGTTGTAGATGGTATTATGTAGGAAGTAACTCATAATAGTGATCAAATACCTTAATTTTTAGCAACTTATTTCTTGTATAGATAGGCATTTTCATCTATTTTCCATCTACTCTATAGAGGTCAAATAGTATTGTATTTATAGAGATATCTATCTTATGTGGATAATAAAATGTACTTAGTCAACCTTAGGAGGGGCACACATTTGGAAATGTATCCATTTAGGAGAGTTAGGGAAAGGGACACTAACGCCTATTTAGGGATACTAGTACTATGTAGATGTAGTGTCCTTAGTGTGGTGCTAATGTCCACCTAGCAAGCTACTATGAACACTCAGTTGGGATATGGGAATGCTATCTTGGGACTATTTTGGGTATGATAGAATATGTTTGTGGTCTACATAATGGCTAGAAAAGTGTGGTAAAGACTCTAAGATAGGCCTAGGGCAAGATAGGAATATGTTAACTCAAGCAACACTCTTATCATCCAAATACCAATTTTAGGTGATTATAGTCTGAATACCATTCATATATGGAATTAAATATAAATACAAGTGGAAATTTAAATTTCTTGTGATCATCTCCACTTGAGAAAATATTGTCTAATTATAATTTTTTTACCATAAGCTGAAAAAATCCCTTACCTCATACCAGTTTAGTAGGCTTAATTTAAATATCATATTATTGTAATTTTGTGGTCCAATTACCTATTTTTGAGCCAAATTATTATTGTGTGAAAATATATTTCAAAATTATATCAGACACCATCACAACAGAGTGAGAATTCAAAATATAATACTTGAATTGTTTGACCACATTGACCACTACATACACATGCTTCTCAATGGAAGTATATTTAATTTCAAAATATTTTAGACAAAAAATAATGAGTGAAATTAGTGATTTGATCCCTTTTTAATTATTTTGAATCAAAATATATGAAAGAGTGTGTCCAAAAGAATAATAATATATGATGAAATATTTTTTAAATAATGGAATACAAACATAGTTGTGTGAGTAATTACAATCTTTATATTTTCAAAACCATATTTACCTTCATTTTTCAATTGAAATAATGTTTAAATCTATTCATGTCATAAATATGTCTTTTGAGTTTTGTAAAGTCAGACATGAATTTTATCAAAAAGTTTACTTTTCCAAAGAAAGAATTAATTCTAGGTTTACTAGTTGGAAAAGACAATTTTTGAATCACTTCAATGCTCTCAAGATCAATCTTATTTCCTTATTTGAAATGATATGTTTGATAAACTTACCTTAAGTTAATCAACACACACACACACACACACACACCATGAAGACAATATTTTTTAAATGTTTTTTCTAAATGTTCATAATGGTCTTCTCTCTTCTTTGAGAAAATTGTCAAATCATCTAGATAGACTATAATTATTTGATTTTGTAGATAATTAAAGGTGATGTTAATTTATCATTTGAAACATTTCTCCCATATTGATGAGGATAATAGGAATTTTTTGGTACATGAATTTACCCCTTGGAGTGGTGATGGTAGTTTTGTGTTGATTTTATTTGGACACCTCAATCTAACACAATATTTACAACCCTAGTTGAATGATGAATTGGAAAATTGGTTCACGCATTCAAATTTTTTTGATCCTCTTAAAAAATAGTCCCAAATTAATTTGGATTATATTGTATTTGTTTTTATTTGAAATGATTTGCATCAAATTTGAGAGGAACTATGTATTGTATCTCTCTTGGCTAAAAATATTTGAGATCTACATAAGAATAAGTAATAATATCAATACATTTTTGAAAAATTTAAATAAAATTTATTCTCTCTTATGTTCACCTATTAACTAACCTTGTCTATTATTTATATCTAATGTTCATTATTTTTATAGTTAGCTAAGTTGAGAGAGTATTTATGCATATTCTTTTTAATAAATGTTGACCATTTTTATCCCCCCAAGCCAAACTTGTCACCCCCTACAATTCAAATCCTACCTTGTCATGTTTCCCAACTTATTTAAATAGCCATCTTATATATTTTTAGCATTTTAAAGGTAGTTTTGATAAAATTAAGGTAATGATGCTTCTTGGTCTTGTGTTTGTCTAGCCATACCATGATATGTCAAATTGATTCAAAATGTGTCAAAGGTATAGAGTTTTTGGTTGATTCACTAAAAACATGTCAAGTCATCCCATACTCCCCTTTTGGTCCATAAAAATGCCTAAAAAGATGTTAGCATATATTTTCTAATGATGCAAGCCATTTCAAGTGATTTCTTGTGCTTTTGTAACATTCAAAAGTATTTTTTTACAAGAAATGGTAGGAAATTGTTTTTTGATACTCTTAGTAAATTTGATTCATCCCTATAGGCATTTTAAACTCCATTAATGCAACTCCATGAAGGTTTATTAAGGAAATATGGTAGTTTTCATGGAAAAGAGAGGTCTGTCAAAGGGGGTTGTAATTTTTTAGTGTTGAAGAACATATCCAACAAATTAAATAAATCCCTCTATATTATTAAATTATAAATTAATTCATTAGATTGAGTTTTATTTTAAAATAGAGTGAAAACCTACTTATCTCTCCTATCAAATTCCTTGGCAACCCCAAAATAGTCAATCATTTTCACTCAATATAAAGAAGAGAGAGAGGTTTATAAGAAATAATTTTGGGGGTTGATAAAGATCCTCATTCCCTCTAAATGTATTTCCATAGTTATTATATTTAGATCCCCTGATTAATGAATCATTGTTAATAAATTTGGTACTCTTAAACTACCTACAAACCCCAATGGCTCAGGTTTTCTCTTTTGTAGCAACTATGATAATGGTGTGGGAATTTTGGTGGTTGGAATGTGTTATCTAGGCTTATAATATCATATAAAATGTCAAAATTGAAACATCTATCTCCTTGATCAATAATCTAGTGCTAAGGATACTTTGTTTGTTAATAATTATAGGTACAATCAAGGTTTTGAATTGTAGGTTGTTTCAACACTTGGAGATAGTTGAAAGAAGGTTTCCCACATTTTACTCATCCTCAAAATCATATACAAGTTATTTTACATAAAAAACTAAGCTTTAAAGGTATGATTTGGAATCAAGTGAGGAGAAAACATCAAGATCCCCTATAAGCCTAAGAATGGATATTCTTGATAAATATGTGGATTTATCACTTCAAAAAGCCTTCAAGAAATCCAAATAGTATGTTACAAAAGTTTAATGACCTGAAAGACCTTCCCCATGATCATTCAGGTCCATTTTAATTCCCAAAGTGCCTTTCTTGCACTAAACCAAGGGATGGTAGATGAAGTAAGGTGATTGTCAAACTTACAAGTTTATATTCATATTACTGGAGGTAAGTCTTAAAGGAAATATGAGGTATGAGATTGCAATAAAATTTTAAATTAAATCTATTAACTTTTTAAAGCTTATCATAGCCCCTTATAGCCAATCAAACATCAAATTCTTGTTGCAAGAGACCTCATGATCACCCTACAAACCTAATCATGATGAAGTTATAAATATGAGGATGATAAAGAAGTGATAGTATTAGGGTTAGGTTTGAATGTAAAGGATTTTTTTTCATGCATGAAAATAAAATGTATAAAACTCATTTGTATGGAAAAGATCTTATCATAATCCAATGGTCAAATCACTTAAAAAAGGGCCTAAAACATGCACCTACATGCTTGTATTTTATAAGATGAAAGAATGGGTATTCTATGATTGAGTCTAAGATTAAAAAGTTCTTAGAAATTTATATATCATTAAGGGAACATTGGTGAACTCCAAGAAACATTCAATTAATTTTTTAAAACTTTTTTTGGTTTTCCATACAGTCATGTTATAGGTAGTAGATACTAAGCTATTTTGGTTAAGAGACCTAGTTACAGGAGCTCAAGTGTGGAAGTGGGTTAATGTTTTTAGTCAAGGTAATGTCTCTAATGCCTCTTTAATTTATTTATATTGATATCCAAGGTACCAAATAATTTTAGTACCTCTTGTCCACATCTAAGACCTCAAGAGTACCATGTAGAGAAATAACTCAAAGAAGATATTCACATTATAGTCATTAGTGTGAGCAAGAAGTAGATGTATTTTGTATTGAATGGGAGATTAGTGAAACATGTGGGAGAATAATAACATTATTAATGAAACTTTAATACTTACCAAGATCACCAAGATACAAATAAATCAATTGAGGAGGACCTACTTTCTAAGATGTAACCAATAAGCCTAAATGAGTATCTGTAACTACTTATAAAGCATGAAGAGATATGCAAGTTTGGAATGAGTTAAGGTGTGGTGAATTTGGTTTGATGATCTGGATAGTTATATATATATATATATATATATATATATATATATATATATATATATATATATATATATATATATATATATATATATATATCCACAAAATTTTAGACTCATTGAAATTATTAGAAAGTGCCAAGGATGGGTTATTAAGGTCATTCTTGTATGATTTCTTATTAACCTTATAAATGAGCTAACATGCTATAGTGAGTTTAAAGATTCAAGTAGTGAAAGGGACCACCTATACACCTTAGGATATGTTTCACAAACCTCAATGAGGTATTTCAAACCAATATCAAGAACCTTATGCCATGTTTTTCTAAATAAACCTCTCTCAATTTCATTAATAGACTTATATTCCCTGAGAAGGCTCTCTACTCCATGTGTGAACTCCCTTGTGAGAATGGATAATGGGGTTAAGAGGTGTTAAATATATTATATTACTCTAAATTTATGGTATAAATACATATACCAAGACATTATTTAGTATGAATAATTCCAAAGAAGTGAGACCACTAAAAAACCTCCTATCACCTTATAAAGAAGTCGATAAGCTATCTTTTTAAGATAATAAATTCAAAGAAAGTTTTAATAGTTCCAAAATATCTTATACATATAAGGGTAACACTATGACCTATAAATTCATGGTATTAAGTTTGTTTTCTAAGTTTTTAACTCTATGAATGATCATTAATAGTATAAGCACTCTTAAACCCTCATAGAACCCTGAATGGAACCTAATGTTTGATTTTTATTCTTTAAAGGGTTATAATTCATTTATTTGGTCTTAGAATGATCAAAAATGAAGAGAATATATTATATCCCTTTGGGTGTCATGTGTGGAGTGGTAAACATAAATAAATATCCTAAAAAAATAGTTTGCATGTCAAAATGTAATAGTTTGGAGTGTGTGAAGGTCTCTACATTAGTTAAAAAGGCCTTGTATGACTAAATAGATGTCTAGTGGCCTTCTTAAATCCATTAAAAATATCTCATGGTGAAATTATGATTTCAAAGCTAAGATATTAGATCTAAATGAACTCTTCTCTCATTTGTACAAAGAAAATGGATGTGGTAGGCTTGTATAAAATATTCTTCACAAGACTATGAAAAGAAGATTGAGAGCCTAAAAATACCTAATATGTACTTATAACATAAAAATTTAATATCTAAAACCAATATTTAGGTTTTTAGATGCCTAAAAATAGTCTGTATGGATTGATTATCACTTATTTAGCATGGATTGACATGGTAAAAGCCTCAAAAGATCAAATATGGTGTGGAAAGGTATCAAGAGAGTCAAGTGGGCATGTGTCAAGGTCTGAACATGTAAAATACCTTTTAAAGTGGGTGTTTAACTTAAAAATCAAGGCATGGTGACAATTTCAAGAGCATAAGATGAGTCATTAAAGACAATGACTATCCCCTACACCAATTTGAATAAGAACATCATCAAGCAAGTGCACACATGGTAAAAATAACTTTTAAAACTATATTCTTGCTCAATTTATTGCATTTGAAATTTCCCTTGTGATAGATGACACTTTTTAATAATCTCTCTCTCTCTCTCTCTCTCTCTCTCTCTCTCTCTCTCTCTCTCTCTCTCTCTCTCTCTCTCTCTCTCTCTCTCTCATCTCTCTCTCTCTCTCTCTCTCTCTCTCACACACACACACACACACACACACACACACCACACACACACACACACACACACACACACACACAAACACACACACACACACACACTTGCTCTATAAGTTTCCTAATTTTATCATTTTTAGGATCCTTACACAATGAGTATGGGGAAGCATTGCTCTTTTTATAATACATATGATCAATATATAGATGATTTTGCCTTCTTTCATGACTACATGTAGTGTAAATAGTTGAATGATTGATGAAATCAAGTGTAGACTCATCTCACCTTGGTTTATTATCTTTTTTTATTTATTGTTACTGAGGTTTAAATAGGTCCCCTACCTTATAAATATTTTCACAAAACTAGAAAAAATCATGACAAAACATAGTTGTTTATATATTACTAGGGAAAGGCCAAATAGGTTGATGTGCCAAAAAGTAATTGAATACATATATCCAACAAATAAAAATCATAAAACCCTTGAAGGGTTAAGAAATAAACTAGCAAGACATATATGTTATTTTGAGGAAGATTTCCAAAAAACATTTCAGTACCAAAATGATCAAATTGAAATATCCTTATCATCAATATCATCTAAAATGATGAATTAATCAATACAAAAATCCACATAATAAGAAAAAACCTACCAATTTTTGCTTATAACCACTGGTTTTAATTTGATACCACCCACCAAAAAAATAACTCAATTTCTAGTTGTGGACTTGCATTTCCACTATGATAGCTTGATGAGGTAGCCTTGCCATCTAGGGAGGAGTAGAAACTAACCCACAAGTTACCCAATTTAGCCAATAATTTCACTACATCCATTTGGGATTTGTTATGGTGAGTTATTTTCTAGTGGGAAATTTCTAGAATTAGACTCTTAAGCTACACCAATAGAGGCATTATAAAAAAATGGCCTTTAGTAGCATCATTATTGAAAACCTTTTACTTAATTTACTCCAAAAATCCTACTATGACCATGAAACACATTTATCAATTCCTAAACATTGAAACTAAAATCAACCCAACACCATCAAAATTAGAGAAGGGTAGTTTGGAGAAATAACCCAACTCAACATTGTCTATCTCCTCCAGAAGACCAAGATGATGATCTAGTTTTATAAAAAAACTCCACCAACTTAGAAACCACCTTAGAATCCACCATTATTGGTATTATATTTGAGGAAAACATTTTCATCAATTATAGAGTTAACCCTATTGTGCATGTAATGATCCAGGTAATCTATGCCAAACAAAACTAAAATGGGCCTAGAAGATATCTTTTGAAGGAACCCAAAAATAATTTCAAACCTAGACTGAGAGATGTTCCCCTTGGAATCCATTTCTTGAATCAATATTATAATAAAAAGTAATGGATTTACAAGTACTAGATCAACCTCTCTCTCTCTCTCTCTCTCTCTCTCTCTCTCTCTCTCTCTCTCTCTCTCTCTCTCTCTCTCTCTCTCTCTCTCTCTCTCTCTCTCTCTCTCTCTCTCTCTCTCTCTCTCTCTCTCTCTCTCTCTCTCCCTCCCTCTCCATGTTAAGCACCAAACATCTATGACATCCAAAATGTATCCAAAGTGATAATTTGATTTAACTACTTAGTGAAAATAAATCACTTTCACACCCTTATCATAAATTCAAGTATCCAACATCTTTAATTACATTGTGATTCAATCATGTAGATATATCACCATCAAAAATCCTAATGAGGTAATGTAGATAAAAATGATTGCAACAAACCTCCATTAATAATAATCAATCCAACTGATTATTATAATGGAATTAAAAAAAGAAATTAATTTTATTTTTTCAATTCTTTTTATATTGTTTTTATTAAAGGAAAAACACATATTTAATGGAGGCTAAAATAGGAAAGTCTTCCCAAGTAGCACTAAGGTCATCCATCTGAATTTATTCACTTTGGTTAATCTCATAGTTGGCAACAAAATCTATAGTTGAGTTAGCCTCTTTGAAATAGTGCATGTAGTCCAAGGATGAAAAATTATCCAATTTAGCCCATAAATTAGACATAATATTATCTAGCTTCCAAGAAGTGGTAGATTTTTTCTTAAGAGAATAAATCAATATTTAGGAATCACCTTCGATAATGAGCTTTTCAATGTTATAATGAACTGCAAGATCAATCCAAGTGGATATTTCTTGAGCTTCAACTTCATTATTTATACAATCTAGAAATTTCTTAAAAATCACCTTGATCAAGGATTCACTATAATCCCAAATAATATAACCTTCACTAGAAGCACCTAGATTTCCCTAGAAGGTACCATGAAAATTTAATTTCAACCACCCTAATGGTAGATGAATCTAAATAGACTTGTCCTTTCTAAATATTTTACCTGATCTTACTAATGACCCATTAATGGGTTCCTTGGTTTATTATCTTGTTCTTCATACCTTCATGTAGTTTAGCTCACTATTATAGGTTACAAAGAGTATTCATTAGGGGTCACTTGTGAGTTAGAAGTGAAAATAATATTCCCTCCTACTCCCACAATACCTCAGCTCTCTACAAATTACTAATGTGATATTATCAAGTTGAGAGTAGTGTATGTCTTTTAGTCCTATAGTTCATAGTGCATATGCAATAAGTGTTAGTGGTCTTAATATTTGGTATAACACCTTCCTAGTTAGGTTTTATTTCATGGTATCCCTCTTCCTTTTCCCTTAAAATATATTAGTGTAGTGTTATGATTCTAATTGATACATTAAGGGGATATATCCCTATAATATAAAGGTTTAGTCCACTTATAGGTCACCCATAACCTAAGACTAGTCCCATGGTATAGTTAAAGTGAGAGGGATTGAAAAAACCCTCTCAAAGGTGCAAATTTGAGCAATAATAGTTCTGGCATGCCCGATGGGATATGTATTGCATCCTATTTAAGATTTTTTGATGTTGTTATTAAACACATAAACCTTTAGAGGTATGAATATAAGCATCAATGGAGACTCCAAGTGAATCTTAATTGGTATAAATATCCCATGTGTCTAAAAAAAAAAAATTGTATGTATGACTACTCATTTGATATAAATGTTTCTTGTATACCTTCATATAAATATTATCAATTTAATGGTGTTTATGGCTTCCCCTAAAGTATTCTTCCAACATCATATCAATGTTTTCATAACACTTACTCTTATCCCAATCTTGCTCATACTCTCAATCAGCGTTGGTAGCCTAATCATCCCCATAATCAACCTTATCAAAGTCATTTTGATTCTATTCCATATTTTTTTAACTTTAAATAAAACCTTGTAAGTTTGGTAATGCAAATGAGGCAAATTGATAAAGGAAGGGAGCTTGGCCTAATTATCTATGTTTCTTCTAGTCAAAATTAAAATACTTAGATGATTAATAATATTTTGCATTCACTTAAGATTGGGTGGGAAAATATTGAGAAATAAAATCAACATCTACCAATAGATGATGTGATAGAGATAAAAGGTTTGATTCAATATCTTGAGAACATATTGATACTTGAAGAGAGGTAGCAAATGAAATTTCTTTAGCTTTGTATGGATCCTCCTCTACATCAACCTTCTTTTTCTACAAACTCATCTAACATTACAATATGTCATCAAGAGAGTTATAAACTTATGTAAACTCCACTCACTCTTCCTCAAGGGCCTAATACCATTCCATCTTGCAGACTATCTTGGACCAAGACCCTTGATTATGTCATGCCTAATCTTGATAATTAAAATTCTTATATACCTATCCAAAGTCAAGAAGAGGATAAGAATTTAAGTTAAGATACCTCTTATATTATTCAATCTCCTCACCTACATCCCAACATGAGCTATATCCATCCATGAATTTTAATACACCCCCAAGTTTTATAAATCAATTAAAGAGTGGAAATAGAAGAATATAACATCTTCAATTTAGTTCTCTTTTTCATCCCTTCAATAAGATAATGATCAACCTAGTACTCCTAAAGTTCCAAGTTGAAAGTAAACTCTAGAAAGTTTCAATCAAGTTATTAAAGCCTCTTTCCATTCCACCCTCTCCTTTTGTTATGGATAATCTATTTCATTAAGAGTAGAAGATGGATGTTCAGATTTGAAAGTGAGTTTTTCAAATATAGGTGATGATGTGGTAGTTTCTTGAAAGTGAATATAAATTAGCTACAAGTGAGCCTCAAGAAGGATATGAGGATTAATTTTTATACTGTGTATGATGAGGAAATATTTCTTGGTACTCCTCTTTGTCAAGAAGGAAACAAATCTATCATCAAGGATGATGAGAGAGATTATTTTGATATTGGAATGCAAGATAACATGGAAATATTCTTTCATCAATGTAATTCCATTAAAAAGAGTGAATAATAAGATATTGATCAATAATGGAAGGAGTTGTACCATAATTTCATGGAAGAAATAGACTTGATTGGCAATCATATGATCTCTATAAAATAAGAAAGTCAATTTCAACATGAAATTGGTGAAGTTGGTAGCTTATTAGAAGAGGATAGATCATGTTTAGTATAAGAAAGACATGATGATTTGAGTCTTGAAGGGGTAGAATAAATTCCATTCTTCATGGATGAATAGGAATACCAATCTAGCTCTCACATAATGAGCCTTAACGAAGAAGAAAGTGACTATATAGTAGTTGAGTAAGTTGTAACTAAACATAAGGTAAGTTTTCTTGAATATGTATTGGTTATTGGTATTATTGAACATCATGGAAAAAGGATATGACTTGTAGAATACATCTTGTATCCATTTCATGAGTCTTTTAAAACATGTGAAGCATTTGATCATCCTTTTATCCCTCAAAATAATGGAAAAATTAAAAATAATCTTGGTATGCTTTCAAGTGATGAAGAAGTAAATTTTTTGGATGAGATAGAAATTTTTTGATCTAGTTTGGATGGTGAATCTATAGCCCATAAATAGAGTGAAAATAATGTTATCATGGCCAATGATAATAATCAAGATATGCATGATAAATCTCATGAATTCAACACCATGTTTTATGACCTTGTTGGGTATCATGAGGAGTTTGAATATATTAATAGGCTACCACCTCAAGAAGAATTTTTTGATGAATGTTTCAGAGCTCTTATCAAGAAAACAAGTCTTATTAGTCATCACCAAGAATCTCAAACCTATGTTATAACAAGGTATGATGAATATGACACTCTTCTATATGAACATCAGATAGAATTTGAGAGGCCAATTAAAGATGAAGTTATTTCTACTGATATGAATCAAAACATAGTCACTTTAGATATCTCTCACATTATGAAAGATAAACAATAACATGAGGTGATAATTAAATATCAGTATGGTTTCTTATTTGTTGGAGACATGTTTGTTATTATTAGTGAACTTGAGGACAAACCAAAGACATTGGAGAACAAAGAAGAGGCTCATAGATCAAGCATAATGTTCCAAAAGACATTTCTCTCCATCCTTTTTCTTCACATGAAGGTGATTTAAATATTTTCCCTTTTGATCTTGGAGGAGGATTATTTGTAGGTTAGTTGTACATACTAGTTTTTTGCTTTATTTTCCCTAAGTGTTTTGTAGAATAGTGTGTATCTTGTTTTATAATGTTATTTGTATCTGTGTGTTTTTATTTGTCTTGTGTGTGTTGTAGAGGTATATCAATTGTCTTATCTAGTCTCATGATCTTGAAATAAAGTATTAGGGTCTAATCAAGGCTATAGTAGAGTGTAAGTGACTCCATTTCCTAATGGAAGGATAAACCTACTAGTCTAGTAAGCATAACAAGCATGCTACCCATGTGAATCACCAAATTGTTGACCATTATTTCCCCCCCAATCCAAAAAGGTCACCCCCTAAAATTTAAATCTCGCCTTTTCATGTTTCTTAACTTTGTTAAATTTTCATCTTAGGTGTGTTAACATTGTTTAAGGTAGTTTTGATAAAATAAAGGTAATGATCCTTATTTGTATTGTATTTGTATATCCATACCATGATGTGTCAAATTTATTTAAAAGGGTTTATAGGTTTAGAGTGTCTAGTTGATTCATTAAACACATGTCAAGTAATCCCACACTCCCTCTTTGGTCCAAATAAATGCCTAAAAGGATGTTTGAATCTCTTTTCAAACATTGAAATCCATTTTAAGTGTTTTTCTGTGATTTTTATAACATTTAAAAAGAGTGTTTTTCAAGAAATTGTAGGTAAGTAGTTTGGAGATGTAATTATCAAAATTCATTCATCCTTATAGGCATTGTAAATTCCATTAATGCAACTCCATCAAGGTTTAGCAAGAAAATATGACACTTTTGATGGTAAAAGAGAGGTCTCTTAAAGGGGGTTACAAATTTTTAGGGTTGAATAACATCTCCAATCACTTTTAAAACTCACTCTATCTTCTTAAATTAAAAATTCATGCATTGGAATGAGTTTTAGACCCAAATAGAGTTAAAACCTACTTATCTCTCTTATCGACTTCCTTAGCAACCCCAAAATAGTCAACAATTTTCACTCAGTATGCAGAGGGGAGAGAGAGTTAGAAGAAATGAACTTGGGGGTTGATAAAGTTTATTATTCCCTCTAAACCCATGTACATAGTTCTCATATTCATATCCTCTTATCTATGAATCATCGCTAATAAATTTAGTACTCCTAAACTACCTAACAACCTAAATGGCTTGGTTTTTCTCTTTGTCAACAACTCTGATAATGGTGTGTGCATTCTAGTGGATTAAGAGTGTTATTTATGATTATAATAGACTCTAAAATGTAAAAATTTAAACATTAATCTCCTAGATCAACAATCTAGTGCCAAGGATACTTTATTTGCTAATAATTACAGGTATAATCAAGGTTTTGAATTGAAATTTATTTAAACACTTGGAGATAGTTGAAATAAGGTTTCCAACATGGTCTTCATCCTCAAAATCATATCCAAGTGATTTTAAATACATGTAGAATTTAGGTGTAAAGATATATGTTATAATCTAGTGAGGAGAGAACATCAAGATCCATTTCAAGCCTAAGAATGGAGTTTCTTAATAAACTTATAGAGTTCTCACTTATAAAATATTATAAGACAAAAAGTATGGACCACTAGTGTACTAACCTCACACACATTCACCATGATTATTCAGGTCTATTTTCATTACCAAACTTCCTTTCTTTCACTAAACCAGGGGATGGTAGATGAAGTAAGGTTACTATAAAACCTAAAAGTTTATATGCATGTTATTAGAGGCATGTCTTAAAAGGAAGATGAGGTATGATATTGTAATAAAATTTTATAATAAATTTCTCAACTTTACTTGGCTTTTCATACCCCCTTATAACAAGGCAATCATCATATTAATGTTGTAAGAGACCCCATGATCATCCTACAAGCCTAATCATGATGAAGTTGTAGACATGAGCATGATGAATAAGTGACAGGTTTGTAGATAAATGATTTTTTCTAATGCATGAAAATTTAATGTGTAAATCTCATTTTAATGTAAAAGTTCTCACCATAAGATAATATCATCATCTAATGGTCAAATCACTTCAAAAAGGGCATAAAAAGTGCACCTATAGGCTTGCATTTTATAAGATGAGAGAATGGGTGTTATGTGATCAAGTTTGAGATTTAATAGGTCTTATAAAGTTACATATCATCAAGAGAACATTGGTGAACACCAAAGACCATTCAATTAGTTTTCAAAACATCTTTTGGTTTTCCATACAATCATGTTACAAGTAGCAAATTTTAAGCTCTTTTGGTTAAGAGACCTAGTTGTAGGAGCTCAAGTGTGGAAGTGGGTTGATGTTTATAGTTAGGTTAATGTATTTAATTCCTCTTGAAGCTATTTATATTTATATCCAAGGTCCCAAAAAAATTTAGTACTTCTTCTTCACATCTAAGACCTCAAGAGTAGCCTATAGATAAATAACTCAAAGAAGACATTCACATTACATTCATTAATATGAGAAAGAAGTTGGTGTATTTTGAATTGAATGAGAGATAGTTGAAACATGTGGGAAACTAAATAAAGTATTAATGAAAATTATAATACTTACCAAGATCACTAAGATTCCAAGAGATCTACTAAGGAAGAACTACTTTCAAAGATGTAACCAAGAATCCTAAATGAGTACCTATAACTACATACAAGCTATAAAGACACATGTAAGTTTGGAATGAATTAAGGTGTGGGGTATTTGGTGTTATGAGGGGGATATTGGTAGAGATATCCACAAAATTTTATACTAATTGAAATGAGGATGAAGTGCCCAAGATAGGCTATTAGGGTCATTGTTTCATGATTGCTTATTAACCCTAGAAATGAGATAATGCATGCTATAGTGAGTTTAAGGAGTCAAGTAGTGAAAGGGACCACTTTTACACGTTAGGATATTTTGAATAAATATTTAGGGAGTATTTAAAACCAATATCAATCACTTTATGCCATATTTTTCTAAACAAACCTCTCTTAAATTCATTATCAAACCTATATTTCTCGAGAAAGCTCTCTTCTTCACGTTTGAAATCCCTTGAGAAAATACATGATGGAAAATTGGGTTTGGAGGTGTTGAATAGGGTATATTAATAAAAACTTATGGTATCAATCCATATATCAATACACTATTCATTATGAACAAATCATAAGTAAAACCACTAAAAAACCTCTTGTCACCTTATGAAGAAATCACTAACCTATCATTTTAAGCTCAGAACTTCATGGAGAGTTTGCATGGAACCAAAATATATTAGGCAATTAAGGTTATCCATATTACCTATAACATCATGGTATTAAGTATGCATTACAAGGCCATAACTCTATGAATTATTTTTAAAAAGATAAGCACTCTTAAACCCTCATAAAACCCTAAATAGAAACCAATGTATAGGTTTTGTTCTCTAAATGGTTATAATGAATTTATTTGGTACTAGAATGATCATAATTAATTATATAAGTCTCATGATCATCTGATATATCCCTTTTATAGAATGTGTGTAGTGCTAAACAAAAGGAAATATCCTAGAAAGATAGGTTGTAGGTCAAAATGCAATAGTTTGGAGTGCGTGAAGGTCTCTACATCAATTATAAAGGCCTAGTAAGCCTACACAAATGTCTAGTGTCATCCGTAAAGCTATTGAAAAGTTATCATGGTGAATTGGTGGTTTGTAAAGAAAGATATTAGACCTAGATGAACTTGTCTCTCATTTTAATAAGGAAAATGGATATGGAAACCCTTTGTAAAGTATTATTCACAAGACTATTACAAGAAGGTTATCATCCTAAAAAAACCTAATATGTACTTACAACATTAAAATTGAATATCTAAAACCAATATTTAGGTCTATAGATGCCTAAAATAGTCTTTATGGACTGATTGTCACTTCTTTGGCATAAATTGACATGGGTAAAGCCTATAAATATCAAAAATGGTGTGGAAAGGTATCAAGAGAGTAAATTGGACATGTGTCAAGGTATGAACTTATAACTTTATCTTAAAGTTGGTGTGTAACTTCAAAATCAAGGCATGGTGGCAGTTTTAAGATCATAAGATGAGTCATTAAAGACAATGATGATCTCCTATGCCAATTTGAAAAAGAACATCATCAAACAAGTTCACACATGTTGAAGAGAAATTTCAAGACTATAATCTTTCTCAAATTCTTGCATTGAAACTACCCTCATGATAGATGACACTTGTCAATGATCTCCTCTATACCTCTCTCTCTCTCTCTCTCTCTCTCTCTCTCTCTCTCTCCTTTCTCACTTTCTCTATTAGTATGCCTAATTTTGGAATTTTGTAGGATCCTTACACCATGAGTATGGTAAAGATATACTCTTTTATAATGCCTATAATAAATATATAGATGGGTTTTCTTTCTTTCATGACTACATTTAGTGTAAATATTTGAATGATTGATGAAATTAAGTGTAGAATCATATCACCTTCATTTATTATCTTAGTATTCTTACCTTCATGTAGTTTAACTCTCTATTGTAGGTTGTATAAAGTGTCATTAGGGGTAACTTTTGGATTATAAGTGACTAATCTTCCTTCCTAATCCAACAATAGCTTACCTCTCTACAAATTACTAATTTGATAGGTGTAAGCTGAGAGTAGTGTATGTCTTTCAGTCCTATAGGTCATAGTGGATATGTGATAGGTGCTAGTAGTAATAATATTTAGTGTATCACCTCCCTAGTTAGGTTTTCTTTCATTTTATCCCTCTCCCCTTTCCCTTACAAGATAGTATTGTAGTTTTATGAGCCTAATTGATAGATCAAGGGGAGATATCCTTATAATCTATAAGTTTAGTCCACTTATAGGCCACCCATGACCTAGGAATAATCCCATTATATATCTCAAGTGAAAGCACTAATAAAACAACCTCTTAAGGGTGAAAATTTGATCTATAACAATAAAAATATCATGTTTATCAGAAATCTCTTCTAGTTAGACTAAACCTTTAATAAGTTTGTTACCTTTAAGTTTAATAATTCCCTTTTTGCTATGTTTTTCTTCAATTTTATTTCTCATATTAAAATTAAGACTTCCTATATGTTGAATCACTCTCTTCAAAGTTTATATTTCTTAGCAAATCTACTTTTTCAAGAAATGTGATAATTTGTTGATCATTGTTGAAAACTTGCCAATATTTAGAGTTATTTGGCACACTAGGTATGTAATCCAATTCTATAGTGCATATTTTCTAATATCAAAATGAGGAATCAATAGTGAATTAGATAAAAAAATTGAATCATATTTTTCATTATCATCTCTAATAACAACCATAATAGATAATTCTTTAAAATTTTCTATGTTATCCCATACCTTATTTTTATAATGCTTTAGATGATCATTCCTCACTTTATATTGACCATTGATCTACTTAAAAACTAACTCTATGTCTCCCTATAAATTTAAATTCTTGATTCCCATTTATTTAGAAACCTAAAATTCAAGAAGTAAGGATTCATTTCATAATTACTATTAGTGAAAACTATAGTTTATATGAAAAAGGAAACACTTCCTTGCTTAGAGACATAAGAATGACTCTTGGAATTGCATCAACTAAGGAACAAATACCATCAAATTCAAGAGTCTCAAATGTCATTGGAATTTATTTAAATCACTTAAGACATGTTAAAATCTTCTTTTATCATGATAATATAGTTCCCTATCCTTGCATATTCATATTTAATATTATCCCTTGGTCATCAACTTTATTCATTGTATATTTAGTATTTAGATCAGGTTATAGGCATTACTTAACCCATTTAATTAGAATAATAGAGTGAGATAAATATAATTGAATTTAACCACCTAATTATTTGTATAATTTTATACCTAGTAGGGTTCCATATGTATCTAGGATATATAATATTAGGATAGTTATATTGATTTTATTTTGAGGAAAAGAGGTTAAATAAACTTGATCATTTTTAATCTTACCAATCAATGGTACATGTTTTACTTCCATAGAATAACAAAGGCCAAAGGTTTGAAGTCAATTCAAACCTATGGCATAGGAAACTTTGTCAAACATTAATTTTTTAGAGGCTCAAGTATTGATTATACAATTACTCACTTTACACCCTTTGAATAATATGGAGATGTATAATGAATCTACTTCACCAATCTTAGAAGTGGTGGTAGCCATGAGATTCAAAGAATTAGAATAAGATGTGGTGATAAGTATCCCTTTAGTAGTTATATTGTTTACACTAGTGTTTTTACCTTTGATAAAATATACTAGAATAGATCATTCATATGGGTTTTATCTTAGATATTTAGCTTGGGACATTTGAATTTTGGTTTTATTTACTTGCACAATTATGTTAAAATTTGGAAAACTAGTAGGGGAAATATTTTTAGCATAAGAATTAACTTTTGGATAACTATTATCAGTGGTTTGGGGAGGATAACATAATTTTTCCATGGGTTTTTTCCTTTTAATTTACTAGATGATGTATTCCCTTGTGGAAACATGACTTTTGGAGTTTCTTCATGTTTTTCATCTTCTTTTTAATGATTTTGTGCTCTGGTAAAGACTACAAATTAATGATAATTCATATCTTCAAATGTATCATCGTATTATGCTTCCCATAAATTATATTCCAAATACATATTAGTGGAGTTTCTAGTAGGTTATTTTATTTCAAATTCTTAAAGATCTACATTTTCTAGTTTAATTATTTTTTTTATTCATGTCCACTATTTTTTTATTTCCAAAACAATATTCAAATGAACATTTGTGTTTGGACTTGGAGGTTCTATGGAAATATTTTTTTGAGGAACTTAAAATTTTAGATGATTCCCTTGAAAATTCACATAGTTCCTTCTTGGGATATTCAGATAAGGGTGGGCAATGGTTTTCTGAGGCAATTGATTCTTTAATTTTTTTATATCATTAGCCAATTTATGTAGAATTTTTTCAATGGAGGATTGATTTTTTTCACTTTAGATTTTAAAGTTTCCTTATTTAGCTTTCCATCAATTATCATTTCATCCACATCATTGATAGCCAGTGTCTAAGCTACCTCTAAGTCAACTACTCTCGCCCTTCTTAATGATAGCTTATCTCTAGCAATTGTGAGTTTATGAAGAAATACTTTTGATTTTATAATATTGGTATGGTTGTCACTAATATTTCATTTAACATATTATTAAACTTGGCCATGTAATATCTCATGGGTTCATATGCTTATTTATATATTTGGGTTATATATCCAAGTAATGTATATGCATCTTTTATTGGTTTAAATCATATTTCAAACTTAGTTTTAATGTTATCCCAATTGGTGATGGAACATGGAGTGAAGTGATATAACCAATTAGTTTCTCTATTTTGAAGAGTTTATACAAATAATCTAATTGTAATGTCTTCATGTTCCACCCCTAGGATTCCACATGCCATAAATAAGGTTTTGATATGCTCATCTGAATGTTATTTTACATCACCTAATAACTTTGTATAATTATTTAGTGAACCTTTGGGAAGTTTTATAATTTTCCTAGATACAATGGTCCTATAAAATTACCCCATGATACTATCATATTTAGATAAACCTCTTGTAAATGTATATTGGTTCCCAAAAATACAAAGATTACCTCACTATATAACCACTTTATTTTTTAGTTTTCTGAGACTTGATGGGAGACTTACATGTTTATTATAACTTTATATTCAAGACTTAGATTTTAATTAGAAAACTATTAAAACTAATAAAAAGGGTCTGTATTACCTTGGTATTTCCTTTCTTTGGTAAATATTCTTTTTTCTAGTTTGAAATAAAATTATTATTATTGTGGAATAGGTTGAAACTGAAGTACTCTTTTATTTGAAGTGATTGGTTTTTTTATTCATGTAGCTATCACTTAAACTCTTTGTGATAGGATGATGCGATATTGTTCTTCTAACACATCAAAAACTCATCAAAACTATACTATACTAATTTTGTTATCCCATGCAAATGCTCATAAATATAAATAAATTTATTATTATGTCTCACTTACCCAATCAAGATTCAATTTGTATATTGGAGATTGAATTCATGGGATGGTCATGAGAATAAGCACTTATTGTATGAGATGTTTGAGAGTCTATACAAACTTCTCTTCTTTCTTGTCTCCTCACTTTTCTACTTGATATAATTTCTACAATCCTTTAAGAAATACAATCATGATTTTATTATTCATTAATTACTACAATAATTATTTATAAATGATTATTATTAAATTTTTTATCCCAAGTGAGTAATCATAGACTTGATTCAATATATTATTCTATATATTATATCCAATCAAAACTAACTTGATGATAAAGGTCTTGATTTCTAACAATAGTAATATGCAAAGCTTACTATTTAAGATTATGAGTTGATTGATGAGATCTATGAGATATTATGTGTTAAATAATTATTTTAGCATGTTATGCATGATCTAATTACTAGTTCAGTAAAATGAAAATTATTTGAAATTAAGTAACACTGACTCCATCACATTCACATGCACATTGTCTAATGTCTAAAGTAATATCCAATTGTGTAGGTTATTCCCATTTATGTTTTGGTTATTGAACACGTCCCTAAGATACTAGGAGAGTAAGATGAACCCAAATGTTAAATGTGGGTTTCAAGAAAATAACTAAAACATGCCCTAGGGTGGGTGCTAAAAATAATTGGCTAAAAAAAATTTTATGGGAGCAAATTTTAGAATTCTAGTCAATAGTGTAGGTATGAAGTCCCTCTTCTATTAGTAGGAAAATATTCCTTTATTTAAATATAATGATAATGAAAAAAATAAAATTATTTGTAGAAAAATGCTTTCTCTAATGGTTCTCATGCTTTTAACCTGAAATTACAAGGTAGAAAAAATAAAACTGAAAGGATGAGAGAAATTTTAACAAAATCAAGGAGAGAAAAAATAAATTTAGGAGAAATTAAAATGGTAGTTTTATCAAATAAAAAACAAGAAAGTGTTATAAATACCCAAGTTTATATAATATGGATAATCAACTTGATGATGGGAACTATTTTCTTCTGAGAGTTAAGGAAGACATGATTCAAATGGGTAAGTGCACAAAGTTGGGGGTTAAAAAAGGGCCTACCCATGGACATGATTTTTCTAAAATTTTAGAAGTTTGAACTTCTATAGATATTTTGATATGGATACACTCAAAATTTGAAGATGGTATAAAGACATGAATTGTAGCATTTCAAGTCTAGTTTCCAAAAATTCTTTTTTTTTTTTTGAAAAATGATTAAGTATAAATAGGTCAAACATCTAAAATTTGAATAGGACATCCTATTTTTTTAAAACATAGTAGATAGATGGCCATGTAGCCCACCATTTTTTGAGCATCGTTAAATATTGTTTAAAACCCTTTGGTGAATATTTAGATAATATCTTCAAGTGTGTTATGATTTTTTATTATTTTTTAATGAATATTTTTTAATTAATTTTACAATTAATTATATCCCAAAAACTAACCAAAAAAATGGATATCCAACCATACACCCCTCAACTACCTCAAAATGAAAATTTCATGTTTTTAATGTGTAGAATTAGGCTTAGTTTGTTACCATATATTGTTTTTTGCACTTGAATAAATGAAAAAAAAAATACATAAACATGAATAGGCATGTAGTGGCATAAAAAGTTTTAGTTATAAATAAATATAGTTTGAACCATTAAAATATCCCAAAAATTATAAAAAATAATATATTTGAAAAGAGGACAGTGTGTGTGTCATGATGGCAATAATGTTTTGAATTTTTTTGTTGAAATCCAGGGCATATTTGGCATTTGAAGTTTAAATTTGTTCTTTTATGTAAAAACTATTGGTCTCCATTGTAGATTCATAGTCACAAGCCTTTGGCTCAGAAATCTAAGCCATTTTCAAGCCTAAAGGCTCAGTTTTGAATAAAAATAAAAATAATACATACATGTTATCTAATGTGTATGCATTATATAACATATTATATATCATGTACACATTATATAACATGTACATGTTATTTTTAAATGAGACTAAAAATCCAAATTTGGTCTTTGGGTACATGTTTTTCTTATATTTTGATATTTTGGTGTTTGGGTACATTGTTTTTGTATAAGATGTGTTTTTGAGCTCAATAAACTTAAAATGGTCACATATATCCTTAATTTTGTGCATGTGGTGATGAATTCATAGCTTAGAAAATATTTAAATTCACTAGGGACCTTTTTCAAAACCATTAAGGGATGGCTATGCTTTAGAAATATAGGGTGGCATAGACCTGGCATTGACCAAGTATGAAATATTTATAAATTACCCCAAATAAAAATCTATTTATCTTATTCAAGATACATTAAATTTGATAATGTCCCTTAAATTTGAGACCTACTTCCCCTCAAGGATGATGCTGAGCAGAGGGACCCATAATTATTCATGTGGATGATGTTGCTCACCTCATATAGTTGGTTGATCAGAATTGAATACTAGTCTGCACCCCCTCACTGAAGGTTTTAATATTATATATTTTGTATATATTGAATTGTCATATTCATATTTAATTATAACAAGCTTAGCCCTTATGATGTGGATTGTAATAAAATAATATCTTAGAATTCTTACTCTAGATTGGGATTTGAGGTTGAGGAGTCCATTATTGAATTGTGTTCTCTTCTACGTGTAGAACTTAATATGAATGTACTTTGGTATCTATAGGTAATTCAAGGTATATGGATATAAATGATTTAAATAAATACATATAAAACTGATAACAGTGTTCATTCAATTTAGATGGGACCTTAAAAGGATCTACATGACATTTTTCATATAGTAATGACAAGTTAGAGGCTTACATCATGTTAATTATTTAATAAACATGAGTTGATGGGATCGATGCTAATATTTAATTTTTTTTGGATTATATGTATGTATGATTTTTTTGAATATGCCTTAATTGGGTTGGTTGCAAGCGATGGGACCTATCTAGGTATCAAATATCATGAGTTCCACTCATGTGAGCTAATAAATTTAGAGAGGGAAGCATGCACATGCTTAGATTTGGCCCTCATGGCATCTGAGATGTGTTCATATTTTTTTAAGTGTTTCTTATTAATGATGGGATCATTGATTAATTTTGATGACTTGATATAGCAGGACTAGGCCCAACCTATCAGTCTTATCTATTTGAATCAACCACTTGGTATATATAAGTATACATGACCATCTATGATTAGATTAAGACTATCAAGGCACTAACATCTATGATATTTTAAGGATCTAGAATATGTATATCTGATAACTCTAACACTTCTCTAAGTATACTAGACCTACATGTGGAAATATTTGACTGGATTGGGTATCCTAATGCTCTGACAAATCTAATGCTTATAAGACTTGATAGTTAAATATCTAACAATTATACGTGTGTATGAGATACATGTGGTGACATTTAATTAGATCAAGACTCATAAGGATCTAATAGATCTTTAACACTTCTAGGACCTGACACCTCTAATAGTGTTGAAACTTCTAAGTGTATGATGTATACATGGTGATATATAATTGGATTTGGCCTCCTAGGGCATTGTCAACTCTGAAACTTCTATGACCTAATGTATCTTTGATAGCTTTAACACTTTTGGGTGTATAAGGTATACACATATCACAACAAGGTTCAATTATAGGGGTATTTAAGGTCAAAATAATCCATTTATGAACCTATTTTAAATTATATAAATGATTTGATTTGGAGTGAAATTAACACTAGAATGTCATCATATATATACAAGGAATCAAAGAGTAGATTCATTCAATCGAGGAGGCATGGGAGGCCAATTTGAACCCCTTATTAACATAACTATAATAGCATGATATATTATTTGGGACAAAATTAATTATGATTCTATCATGAATTGAACCAATTAGTCAATTGGTGTAATTAGGGACATGATTTGGGGAAAATTAAGCCCCTAAACCAAATTTATGACCCAATCAATTGTATAATATATGCAAAATGTATGGTTTAACTAAAACTAATTTAATCATAAATGCAAATGTGAATGAAAATGTGGCCAATTTGAACCCATTAAACCTAAATTAGAGTCTATAATGTGATTAAAGTGGATAAATTAGCTCACATTTTGTGACATATTGACTATAAATCCTAATTTTATTATTTAAACATGTATAATTCTCCTAAACCCTAATTACATGACATGTACACATGTAAAAATCCATTACACTAAACCCCTAACCTTAAACCCTAATTTTATAATAAACACAACCCCTAAGTTCCTTGATTTCATCACAAATGCATAAATTCATGAATGTGATTAGAGCCAATTTGTGAACTTGTTGAACCTAGTTTTACAAGGACGTATTGAGTTGTATTTCATCATTTGATAGTTTTATTGATTTATAGTCTTATTACATCACATTGGAGATTTATGCATCATATTAGGGATTTATGCATCGTATTGAGACTTATTGCATCATATTGAGCCTTATTGCATCATATGATAGCCTTGTTTCATCATATGATAGTCTTATTGCATCATATTGGGGATTTATTGAATCATATGATAGTATTATTACATCATATGATAGTCTTATTGCATCATATGATAGTCTTATTACATCATATGATAGTCTCATTGCATCATATTGAGCCTTATTGAATCATATGATAGCTTTATTGCATCATATGATAGTCTTATTACATCATATTAGGGATTTATGCATCATATTATAGTTTTATTGGGTCTTATTACACATATTTGGGATTTATGCATTAAATATGATAGTGTTACTAATTTTTTCTAAAGGATATGTCTATACTTCATGGAATACATACACATTATAATAATGCATATACATTACTATAATGTGTATGTGTTCCTTAATTTATAGACAAAACTTACTTTTTAGCATCTATTTTTATCCCAAATCAATATTCATGTCCCCACAAACATTCCCTATGCGGACTCTACATATTCTCTATGTACATCTTGAAGTATTATTTTGGACCCCACCTTTGAAAAGCTATCAATTGTAAAAATGGGATCCAATTCACTTTCAAGGAAGAGGAAGAAGTTGAAGAAAAAAACACCAGACTAATTAGAAGAGTTGAGAGAAAAAAACATGGTACAAATGTAAGCATTTCATTCTAGATAAGGTACAAACACTAACCTTGATGAGAAAAATGCCTTAGATAATGAGGCAATTGACAATAATGAATTGAATAATGATTAGATTGATAATAACAAATTGAATTATGATGAAATTTACAATAATGAATTTAATTATGATGAAATTGGCAACAATGAATTAGATAATGTTGGAAGTTCACATTCAAAGTTTAAGGTTTTTGATTTTATTGATGATGAGACTATGCATGATACTTTACCTACCAACAATGAAAAAAATTTCATGGAAATAAATAATGATGAAATTAACAATGAAGAAAATTTTATGGAAACATATAATGAAAAAATAAATAATGAATAAAATTTCAAGGAAACATATAATGATTTTGAAACACCCTCTCAATAGATTCCACCATTAACAACACCTCCAAGAATTATGTGTATAAAAGACAAGAACTTAATTTAAGTCAATTAAAATATTTTGAAAACAATGCATAACAAAATGTTTGACTACCATTCAAGAATATTTCCTCAATAATTTTGGGATAGTTTCTTTCATATATTGGATTATGATAGTCAAAGACATCAATTATTTGTTTCATTGATGAAATTGGTTAAGATGAGACCTAAAATGTACACATTAGGATTAATAAAATCTAACATGGATGATGAAAATGATAAAATTATTGAAAATATACATGATTCATATCATACTGTAGGCTTGAGATTTCACAAAAAATATTGTAATGCTACTTGATGTATAATGACAACTTGTGTAGTAAGTTCTGAAATAGGGAAAAAATGTTTGATTTCAAAAAAAATCCAAACACTTGATATAAATTAAAAAAAATTAATGAGATAAATTAAAATACATGAAAGACTTAATTAACCTAAAAACAAATATATTCAAGAATTATATAGTAGACTTCCATGAAAGGACAAGGCTATAGCTGATGCTTTGAAATACTTGCATAATTTTGGAAAGACAATACAAGAATTTTTCCCAATGCAAGAGATGTAGTGAAAAGAAGAGTTGGTTCTTGTAATCATGAATTGTATCTAAAATATTTCTTGGATGTGACTCAAACATTATTGTACTCTAAGTTTTTGGAAAAACATCCATAATTTCCTATTTGTCAAATATTTTTTTAGATGAATAAACCTTTTTATGTAAAAATAAATCACACATGCACTACTTGTTGTTGTAGGCAACATGTTGAAATTTCAATGCACTATGATGTTTATCACCATATTCATTGTACTTTACATACTAAAAACATTTTGTAGGAGTGTGGAATAATTTTTTTGCCAAAATCAACTAGGGAATTTATTCTAAATGTTTATTTGTGAAATACTATATGGATAATTCTTTTATAAGAAATCATGTTTGGATGGAAATTATAGCATTTGTGGTGGATTGTCAAAATTAAAAAATTGTATCTATGAGGATATTACAAGTGCAATTAGATAGTAATTAATTGTTTTGAACAAATATAAATTTATGACTTAGAAACTAAAATATTAAAAAGAATCTAAAAGGTGTGAGTTTGTTACAAAATAAATACATATTTAAGAATTAAGGGTCAAATTTAGGGATATAATTATTTACGAGTATGCAACACACACACATAAGGATAAATGATTTGATGAACATTTAAATCTAAGAAATGACACTTTTCCACTTGATTCTATTTTTTTAGTAGTTAACTTTTATAAAAATTACACATTCAAACCACAAATGGAAGTTTAATCATAATATTATAACTCATCACAAGTTGTCTTATTTATGCATACACCTGACATTACAAAGGAAGATCAAAAAATGTTAAGGGACTACCATTTCTATATCAGTGATGACTGATCACATTGTACAAAGTATGTGCAAGGTTGTTTTAATAAGTTATATGGACAATTGACTCAAAGGAATATTATTTTCAATCAACATTACATTTGGTCAAATAATTGTACATCTCCATTAAATAATGCATGGATTTTTTATTGGTTGAGTAGGATTCACATTACCACTTGTGTAGGACACATTTTTAGTATCATTAAGGCTATTCATGGAAAAGGGGAGCATGATGGTGTTGGATCATGTGTAAAAATAGTCATTGCAAGGGAGGAGTTAAAATTTGACTATGTTGTTAATTTGACTAATGCAAAAACTATGGTTGAATGGTGTAATGAGAACATGTGTCATGGTATTCAAGAAAATTCTAATGTTCATATAAATTTTTGGTTAATGGAGGAAGAAGATGTAGAAAACTATGAATATTGTATGACTCTAATGGGTTCAAGTGAGCTTCACTCAATACATAGCTCAAATGCAAGTTCTTAGACTATTCATACACAACATTTGGCATGCTTTTGTTTTGAATGCATGGACTCTATTTGGAATGAGTGTGAGTCATAAGAGTGGGTGGATGACTAAGGATCAAGACCTTTAATTCCAATCAACACATATTAGGTTACACCAACATTGAAACTTATAGATATGACATCATCACATGAATTTAACCATATATCTGATCTAGTGCATATAGGTTGAAGATTAATCTTTATGTACTATTTATTCTCATTATTTATATTCATAGTGTCATTAAATTTTTTTTTGTGATGTAGGCCATGTTTTTGTAGTTATTGCAGATGAAGATAATGAAGAGGGAACAAATTACTACTTATGTCAGTGTGTACATAGAAAGAAAAAATTGAATTCTCTAGTCATAGATGGAGAAAACATTGACTATCCCGTTTGGTCTATTGTAGTCACTTGAACTTGGCTTCAATGATATCCTATAAAAAATTCAAACGTATGGTTATTTGAATACTTTAAAATGCACATGAAGATACTACACTATTCAAATTTGGTTCTTACAATGAATATTTAATTACAAAAATATCATGGAAGGCCAAGAAATTAGAATCTTTGGAAAGTTTGTCAGTCAGATCATGAAGTTATTTGTGATACTATCAAGATTAGAGAAAATACTAGTGGGTCATTAGATTGAAATACATAAGTATGTTGACTTGTAAAATGTAGATGTAATCAATTTTACAAAATGTTTTTGATTTTATAGGTAGTACATGCATAATTTTATCTTTACTTACTAACATTTTTTGTATGTTAATGGTGCCAAATAAGCTTCCAACTTCATGTGGTTGGCCATGTTTGTAAAGAATTTCATATTCTTGAAGCTAAGAGAAACTTACTAAAATTACTTGGTGTTTTTGCACTCCTAAATAATTACTCATGACAAGTCTATTTCTCCTTGTATCCTTCCTAAAACATAAATGTCCTCATTTATAATGATATAGGTGATTATATCTAAACCAAATGGATTAAAATTACCTCAAATAACATTACATAATAATTTTATACATTAAACAAACACACTTTTCATTGATTTGCATATTTTCATTAGTATGACATTCCTAAATAATAGTGAAAATGTACTTACGGGTGGAATTGGATGCCAAAATAATTGGATAACATGTAATTTTCCTATATATATGTGATCTAAGTGATGGATTTTCACCTGTAGGTATTGAAGGCAAAAACACTATTGGAGGTCAACAAGTTGTCTCTTCACTAGCAAAAAATTGCATTTTAGGACTTGTTACTGTAACTTTTGCCATGAATTTATCTTAGAGGTGATATATACTAGATCTAGGGTGTAATTATATGGATTTCGCATGCATAGGAAGGATCTTATGGTTCATCCATATGACTTCACATTTTTTTTTTATGCATGCCTGAAGTTAGGCTAAAAATTAGAATCTTTCTTATATTGGGAAGGGCATTCTTGAGCCTAGAATGGGTGGTGGGTTTATCAATCAGGCTAGGTGGGTGGATAAGAACCTAGTACTAGATATTATTCACCCCTCTAGATGTTTTGGTAGCACCACTTTTCATCCAAAAAGCACTAGAAATGGAGTTCTCAGAATGTAGTTTTAACTTTGATAATATTTATTGTTAGTGTTTTATGCTCCTTAATAGTAGTGAAAATACACTTACAAGTGGAATTGGATGTCACATTCATTGGAACACATGTATTTTTCATATATATACATTATTTAAGTGATGGATTTGAACTTGTGGGTCTCAGAGGTAAAAATACTAGTTAGAGATCAACAAGTTGTCTCTTCCCTACCAAAAATTTGCATTTTAGGACCCATTATTATAACATCCACTATGGATTATTATTAGAGGTGATAAAAACTAGATACAAGGTGAAATTATATTGATTTAAAATACATATGAAGGATCTTATGGTTCATACATATGACTTATAGTTTTGGTTTTATGCATGCCTAAAATTAGGTTAAAAATTAACATCTTTCTTATATTAGGAAGAGCATTCTTGAGCCCAGAATGGGTGGTGGGTTTGTTAACTAGGCTAGAAGGGAGGCCAAGAACCTAGTATTAGAAATTATCTACCCCTTTGGATGTTTTGGTAACACTAGTTTTTAGCCAATAAGCACTAGAAATGGAGTTCTTGGACTAGAGCTTCAACTTTAATAATATTTGTTATCATTATTTTTATGCTCATGAATAGTAGTGCAAATACACTTGTGGGTGAAAATAGATATCACAATCATTAGAACATGTGTAATTTGCCTATATAGACATGTTAAAAGTGATGTATTGTCACACATAGATCCTAGAGGTAAAAATGCTAGTTGGAGGTCGTTAAGAATCCTAAAAGGCCTAATAGTCCAAGTGAACCATATACACATGGCTAAAAGCTATTGGCATTAGAATCAAGTTTGAAGATGATTGAAATGTTTATTTGAATATTTTCAAAGTTTTCTAAGGGTCAAAAAGTGTACAAGAGGATACTAATCAGTTGAGGGGCCTATTAGGCCTTCTAGACCTAATTAGGCTAAATTGCATGCCTATAAGTAATGGAAGGATCTTGACACTAGCACGGGAGAAGTTTGTGGTTCATGAGAGATGAGAAATTTTGGAGGTTTAAAAAATAGGCCAATATACCTAAATGGACACCTACAGGTGGTCAAAGTGGCATCAAATCTTGGCTAAGGGGTATCATGGACTAAATAGAGACAAGTGTTTAACACTATCAAGAGCCCTTAAGACCAATAAAAGACTTTATGCTCTCTCCCAAGGTATATTTTCCTACTCTATTAGTTTCAAAGATATAGTTTGGGGAAGTTTTAGAGGGAATGGAGATAGGATAGGGTTTTAACCATGGAATGAAGAAGTCTTGGGCACATTCCAAGATAATTGAAGTCCTAAAGATCAAATTTAAGGGCTTCTTGAGTGTCTTAAGATGATGCTAGCTTGCCTTCATTGATATAAGATTATTCACTAGGGTAAAACCCTTCCCATTGTAAGGAGAGACTTCATCACCTATTAATAAGTATCATATTTGTAATGTATTGACTCTTCATAATCTATTGACTCTCTCACCAAGGCTCTTGAACTGTACTGCCTAACTGAATTGATGCAAAGAAATCATAACAACTAAACCCTTTTCAATTTCTTATACTTATTTCTCATGGCCTAGAAATTATCTCCTTGGTTATAAAATTTAAAATCTTATTATTATAGCTTATTTTACCTCTAATTCCTTCATCACCCTTAAAAACACTCTATGTTAATCCATCTCTTGCAACTTAATCACCCATTTACTTATTCCTTGCAAGATCAATACTTTACTTTTTATAGGATACAATGGCCTAATTGGTATTTTAAGGTATGAAATTATAATAAACTAATTTAAAATAATACTAATGCCATATATACCTTTCTTACACTCTATTTCAAACACTCTTTATAATTTCATCTACCAATTATCTTCCTTTCTTCTACAAGTCTCTTTCTTGGTTCACTCTCTTAGTAACCCTATTTCACTACAAAAATCCTTGTCTTGGGTTATATAAATACATTAAAGACAATATAAAATCATCTTTGACAACCCATTAGGGTCTTCTTATTTCACCATCTCTCCCTCTAAACTCCTATTCTCACACTCTTAGAATCCCATTAGGCCTCCATTAGTTCTATGACAAAGCTCAATATTGAAATTTTTACTTGTCCTATCTATACCATTCTAAATATTCTTGATTATTTTAGACATTATGAAAACATATCATATTACAACTTTCCAAAACCTTTCAATGGTTAGGTTTCAATATATGCACACTTCTAGGTTAAAACCCTAGGTCTGATTTTACCAGTCTGTGTATAGGCTGAAAGTGTTTAAAATTGTGTAGTTGAGTTTTTAGATACCATCTTGAGTTAATTACTATTGTATAAACTCTATCCACAATAAATACACATGTTCAAAATAATATTCTACCTTGATTATTTATTATAAGGCTTATCCCACTAAGAACTTAGAGTTATGGACCTATAAGAGACTATAGATGACCATGAGCGTATGAACATAATTTAAATGTAATAATTGATATTATTTATTTATTATAAGGGTATATTTCCATTAATACCACTCTATAAACAAGACTTATAACTGAGATAAGTGACTAGGTGTCTAACAAATACCAATCTAAGACTGATTCAATCACTAATATATGATTCAATTAATGAAAAGATAGGTTCAACACCCCTTCTTATTTCATTTTCATTCTTATAGAATAAATATTATGAATAAAAATAAATGTCAATATTTCTAAATGTAGGCTCTATCATAACAATCTAATTTTCAATATTATCCTAATAAGTTATTCTCAATCTCATACCATTTATAATCTTTAATAATACTTCAAAACCAATCATTCATAATACTTTGAACACAAGTAAAATGTATGCAACTTTTATGAACTTATTTCTAGGTTACATCACTAGTATAAGATTCAATTTGTGAAAATATAGGGTCAACACCCCTTACTTTTTATTTCATTTGAATTATTATATAAACAAAGCTTCTTAAGAATAAGAAATGTCAATAATACTAATTGTAGTCTCTATCATACCAATCTAATTTTAAACATTATCTTAATAAGTTATTCTCAATCTCATAGCATTTGTAATATTTAAGAATACTTCAAACCAATCATTCATAATAATTTGAACATAAGTAAAATGTTTGAAACTTTCATGAACTCATTTATAAGTTACATTCACCAGTATAGGATTTAATTAATGAAAATATAGCGTTAACACCCCTTAATTCTTATTTAATTTGCATTATTATAGAAAAAAGCTTCTTAATAACAAGAATTATCAATCTTTCTAATTGTAGGTTATGTCATACCAATTTGATTTTCAACATTATCCTAACAAGTTATTCTCAATCTCATAACATTTGTATTCCTTAAAAATACGTCAAAACCAATCCATAATGCTTTGAATACAAGTACAATGTTTGCAACTTTCATGAACTTGTTTCTAGGTTAAAATCACCAATATAGGATTCAATTAACAAAAAGATAGGTTCAACACCCCTTACTTATTATTTCATTTGCATTATTATAGAAACAAATCTTCTTAAGAACAAGAAATGTCAATATTTTTAACTCTAGGCTCTATCATACCAATCTAATTTACAACATTATCCTAACAAGTTATTCTCAATCTCATAATATTTTTAATCCTTAAGAATTATTCAATATCAATCATTCATAATACTCTAAACATAAGTACAATGTTTGTAACTTCATTAACTTGTTTCTAGGTTACAATCACTAGTATAGTGTTCAATTAATGGAAATATAGGTTCAATACCCCTTACTTCTTATTTTATTTGCATTCTTATAGAAACAAAGCTTCTTAAGAACAAGAAATGTCAATGTTTTTAAATGTATACTCTATCATACCAATCTGATTTATAACATTACCCTAATAGGTTATTCTCAATATCATAACGTTTGTAATCGTTAAAAATACTTCAAAACCAATCATTCATAATACTCTAAGCATAAGTCATTAAAACAAGACTTACTTCATTAGTTTTATTTATTCATGTAAAAAATAATAATAACATGTATGAATGCCATATATAGGCATACAGTGTCAATAATACATGCTTTGACATATAAGCATATAAGAGATTATATCATGTCTAATAACATAGCATCTAATGTTGGGTGAATACATCATATACGTATGTATAATGCCAAAAATGCATATATTTCCATATAATCATACAAAAAAGAAAATCATCTACAACATCCTAATAATCAAATATCCTACCTATCTTTGCCTTCCTTGAATAAGAATTTCCCTTGGATGCCCTAATTATAGATGGAGATATCCTTAAATCCTTGGATTTCTCTAAGGATTGACTGTGGGTACTATGATCATAGCTCACTTTTAGTTGAACTTGTTCAAGTACAAAAATTATTATAAAATTAACAAGTATACATGAGACCAAGTTAATAAACTCATTTTAAACTATAATGAAAAAATCAATTAAACATGCACTTATTGCAAGCTCATGGTCCTTCTCAATTTGTTGTTGACACTCGACTAGGTCAGTGCCAACTTCAACTACATGAATAGGCATGTCAAATGATGAAGAAACATGAGGAGTTTCCATAATATTCATATGAATTGGACTATCAAATGTCATACGAAAGCGTTGTTTACACAATATATTCATTCATATAAGTTATATTTTCCCAAGTATGTAGTAAAATTATTAAAACAATAGTATTATATTACAATTCAAAATTACAAGTGAATATGTACCTCTATGAGTGCTTGTGTAGATGAAATAATAGCACTAATGACTGAGTCTATCTTGATTCATAATGATGGAGTGTTCACCCTAGAAATCATTTGAAAAAATAACCTAATAATTAATAATTTGGGAAATTAATTGATTAAACAAGTTTCTAATAAAATTAGTCTTGTATAAGATATGAAAATATCTAATGAGGTCATGGGAAGCATGAATGTGATAAGTGAATATGTGCAATGTGACTTTTAACACCACACTGAAGGCAATAAATATCAGTGTCATGAGGGAGAATGATAAGACATCCAAGGAAATATTGCATCTCCTATACCTCTTGATGAAGGAGTATCCTACAAACTTGTATATATGGTCCTATAGTTAGTCGTATAAGCATTTATAGGTGTCAATAAGCCTTGAATGAGGCATTTAGTGTGTTTATTAAGTCATTTAGAGGTGTTGGAGTGTTTTCCCTCCAATACTTGTTATTTAGATTTTCAACTATATTTGAATGAATATTTGCTTAAATTTTAATAATTAATGTGTATAATAGGTTATATAAGGTCTAATACATGGATAGGAGTATCCTAAGTTTATTTAAGGTCATATATATCTTTTTTACTCATTTAAAGGTCTTAAATGACTTGATAAGTCTTCAAAGATCAGTTTTTCTAATTTGAGATAGGACTGTTAGAGGAATAAGGACCTAAATTAACACATCCTAAACTTGGAAAATTATTCAAAAATATGATAAATTAAAATATATCATTTGAAGAATGCACAAGATGAAGGAAAAAGTATAAAAGACCAACTTTGCATCATTGGAGGACTGATGAACATTCTACCATGAGAGAATAGGGGTTTGTAATATAAAAATGATTTATTTTATTATGAATAAAATGAATTTTTTTATTAGATAAATTGAATTAAATTTATTATATTGAGATAAATATAATCCAATTATTTTTTAATGATATTTCATGTTATATTGATTAGAAAACCTTTATTTTGTAACTACTTTGTTATTCTTTGTTTGTAACAGGATATAGAGGTCTCATTGCACATGGAAATTTGTATATAGAATATAATTGAGTATAGAAAGAGTTTTATTAAGTTTTTAAGGACATAAAACATTCATTGTTTCATTTAGAGAGTCTAACTAGGCTATGAAATATCTATAAGAAGCTCTTGGCTTCTGTATTCTACAAGAAACCCATGTTACAGGGTAACCTTCACAAAAGAGACTATAACTTCTATTTGAATCCTTGAAATTACACAAAAACTTGGGAATAGTTAAAAAAAATCCTATAATATTATTCCAAAGGTTTTGGATCTAATAAATCCTTATAATCACATTTATTAAAACATGAGTTTTATGTAAACATGTAACCTTGTATCTCTAAGACAACGAGGGAGGATTTATTAGTGAATTTTGTGAAATTGAGTCATTGAATGAAATTTAGGTGTTGAAATATAATTGATACACATATATACACTATTTTTGATGATTTTATATCTTTACTCAGGTGTATTTCATATTTTGTCCTGATTAAGGTCATTAGACCTAATTGTCTTAAGGTAGTGACTTGGTATAGTTAAGGACAATCCTATGAGCTATGGTGTCTAAGTTGATTTGTTTTGAAATTTTGATCATGATAAAACCTTTAATTATTTTATTAATTAAATTCATTAATTTTTATTCCAATTGAGTACTGGTGTGACCAAAAATTCCTTAGAAATAGTCATTGTGATAAGACAAGTAACCTATATAGGTGTTTGCTGAGAAGTTTGTAAACTAAGTTTTAATATTTAAGACACCTAGAGTGATAGGTTAATTTTATGATGGAAATATATAAAATAATTTTAAGAGTTTATATAACCTTATAAAATAGGTCCCATCAAAATCTGAGTTTCATATAAACTTGTAACCTTATATCTCTAAGACAACAAGGGAGGATTTATGATTGAATTTTGTGAAATTGAGTGAATGCAAGTTAGGTGTTGAAACATCCTTGATAAAACTATATGCACTATTTAGGATGATTTTATATATTTTTTTAGGTTTATTTTGTATTTTTACCTAAATAAGGTCCTTAGGCCTAATTATGTTAAGGCGGTGACTTGGTATAATTGAGGATAGTCATATAATCTATGGTCTCTAAGTTGATTTGTTTTGAAAATTTGATCATGTTAACACCTTGAATACTTTTATTACATAAAATAATTAATTTTTTAGTCCAACTAAGTATTTTCATTTTCAAACAGTCCTTAGAAATAATCATTGTGATAAGATAATTAACTTGTATAGGTGTTTATTGAGAAGTTTGTAAACTAAGTTTTAATCTGTAAGACACCTAGAGTGATAGGTTGATTTTATGAGGGAAAGTTATACAAGCCTTTTAATATTGTATATAACCTTATAAAATATGTCTCATCAAAATCTAAAAAAACATACAAAAAATAAACCTAACTATTGTCAAGATAAGAGTGAGAGGATAGTGTTCTTTACAAGTGCATGATCTTGGTTATTGAAAACATAGTTTGAAATTTGAAATAAAAGAAAAAAATTTGATATGGAAGATTATTTTATATAAATAAACCAATCCATGTTAATACATCAAACAATAAAAATTCCAACAAAATTATATTAGGTATTTTATAATTTCAAACATAAAATCTACCAATGATGCAATTAAGGTGTATGAATGTACATCTAGAGTATATAAGATTCACTCAAAATTTTACCTCTATAAATGTATATGGTGTTATACTAACATAGATAGATTTAGTAGTGGTTTTCCCACTACCTATCTTAGTAAATTAAAATTATGATGTTTAGGGTGATGTCTCCTCCTAGAACACACACACACACACACACACACACACACACACACACACACACATTATTCAATTTAAATGTGTAAATTAATTTTAAATTTTTTAATTTACAAATATAACTTAAAAATCTAACATAAAATTTATATAAATGATACCTGCATGTATGTAGAGACAAATATATCCACAACAAATGTGTGTGCCAAAAACTCATCATTTAAGACCATATCCTCCAAGCCCCATAAAGCACCACCATCATCATTTGAAGGTCCAGTGCATATAGAACCATAAAATATGCATGTATGGGGTTGGGTATGCCCACTAGGTAGATTATCTTGATCATCTATCTTTGAAATCATACTCATATGATGAACAAGTGTATCAGTAAGCATGGTAAGAACATGAAAAGTGTCAATCTACACAACCTCATTCACTACAAAGGTAATCTTGAGATGAAGTGGCTTTTGGGTAGGGATCCTTATAAGCTGATTAGGTATATGAAGTGCACCTAGTCAATCCTATATAGATCCTTTACCTTTGCCATGAAACTCACCATAATCAAAATCATTTGGAATCTCATTAAGGACAAGCTCACAATAGAGTTTCCTCAAAAAATATAATAGGAAATTGTGATTGTTACATGGTGGATAATCAAACACCATCCACCATCACTCCTAAAATTGGCTTTAATCAAATTGTGTTGGCATCGATGGATTAGGAAACATTTAGCCATTACTAGAAATGGTGTATTGGTGGTTGGGTTGATGAATATGGCACACATTTATTATTTTTCTATTTCTTTCTTCTTTACCTCATATGCTGATTATTTATCTACATAGTAAGCCCTACAATAATACATATATGACCTTCATCTATCAATTTGACCCATTATTGAGTCAACTTGACCTAATACTAGCACTAGGGTATTAGATAGATAGGTGTGGTAGGTGTTGGTGGAAGTGGGCTCCCTTATTCTCCTAATTATCTACTCAATTTCAATTTTGTTCTCCACTATGTGTACAACTATATCCTCTTAACTACCTAGGGGATCTAGTGAAACTATAGTAGGGTTAGGTGGAGGGTTAAGAGGGTTATGTGGAGGGTTAGGAGGGTTAGGTAGAGGTTTAGCATACCAACCTATTGCAAAAGAATTACAAATTAAACTATTCATAAAACAAAAAAATGATAAAAAATGATTTAATTTACTATCACTTACATATTATTCATGGTGACATCATTGATTTCATGAATGTGGATAAAAACCAATAATTTACATTATTGATGGGAGAAAAACCAAAAATTTCCATGCTAATGGGAGAAAAATGTGAATAGGAAGTAGAACGTGAATGGGAGAGGAGAAAAATATGAATGGGAGATGAGAAAATGAAGTGGTTATTTGGGTTTTTTTTTATGTTTTAAATAATGTGTACTCATTCCTTATAATTATAGGAACACATAAGCATTCATCATAATTATAGGAATGTGTACATGTTCCTATAATGCATATATGTTTCTATTAGTAAAGGAACACATACGCATTCCTTTTTCTAAAAATGTGTGTGTTATGACCGAGCTATATCAAGCCATAATAAGTACATGATATGGCCATAACATGTGCATGCTATGGGAAATGTCCATGTAATTATCCCCCAACTTTGTGCACATACCCAAATATAAGAAAAAAGTCAATAAGCCAAAAAGATATTGAAACTAATAAACTTCAAAACAACTATGTATTCCTTATGGGAAATAAATACAAGTTTATTTCTTTACTCTCACTTAAGTTTCCTTGTTTTAAATCCTCTATATAAGTCTTGACATATTTTATATGAAGAATTTATAGTCATTCAATGATTCAACAACAATGTTCTGAAAGATTTGAAATAAAAAAATCAAACTAAATAAATAAACCCATACACACTATTCATCTAGAAAAACCCATAACACAAAATCTAACAAGTTATTGTATTGATTTATCATTAAGGTGTACATAAAAAATATTTTTTCTCCTTTTAAAAAATTTATCTATGTCAAAAATATTGTGTAGAATGAATGGGACTCATGTACATATAAAATATTATTTCATCTTTTCCAAAATTTATCTATGTCAAAAATACCATGTAAAATGAATGGAACTCATATTTATAGGTATGAAGGCATAATGATGCAAGAGGATCAAGACAAGAAGTTCCATTTTTGCATTTTGTCAATATTAAGGTCAAAATAAGTGAAATTATGTTTTTCATGAGTTTAATGTACCTTTTTATGTCCATTTAGGTCATTAATGTCCATTTAGAGTCTCTAGGAATCATACAAGTTAGTTTTGAGGGGGTTTGGAATTTTCCCTCCAAAACTAGAATTTGGAAATCCAAATAGTTACAATAAGTATAGAGTGATCAAAGAATGGTACAAAGGTGGTCAAGAGTGAAAATTGATTTTTAAGTTTCATAAATTTTTATAGTGGTGTTTAATTCACCTATGTATATCAAGTTGAAAATCAAGTTTTTGTTTAGTAACCCTCATCCATACTACATTGTGTTGATGAAAAATAATCATGATTTATAACTGTCTAGGTAACAAAATATGGGAGTTAAAAAAATAAAGAGTATGGTACATCAATATAGGTTTGTTGGTATGGTATAGATAAGAGGTATCCTATATAGGAGTAAGAGGGGGGAAACAATGAAAAATGGTAGAGAAGCCTCACAAGAATGTTGAGCAAGTCCATAATGGACTGAAATGTATAACTAGTTTTCCATTAAATAAAGTTTGAATGATTTTTTGTGATAATGTTTACAATATTGTATTGTTTTGATATATATTTCATGTTTTTTGAGAGGCCCTGAAGGCTAAGGTCACATTGTGTTTGTATTGCAATAGGTCTACAACTAAACAAGCATGTTCCAATTAATGAGAGGAAAAAGGTATGGATATGTAGATGAAAGGACTATATGTATTCAAAATGATATTCTTATGAGTAAATATAGATGAGTATTTAAAGGATAAAATAGTGAATGATATCCCTAAACTTGATTGATATAATATTAAACACAGTTAAGAAGATGATCCCCTATTTGCAATCAAAGGGAAAAAGTGTCATTTGTTGTCACAAACAGTCCTCAAGATAATGATTTCGGTTTGAGAGTGGAGTCATATGAAAACCATAAGGAATTTTTTAAATTTATCAAGGAATTTATAAGAGTATTAGATGTGATATATTTTGTAATCACTTTAGATCCCAACTGCTAAAACCTACCTATATCTTGTTTACCTTGTTCTAGTTATTATGGAAGAGTGATACATTGGAAGTGAGGGATTATCATACCTTGAAAAGTTATTGATATAAATATATAATTAAAAATTCTTGATTAAAAGTTTTAAGGCAAGAAATAACTTTGGAAAGTCTATGATATTGAACTGTGTGTACTCTATTTTGTGGATATAATCCTCTTGTGGTATAAATAAACACTTAATTCTTATCTTGGTCAAGATAATGTTTGAAGGGATGGATTTAAAAGATGTGTAAAAACAAAAATGATGTTTTGAACTAACTAAATTAATTTAAATAGATTTAAAAATAAGCCAAAAGGTCTCTATTACAAGTGCAGACCTATAGATGGCTAGTTGTTTGCATAATCAATGAATAAGGGGGAATGTAGAGACTTGTTTTGTACTATTGCTTCATGAATCATTAAAAACATGACTTTAATATTTTTATCCTTCATCCAAGGATTATATCAGACCATTGGATGATTTAAATGGTCTTGAAAGAGATTGAAACCCTAATGTGGCTACATGTTTGTGGAAGGTTAGATTGTTGTGCTCAATCAAATAGAAAGTAAGCATATCTCTTGATCAAAAAAAATTATATTGATTATAATAGTTTAAATGGATTAATATAGGTAAAAAAAGGAGTGAATATTTAAAATATTTAAATTTTATGAAATTACAATGGTGCATTAACCCTATTGTGCATAGTCACCAAATATGCTCAGTCAACTGGAGAAAGTTGAAGTTTAACTATGAAAAGGACAAAGGTAAAGGATTACACAAATTATAAAGGGTAAAAATATATTAAATATACCTAAAATAATCCTTATGTTATCTTAAATATTAATGGGAATCTAATATTCAATAATTTAGAGTACCATTGCTACTATCACAGTCATAAGAGTACCCAAAAAACCTATGTTTCAAGTTATAAGAGGCTTAGAATGTTATAATTAGGAATCATATCTAGTTTATTAAGGTAAAGGCCTATAATATAGACATTTTAAAGGTAATTTAGCTTCTTGAAATGTTACCAGTCACTAGATATTGAATTTCTAAGGCCCTCAGCCCTGTTTACATGTTAAAAACAATATATTTAGGGTTTTGCTTATAAAATGAGTTTAAACTAACCATTTCTGATGAAAATTTTTAATTATTTATAATTCCATGTGTACTAATTGATGAAGTTGGTTTCAGCGTTTTATGGTTCATACACATAAATTTTAGCATTGAGGTGGAAAATAAGGATAAATAGACCTAAAGAAAGGTGGGTTTTCCAAAGGAGGTAGTAGATAAGAAAGGAGAAAAGGGTTAAAACTCAATAATAATCTCAATGGGTTTTAAATTAGGCTATAAATTTATTTTCACCTTGAATCAAGTGCCTTGTTTGTTTAATAAAAATCAAATTATTTTAAAAAGGCTATTAGCCTTATGAATAAGAAGGGTTGTATGAAGAGTTGAGAGGTAAGGTAAATTCCATGTGTAAGAGTAGATGTAATGTGATTATGTAATCCCATATAAAACCAAACCATATGAATATTTAAATGTAGGATAATAATTTCCATTTGGAGGCCTAATGTGATACATAGTGTAAATCTAGTGAACACCCAAGGAGTAATTATGAAAGGAAAACATTGTAAGGAATGGTATGTGAGTTCAAAAGGAATTGAATAGAGACTATAGCCATCATGAAGTGTTTTAAGATCAAAATAAATAGGGATTTATTCTAAAGATATCTTGAATCCCAAGAAGCAAATAGAAAAAGTGAACTTGATGTGGATTGTTGAATGGCAAATCACCTAAAGCAAGTGATCAATTGGACAAAGAATTAGATTGTGATGATGTTGAGGAAGTTTCTCAAAATATTTGCATCATTTTGGTATCAAATCTAGTAAGATATGTTTGGATAATTTTTTTCTTTTTAATTCTTTCCATTTTATTGATTTGAGATAAAGATAACATGCTATGAGATGTGTATGAGAAGTAACCTTGCAGGGTGTTGAGGAAGAAGAGAAAGTGTAGGTTTGATCCATTGAGGTTAGTAAAGAGGAGAAAAATATTAATATATTTAAGAGATATATCCCAAAATTCCTTTGAGAAAGACAAGATCTAGTCAAGAAAAGATTAGAAAACAGAGGAAAATAGGGCATTGAAGCTCCAAGAGTGAAGAGGAGAATAAGAATACTCTAAAGGAGAGTTAAGAAAGGGTTGAGAAGAGATCTTAGAGAGAGGAATCAATAAGAGGAAATTCCCACAAGAGGTCTAAGAGTAAATATTGAAAGACTTAGTAAGAGGAGTCTAAATAAGACAAGAAAAGAAAGAAGAATAGGGAAGATAGATGTAGGAAAGGAAGTAGTGGACATAAGAAGAGAATCAGGGTAGAGATTTAAGATGATAGATATCATGGTGAAGCTCATGATAGAACAATAAATCCAATGTATTTTTTGGAGTATGAATAAAAAGGTGAAGTGGCCAATAGAGTCACTAGTGAGAAGAAGAAGGCACAAGAAAGGTGTCTTAAGGAAAGAGAAGAAGATAGAGAAGACAACCCAAAGAGGCAAGAGAAGATAGATGTTTTCAAGTGAGCAAAAAGAAAGAGAGGTAAAAAATAGAGTTCTCATTGAGGATAAAAAGAGGGATAAATAAGTGTAATGAGAGCATAAAACAATGGGGATGAAAAAAGAAGAGAAGATGGATAGTGTCCATGCCAAAGACATTTAAAGAGACTATGTGGTCTCTCATTTTGTATGATAATATTTATTTTAAGTTTATGTTTACATGTATGAAGACAAGAATGATGAAGGCCAAGCATGAGGCCTCAAATATAATGGAGAATGGGTCAAGATGAACACCCATCAAATGGCAAGAAGAGGACAAAGAGAAAGAATATCATGAAGAAGATAAAGTGTTGAATATTGAGATAATTCCACATTATGATGATGAGAAATAGGAGTTCTATGATGCATTTCCATGCATTGTACCTAAAACGAAGGAGATGGTGTACCAAAAAGATAAGAATGTCACCCAATAAGATGGCAAAGAAGAGACAAGTTTACAATAATTACCATTGGAAGTAAATGCATGTTTGAATGTTGAATTTTATTGCATATATGAACAAGGCAAGGCTGATATGCAGGTTGAAAGAAAACATGACAAAGTGTATCCCTCAAAAGGTAAGCCTGGGCATGGTTATGTATGGCCTAAATGGTTAAAACAAGCAGGTGATGAGAAGGAGATGAAATTCAAACAAGAAGTCAAACAAAATAAGAGTATAGGTGGAAGATAAACAAAAATGTGGAAACAAAAGGAAAATGGAAAAGAACATCAAGTTGGCATGGTAAAAATCAAATTCAAGAGGCATGAGAGTGATGTAAAGAGAGGCAAGTGGTAGCCCAAGAAGATACAAGGAAATAAGTGGGTTGATAAAATCAAGGTAATAGTACAAGAGGATCACATGACAAATGAATTCTAAGAAATAATGAAGGTTGAATAATATTATGAGATAACAAAGCAAATGAGATATATGGTACAAGAAAACTAAGGAAGTGAAATTAAGGTATAACCATGTATCAAATAATATTAATGCATAAGAGGAGAAGAGTATTTGAAAGATGTGTTTTCAAGTGTGATATGTGATTGTATGTTTGAGTTTGACTCCAATAGTGAATATTTCTTGTACATAAAAGCCATGGAATTGGTGGATGAATGTATAAATTGGTAAGTTGAGGATGAAGAACCTCAAGGAGTGATTTAAATACAAGGTATGAAATAGGAGGAGGATGATATGAATCTTAAAAAGAAGTTGCAAACAAGAAGTTTCCCAAACAAGAGAAGAGAAAAATGGACCAACATATGATGAAGAATATAAAAAGGTTTGATGCATTGAAGTTGCAAGAGGAGATGAGGATGATAAAGTACATGTTAAGTCTATTCAAAGAGCTGAAATAGATGAATTATAGTAGGTAAAGAGAAATAAATAACTCTAATAAACATCAATAAATGATCAATAAAGTAAGGCACATGAAATTGTGCAAATAAGTAAGTAAATAAGCAAGTTAATAGATAAAGAACAAGTCAAAAAGGTGAGTTACTCAATGGGTCAAACTAGAGCTGAGTTTTCTTTTGATAAACAAGGACTTGAAAATTCCAAAATGAGATAAATAACATTATACCATGATGATGAAGAAAAGAAAAAGGAATTGCTCCTACATAGTGAGCAATATGAGAGGAAAAAGCATCCAAATGTGAAAAATATTGAAGAAGGCATAGAAAAATAGAGTATATTTTATCAAAGGACAAATATTGACATGATAAATAGGCCATTAGAGCTCAATTAAGAATATTAAAACATGAAAAAGTAGAAATATACTCTAGACAAGCAAGCCACAAGTGAGATTGATCAGAAAAGGAGCCATGAATCAAACATGAGGAAGACAAATGTTTACAATTTGATTGTAGCTAATAATTATGGAGATAAATATGACATGGAAATGGTGGCAAGTAAAACATGTAAGGAGATACAATAGCTAGAGTACTTCATGAAGATGGAAGATGCATCGATAAGAAGGCTATATAAAGCCAAGGGGAATAAAAGCAAGAGTTTCGCAAGGAAAAAGAAGATAGAATAAAATAAAAACATCATGATGAGGATGAAGGAACCCCAAAGAACCAATTATAATATAAGGAATAAAATTATATGCTCATGTTTTCTCCCTTCTAGGGAGTATGATGTAGGAGCATCAAGCCAAGAAACTCCATTTTTGTATCTTATCAATATAAAGGTCAAAAATAAGTCAAAGTATGTTTTACATGAGTTTAAGGGACCTTATTCAGTCAATTTAGGTCATTAATGTCCATTTAGAGTCTCTAGGAATCATAGGAGTCAATTTTGAGGGAGTTTGGAGTTTTCCCTCCAAAACTAGAATTTGAAAATCCAAATAGTTACAATAAGTCTAGAGTGATCAAATCATGGTAAAAAGGTGGTCAAGAGTGAAAATTAATTGTTAAGGGTCATAAAGTGTTATATTTATATTTAATTCACCTATTTAATCAAGTTTAAAATCATGTTTTCATTTAGTAACCCTCATCCATACTATGTTGGGTTGATGAAAAGTAGTTATGCTTTGTGACTTTCAAAGTAATAAAACATGGGAGTTAAAAAAAAGAAGAGTATGGTATGTCAATAAAAGTTTGTTGGAATGTTAGAGAGAAGATATATCCCATAGAATATTAATATAGGACAAACAATGAAAATGTCAAAGAACCCTCACAAGAATGTTGAGCAAGTCCATAATGGACTGTAATGTATAACTGGTTTTCCATTGAATAGAGTTTGAATGATTTTGTGTGATAATGTTTAAAATGTTGTATTGTGTTGATATATATTTCATGTTTTTAAATATGACCTAAAGGCCAAGGTCATATTGTTTTTTTATTACAACAAGTCTACAACTAAACAAGCATGTTCCAATTAATGAGAGGAAGAAGGTATGTATATGTAGATGAAATAATGGTATGTATTCAAAATGATAAGCCTATGAGTAAATATAGATGAGTATTGCAAGGATAAAATATTTAATTACATCCCTAAACTTTATTTATAGAATATTAAAATTATTTAGTAAGATGAGCCCCTATCTGTAATCAAAGGAAATAAGTGTCATTTATTGTCATAAACAATCCTTAAGATAATGATTTGGTTTTGAGAGTATAGTCATATGAAAACCCTGAGGAATGTGTGAAAATTATCATGTAAGTCATAAGAGTATTTTATGTGATATATTTTGTAATTACTTTAGAACCTAACTATTAAAACCTTGCCTATATCCTATCTATATATGTTTACCTTATTCTAGTTGTTATTGAAGAATGATACATATGGAGTAAGGTATGATCATACCTTGAAAAGTTCTTGATATTAATATTGAATTATGAATTATTGATGACATGTTTTAAGGAAAGAAATAACTTTGGAATGTCTGTGATATTGAACTGTGTGTACTCTATTTTATGGATACAATCTTCTTATGGTGCAGATAAAGAATTAATTCTTGCCTTGGTCAAGAAAAAATTTGAAGGGATGGATTTTAAAGATGTGTCCAAATATAAATGTTCTTTTTAACTCATTAAATGCATTTAAATAGATTAGAAAACAAGCTAAAATTTCTCTATTACTAGTACAAACCTGTAGATGGCTAGTTATTTGTATAATCAATGAATAAGGGGGAATGTAGAGACTTTTTTTGTACTATTGACTCATGAATCATTAAACACATTATTTTAAAATTTTAAACCATCATCCAAGGAGTATATCATACCATTTTATTCTTTTAAGGGTCTTGAAAGAGATTGAATCCCTACTATGGCTATAGGCTTGTGGAAGGTTAAATTGTTATGCTCAATCAGATAGAAAGTAAGCATATCTCTTGATCAATAAAATTTATATTGATTATAAGAGTTTAAATGTATTGATATAGGTATAAAAATTAGTGAATATTTAAAATAATTAGTTAAATTTTATGTAATTGCAATGGTGCACTAACCCTGTTATGCACAGTCACCAGATGTGCTTAGTCAACTAGGGAAAGTTAAAGTTTAACCATGACAAGAAAAAAAGTAAAGGCTTAAAAATATTTGAAAGGTTGTAAATATAGTAAAAAAAACCTAAAATAATCCTTATTTTATCTTAAATATTAATGGTAATCCAATATTCACCAATTTAGAATACCCCTGTTGTTGTCACAGTAATAAAAGTACCCAAAAAACATGTGTTTCAAGTTGTTAGAGGCTTAGAATGTTGGAAATAGAAATAATATATATTTTATAAATTTAAATTAATCTAAGATAGAAATTTTAAAAGTGATTTTACTTCTTTAAATGTTACCAATCACCAGAAATTGAATTTCTAAGGCCCTCGACCATGTTTGCATGTTAGAAACCCTAGATTTAGGATTTTCTTTATAAAATGAGTATCAACCATCCATTTATTATTAAAAATTTTAATTTGGTATAATTCCAAGTTAACTAACAGATTAATTTGTTTTCAAATTTTTATGGTTCGTATAAGTATAGATTTGAGCATTGAGGTGGCAAATAAGGCCTAATTAGACCTAAAGAAAGGTGGGTTTTCCAAAGGAAGCACTAGATAAGAAAGGAGAAAAGGTTTGAAACTAAAAAAACATATAAATTAGGTTAAAATGAGGCTATAAATGTATTTTCACCTTAAATTAAGTACTTTTTTTGTTTAATAAAAAATAAATTGTTTCAAAAAGGCTACTAGCCTTGTGAGTAGGAGGTAAGGGTTGTATGAAGAGTTGAGAGGTAAGGAAAATGATAGGGGTAAGAGCAAATTGAATGTGATTTTTTAAGACCATATAATACTAAAACATATGACTATTTAAATATAGGATAATAATTTACATTTGGAGTCCCAATGTGATACATAGTGTAAAGCTAGTGAACACCTAAGGAAGAATTGTGAAAGGAATAAATTGTAAGGGATGGTATGTGAGTTCAAAAGTAATTTAAAATATACTATGTACATCAATAAGTTTTTTAATATAAAAATAAATAGGTATTTATGCTAAATATATCCTTATTCCCAAGAAGCAAATAAAAAGAGTGAACTTGATGTGGATTGTTGATTGGTAAATCACCTAAAGCAAGTGATCAGTTGGATAGATAATCAGATTATGATGATGTTGAGGAATTATCCTAAAATATATTCATCACATAACCATCATGTAACTATATCCTAACCACATTTTTAGTAATAATTTTATATTTTATAGTTCACTTTTATGTTATTACTTAAAAATTGAAATATAAACTTAAGTGATTTTAAAAATTACAATGGAGAAATATAAATTTAGATAAAAATGTAATTTGAGTGATTATGAATATAGATAAGAGTCCTTTTACTGAGAATAACTTTGATCTACCACTAATATTGTAATTGAATACTCTTTTTGAGTCGATTTAGCTTATACACTATAAATTTTTGAATGACCTAGATGGTTCATTCTCTCACAATAACAACTATATGAATCAAATGAGAAATCCAATCGTATGATTTTTTTATTCATCAATAATTTTGAAAAATAATTGGAAGAATAAAAGTGATGTCTATGATGGGATAATTAATATTTATTATCTTGCTCATGGAATTTTTTTGGAATGTTTCTATTCAAAACAATTCTTCTTTGACTATTTTATGAAATTGTTCCTTTAGTTATATAGCTACATATTACTTTGAATAACATTCATTTAAAACATCATAGTGAATGTCCCAAACATTGGCACAAACTTATTATTTCATCTCACCATAAATTTTCCATGATGTTGTAGATCTTCGAACACCTCATCTACAATATATATCTTCCAATCCATGCATTGATCCTACAAGTGTGAATAATTATTCTTAGATTTGTCAAAAATTCCTTTAGAAATTAAAGCATTCTCATCCATGATAGCCATGTATTTTAATTATATGATTAGTATTTTCCATATTCTAAACTCTTTTTTGGTATCTATTATTTAATCTTCAATCTTATCTTAACAAAAAATGATCAAGTCATAGGATCTCTAATTTTCATCAAAGAATTTCATGCAATTAAGAAGTATATTTAATATCCAAGATTCCATGACTTTACCATGGTTAATATATTTTATGATTTTGGAAATCATACTTTTATCAAATTTTAATTTAAAATTTAATGTTGATTTAGTCATAGGATAAGTATATGTAGATGTTGTGATCACCTTTTGATAAATTTCTCATATATTCAAAATATATCTGATGTATGTTGAAAGTACACATACCTTTTCTTCCAACTACTCTTTATTTTTCATCCCTTATTATATCATCTAAATTAACTTGGTCATAGTCACCAAGAAATTATGAATGTTTTACTTAAGATTAGACTTACCAAGATAAATCATGTTGATTTCATAATCAACCAATGTCATCTCACCTTAATTCTTCTCTATAATTGATTGAGAAATTTCCATAGATTGTGCCCCTAAGGAATCAATCATCAAGATTTAAGTAATTTTTTATTTTCTCTTCTTCATTGGGCCTTGTAAAATATTGAAAACAACATCAAAATCAATATGTATTGTTTTATTATATCATTATTCTTACTCACTATCTATTGTATCCATGAAGAATCCATGTCTCTTTATGTTATCACCAATTGAATTCTTGAGAAAACAAAAGGTTATAATGAAGAATATGGTCACAAGGATGATACAAAAGTTGATATAAGTTAAATAGGTTTTTGAGGAGAAATAAGTTAATAAGTAGATAAAATAGGAGGTGGAGCATAGGAGAAAATAGAAGTGGAGAAAGTAATGGTGATTCAATGTAAGAAAGGGAAATAGGAAAAGGCAAAAAACCTGAATCAAAGGTCAACAACTACTAAGTAATTTTATCAATAAATAATGTAGGATAAATATCGTATGTGATATTTATAGTGGTATATGGATTAGGCCTCTTTATTTGAAAATTTTATCTTAGTGGATTACCTCACATGTTTATTTAGGAAATTTATCCTTATTAAGATCTTCTCTATCTCTTCCTCCACATGTAGCTAGGCCAGACTTTTTTATGAATAAATTAGTGATAGAAGGTTGACTGGTAGGGAGAGAATAAATTTTTTCCTACCATCTCAAACTTCCTTCACCCTTGGAATAATTTCCTAAAGCACATTCATTTACCTTTATATTATACCAATCCCTTAATGTCAATAACATGGTTTGTGTCCATTATGAAATGTATTTTAACTCCCTTATTGACTATTTAATTTAGGGAATTATTATGAGATGTAATTTATCATTGAAAATTTCTTCCACAAAATCAATTTCATCATATTCAAAGTCTATCATACACCATTCAAACCTGAAGGCTCTCTTCTCATTCTTGACCAGTCTATTTTCCTAACTTCAAAATAATCTTTAGTCTTCCCAATAGTATTTAATCTTGGGAAAATGAGGATATTTAGGACCCATTTTTTATTTTTTTTCATGAACACTTTGCCATCAAAATCAAGTCTTATTATGTGTGATTTCATTAGAAAATATACCAATGACTTCTTAATGTTTTTGGAACCCTTGAATGATTTGAATATGAAGTAATCAAGTCAATATGAAAAGTTATTGCTATGATGTGTTAATTCATACATTTATTATGAACCTCACATAGCTACCTACAAATTTAAATAAAATATATTTTGTCACTAGGATATATTGTTAAGTAGCCTAAGAGGAACACAATCAAATCTTCTGACTTGAATATAAGTGAACTTAGAGAACCTGATGAAGTATCTCTCATATTTTTTGATCAATGTAATTTATTTATTATATATACTCCCTATAAGATTACCATCTTTGGATCTGCTAAGCATTATTTTGAATGAATCATTTACCCTTCTAAATGACTCTTTCCATTTTCATGAATGAGTTGTGAAAACTTATCATATGCCAATGTGTCATGGATATTTGTCTTTTCTTCATTAAAACATGGCCAATCTCTAAAGGATATAATGGAATAAACCAAATATGAGGTCATTACAATTCTTGTGTGGATTCTAATATCATCAACTAATAATGGATTTTAATATTGGTTATCTAATCCAAATCAATGAATTTATTCATGGAGAAGATGATATTAATGAAAATTAACATCCACATATTAAATAAATTTTGTATTTCATTTCCCATTACCCTATTCAGAAAAGTGATCATATCTAAAAATTCCTCTATGAATTCAAATTTGTATAGAGTTTTAAAAACTCTAAAATTTATCCTTTTCTTCGTCAACTATGCTTGAATTAAATATTTTTATATTTCTACCTATTTTTAACCCAAAAATGTTGAGAAATGCCTTTATTTATTTCCATAATATCATGATGGGGCTTGATGCCAAATGTTATGCCTATAAAGGTTCTATCTAGTTTAGAAATTAGTTAATTATATGCATATCTTATCTCTCTCTTCTCTGGATTCTAGTACTTGTTGAAATATAGTACTAATTTCACATATTGAATGGATGTTCTAAATGAAACAACATCTAAAATCCCTCTATTCAAAAAAAATTGTCCCATTATAATTATTTTTGTAGGGTCTATTATTTCCCAAAACTCTTTAATGTCCATGTGATTTATATTACTATCATTCACATTTTAAATGGTTGTATCCAAAATAGATATGGTATAATATCCAATGTGTTTTAATTTAATTTGTGATGGGAAATATAAAATCATAGAATCTTAGTCAATAAAATTTATATTGATGTAGACAAGACCAGGATGAATAAAATATTCTCATGGAAGAACTAGATTAAACATAGTGGACATAAAGTTATTCATAAATTATTGAAGGCTCATTCATAGTTTTAATGTGAAGAAATGAAGGATTTAGGTTTTTACCATTTTGAGTTATCATTTCCTATAATTGACATAGCAATAATGTTCAAAAGTCATTTGAGGAGGAGTTGAATGGGGTTCCATTTATCAATAAAATTTACTAGAGTTATTCTTTATTTTTGTACAAATATTACATAATTCCCTACTCAAATTAAAGAATGAAAATTAGACAAAAAAACAAGTAACTAGAAACCAACCTATGATATAGAGAAGAAACTGAATGAGGGAGAAATCAATGTCTTCAAGATCAAAACTAGCTTGATATGAATTAATTGTTTTTAGAGGAATTCAACAATGAAAGAGATACTTTTAGGCTAAAATTACACTTCACCAAGTTTTAACAAGATCTATATTGGGTTTCAATCATTTATATGAATTAAGTGTTTTTAGAGGAATTCAATAATGAAAGAGATAGTTTAAGGCTAAAATTACACTTCACCAAGTTTTAACAAGCTCTATATTGGGTTTCAATCATTTTTGAATGATTTATACTTTTATTTCACCAATTAATGTTTTAAAAACCTAATTTTCATTATTTTGAGTCCTACAAAATTGTACCAAGATTCTCATTATTAGATTAAGGTTTGAATCCCTTTTTTAGTTATTCTGAAAGCTTTCAATATTTTTGTGAAATTATTTAAGGTCTCAAAGAATAGTTTTAGCTGAATTTTTTAATTTTGCATGTAAAATTAAATACCTTCACTTTTATCAACCTATTTGAATCTAAAATGACCATTTATAACTATATAATAAAACTTGTTTTGAAAAAATTCATTATCCATGTTTTCAAAATCCATATGCAACAATCTAGAATGGAATCACCTTGAAGTGCACATACCTATTCTTACATGAAATCGTTATTTTCAACTATGAGAAAACTATAAAACATATGAAAATTTAGTTGATATTGAGATAGTGATTAACAATATTTTATGAATTCATGATATGACTATATATATATATATATATATATATATATATATATATATATATATATATATATATATATATATATATATATATGAGCCTTCAAAAGCCATTTGGAATTGTGCACATGTATCTATAGTTTTGGTTGAGTATGTAAAGTTATTTTATAAATTTGAATATATCTTGTTAGTTTTTAGGTATATGTGTTTTAGGTGCTTCATTTACATGCAAATGACTTGAATAAGTTTGCATATGTGAAATATAATTAAAAACTCCACCAATAGCTATATTTTGTATATTTCTCAAAGTCTATTTTCCTACTTTATAACTTTTTGAAGATTCTTTCACAAGTAAAATGGATAGGAGAAGTCCACATAAGTGAAATAGAGTTCAGAAATTTTAATAAATTATGTTGAATACTTGTTTGCATTATCTTATATATGTTTGTGGGATTTTAAATCTTATTTTAAAATGTATAATGTTCTCATGAAGTCTAAAAATGCAAAATAGAAGTAAAAAATCTGCAAAAGACTATATGTTATACTCTTTTTGAAGTCCACATTTCGATTGTAGGGTTTAGGTAAATATTTCACATGTAGAAAGAATTGAAGGATCATGCAGGTATTAAAAAAAATTTAAAAAGTTGAAATAGACAAGTCTTGATGTATTCTGGAGTCCAAAATATTGTCAATAAGTTTTAGAATCTCTTATTTCATGCAAAACATGATGGAAAAAAACACATGTAAAATGATGTAAAGAGAGCCACAAATAATAGTTTGAATACTTATTTGCACGTAAAAAAATCCTACAAGTTTATAAGAACCATTTTATAATAAAAAATAATCTCAAAGTCCAAAATTTAAAAATGGTTGCATGAATGCCACCAAAGTAGTTGGAAAATTAGAAATGTCATTCAAACTACAAATTTAAAGAGAATGAAGTTACTTGCATGAATTTTTGAAGGATTTGGTTTAGAACCTAAATTATAAATTGGAGACTTATATGGATTTCAAGAGCTATCAAGCATGAATTGAATTAATTGAAAGTAAACATTCTCATTAAGTCTCCATATGTAAACAAATTTATAGAAAGATGCACAAAATAGTTTGAAAAATATTTAAAAAACTAAATCATTTTTTATATTTGATTGAGCTTAAAAATTCCATTTATAATTATTTATCAACTTTTTTCTAAGACACATTACATTCTTTGAAGATTATATAGACTTTTAAGGATGATAACAACAATTCAAAACTTTAAAAAACATATTATACTCATACATATAGCCGAAATCTAATTAGAACTGTATAAATAAAACCCTCCCAGTAATAATATTTATTAATACTTTCAAGACTTTGTGGACACATACATGAAAAATATTTTTGAATACATTGGTAAACTTGTTTAACACTAAGTAGGATCATATTTTTTTATTTGATTCCAAATTTGAAAATATGTCATTATTTATATTTTTAAATGAGGAAAGGTTATTTTCTTAGAATCTAGTTGGCTTTAAGAAAACCACAAACATTTGTAAATACAAATTTTTAAGACATGGAGCTTTAACTAAACATTGATAACTGACTAACATTATGAAACCTCATTCAAATTTTTTTTAGACTTGATAAATTAAATTGACTTGGTTATGAATTATTCATTACGACTTAGCAAATTTTATCAAAAAAAAGGATCACAATGTTTTATGATGAAGCACAATTTGTATGACCTCATCGAGAAAATAGTGTAAAAATTTGAAATGTTTTAAAATTTTAATTTTGGTGATAACAAGTCCCAACTTTGATAATGAATCTATGATTTTAGATCATCAAAAATCTTATGATAAGGTATAAAAATCTTATGATTCCATATTCATGCATGATTTTCTTAACCAAGATAATGTTCACCTTGTTATATATTCATATCCACTTCCTAAGCATAACCAACAACCTAATACCAATTATCCTACTACTACCAATGTTGTTGAAACCATGGTTAATACTCACTCTAATAATAATAAATAAAACCTTTTCAATATGATCAATATGAAGTGTTTATTCTCCTCTATTAATCCTTATCCTCATTCAACCCATATTCTTTATCTTGATTACAAAATAGTTCATGATATCTCTCTGTCTCATTTTTTAGATGTTGAGTATGAAGAAATCATAACTTTTATTGTTTTTATGGTACATTCATGAAGTAATATAAATAAATTATCTAGTATGACATATTTACATTCCTTCATCAATTTAAGAACTTCATCAACCATCCTGATGTAGTCTATTAATGTTTTGTTCCATATATAAACTATATCAACTTGTCTAATACACTCATTTTCTACTCCCAATTTAGAATATACTATATCAACTAGATCAATATTATCAATTTATATTCTAAATTTTATTCCTACTACATCATATAACTTGATACCATATATTTCTATCACCAATTTTTATGTGACTACATCAATGAGGTGGACATAATATATATCAAGTATTTATATGTGATAAACTACATCAGACATGTCAATGAAGTATGTTATCCTCGATCCAATTATATAGGCTAGGCTAAGACAACATAGTACTTTTTTGAATCAATTTTAGTTTGGATCAAATCATTACATAACTGATCTACTTCATAATTATACACCTTTCTCTTAGTCTTATCCATCTCACCTTAGATTTGATGAATGGGATCCAATTGAATAAATTTACAATCCCTATTTTCAAAGTCCATTCCTAAATTCATGATGATTTCACCCTGTCATTGAAATAAATTAATGCAAATTTTATTTTAACTGAATATTCTTTTACCACTGCCTATTGGGAAATAAACTACCTTTCTTGGGTCTAAGGATAGTATTCTACAATAATTTTAAGAAATGTCCATTTAAGTTGGTGAAATCTTACATCATGCAAATGATCCTTTTATTTTCATTAGTGTCCAAGTTGGTGATATTTTCATCAAGTGTGACTTGATATATTAAGGATATAATACTTATGTTACCTCCCTCAAATTAATCAAAACCATTAGATACTATTAGTTTAAACTTAGGTATACCCAAATTAAATGTCCAGGCTAAGATAAAATATAAATAAATTACAAATTCCTCCTCTAAGTTGTGTTTAGATTCTAATCATATCCCCTCTCATCATGGTTATATTTAAGTTCAAGATATTTGAAATTATATTATCCTATATAATATTTCTTGGTAGACTTTGGACTCATCACATGAGGGAAGTCACCTCCTCTGCATGCTACTGTATGAAATTTCCCCATAAGTGTGCTATACAAAATATTTAAGGTGATACCAACCATTATAATTTAAAATAATTAAAAGAGTGTGGTATCTTTAAAATAATTACCACTTAACCTTTTCCTAACATTCCCTTTCAAGAATACCAATAATTTAATTATACCTTAAATTCTTATTGAGGTTATAATGGTTACCCTAAGCTTGTTGGAAACATGCTACCTAACCTCTTAGACTCTAATGATGATGATGATCTTGATGTGATTAACCTTAAGATAAAAAAATAATACATCCCTTATATCGTAATATTAGTTCCATCCTCCTTTATGACCTCATTTTCACAAAAAGCTAACTCATGGGCTTTTTTCACTTCTATAATCATTCTTAATAAGCTTATTTCCCTCTCTTCCTCTAGTGACATAGTGGTCTAATCTTTAATATATAAATTCAAACACTTGATTATAATGACTAATATTACCTTGATGATCCATAATTAGTTGGATATTATCAATCTAAGGATGCATAAATGCTCTATTATCAATCCTCTCTTTAGCCCTCCTACAATACATATTCACTTTCTTATTACATTAATTTAATTGACATTTTTCACTCTCGTACTTTACCTAATGTTATCCATAATTTGGTTAATGTTCATAAGTCATATATGTAGTTAATTCCAATTTATTCATGTATAACCTTATTTACTTTTGAGCCTCTTCAGAGCATGATACTTGATCACACTATGACTAAACCTATATTTTTTTGATAAATTATAACTATTTGAGTATGATTCCTCCCAATTTTTTTATCACCATAATACAACTCACATTGAGATTGAATCATAAATAAGTAGTTATTCCAATGGTTAAACCTAAAATTAGATGTTTTAAAATGATGACTTATTTGATGAGGTTATATAAAAATCATGTTATGAATCTCTACCTAGGTTGGATGCAATTCCATGCCCACCCCAATAATATGAGTTTAAGTTAGTAAATTATTGTACCAATGATTCTTGATCATACCAAATATTGTTAGGACATCAGAAGTTACAAGGCTCAGTTCTAGCCTCATATAACCTGCCACCTCAAACATCTACTCCTAGGAATATTTATTTTTTTCATGGTATGAACATGCACTCTTAGACCTATTTTATAACCCTTTGATAATATTTAGACTAATTCATATCAAAGAAAAATAAATTTCTATTGTCCCAAATATGTCACCTTTGAATATATATCCATTTACACCCCTAAATAAAGGGAATTTTATTTTACTTGGCATCAATTTACTACTCATCATACATACATATGTATAGCACTCTAACAGATGTTTTAAATTTATTAGGCCTATAACTCAAACTTTTCAACAACACTCACATGGTAGTTCTTAGATGAAAGGGAAACATTCTCCAAAAATAAAGCCTTATAGTAGGTTAGAGGATATTAGAAACCTAATTCCATAGGTTCTTCACATTGAGTATTCTTCATATGAGGCTAATTTCTTCATGGAGTTCATCCACTAGGAATTCTTAGCATGACTTTATGAGAGAATATAAGAGAATATGATCAGATATAGATACTAGTTACAACAAGATAATTAGATGTTATTGATGATGTATGTTGGGATGGGATCTATGTGATAATGTAGCATATAAACATGTAATGGTAAAAATGTAATATGATAAAAATGTAGTAGGACAAAAATGTTGTGAGGACAAAACATAGTGAAGAAAAATGTAGCAATTGTGTAATGTCATAAAAATTTCACAAAGAGCATAATTGGGACTTTTTATTGATTATCACATTGTTTATTTGTTGTCTAGTTCATTTTGGTGATAGTAGTTAACATTTCATGGTGGAAAAGTAATGAACCAAAGTTAAAATAAAATAATAAAAGAAAATGTGATTTCATGAGTTTGGACCTTTAGTTGAAAGTTATGTCATCTTCATGACATTACAAATAATGATACATTTTTTACTTGCTACATTTTATCCTCCTAATGTTTTATCATACTATGTTTTCGTCATACTAGATTTCTACTACTACGTTATTTACCACTACATTTTGGTCCACTAATTTTTTATTAGGATGGCATTGAGATGTGTCACAAAAAATATGAGCACATATTTGACTCATATCATATTATTCACATTATCATATGATTTGATTTCATGTTTATTATTTTTAGAATTTGTGATGCTTACTGTACATACATTTAGTATATCATGGTTCTTCATTTTTTAGCATATATATCTTATTTTTTAAGTATATATCTCTTTAAATTCATAATTTTCTCTTATAGATCTTAATTATCACCTTTGTGTTCTCATTTGACACATTTTAAACATTTTTGTCTATTAACCCCCATGTACATCCAAAGTGTGTGTGATACAAAGGTAGCAATGCATGCACAAGATATTTGTAACCAAAACTAGACAATGATAGTAAGATATAATGATGCATGCAAAAAATCCATCACATATGTGCACCCCAACTATTTCTAACATAAATGTAGGCATGAAATCAACATGACAATCAAAAAATTGGCAAAAATGACAACCTAAAAATGATAAACCTGTGAAAATAAACATGATTAATGAGAGAAAAATGATGGAAGTTATGACCCTAATAGATAGATTGGAAATGGCGTAGTATCTAACATTAAAAAAAATCATATTAATTTTATAAGGATGGTAAGTATTAAATATAGATGAGTTTTGACATGACACATAATGTTTTTCAAAATCCTATTAAAGGTAAAAACTTGGAGATTTAGAGAGAGGAGCTGGTATGTGATAATGAAGTGCTACATAATTTTTAAGAGTCCTAGAGAGTGTACATAGGTTATGATTGATTCAAGTTCCTTAGAGCATGTTTTAATCCATGTAATCTTGAGCTGATAAGTAATAGAATGATGTTTTATCCTTGTTATAACTTTGTAATGTTATTATATGTTACCCATGTTGATGGATGATTTATTTAAATTTAGTTATTTGATTAGGATTTATTTATATAAGCATAAAATTATTTACATGCATTTGTATATAAATATAGTAAATGGTCTAAATACTAGTAAATAAACCTAGTGGAATGCAAGATAGTTTAGAATTCACCATTGCATGTAACTACCCTTGACCTACTCTAATCCCCCTCTCTATGTTTTGGGTGTGTTTTCAAGATCCCATTAAATGATATGTTAGTGTGGGACTCTATGATTTAAATGTTGAAGAACATGGTTGGACTAATGCACTTGTGATAGAGAGTTTGGACTAGACTACAACCCAAAATTTTGGTTCCATTGTTAAGACAGGTTGAATTTTTTACTATAGTGGTAGACAATGGAGTATAGAACCTACTAATTTAGTTGACTAATTAGTTGTGCCTATGAGTGACAAGCAAGGTATAAATTGAAAAATTCATCAATTTTTAAAGTTATAGTAGGAATAAACTATAATCATGATGGGACAATATGGGCATGAGCTCAAGAGGAATAAAAATAATGAGTTTTTCAGAGTGATGAAAGAAGGATTCTAGATTGTTGAGAGAGTACAAATATTAAAGTGTCAGATGACCCACAAAATATGAGGATGATATGAGGGATACTCTCATCTATAGGATGTGCACTTCATTGATATATAAGTTCATGACACTTAGTTATAATGAAATCCAAAATCCAAATATAAATATTTTTAAGTAAAGGACATTTGGGAAGAGAATACCAAATGGATTTCTATTTTCATTTATACCTTACATGCATGTCTTTGCATGTGGTTATTATGTATTAAGGCTTCAGTCATTGTTAGATGAAGAATATAGATTTATAAAACCATGAATTATATAAAATAAATATGTGTGAAATGTATAATGTTATCTTTTATATAACTTTTATACATATTTGGTCTTATAAGCCTAATCAGATATTTGAAGAATGTGAAAAGTCTTTCATATTGTATATTGGAAGGCTAGAATGTGAAGAGATAACATGATTGTAAAAGGATATAAATAAAATTTTGATGTAATATAATCTAGTTTGATGTGTTGATAGAGATTAATAGAATTGTCTTGTTATGGTTTTCCCGTATCTTCTTTTATGTATGGGTTATGCATAGTGAGTACTCTATTTTACTTTTTTCTATTATCTAATGTGATGTTAGTTATGGTTCTGGTTATATTTATATCTAATTCATCTTTCTCTTCACTTTATTATATAATTCCAATGATGTTTTATATTATTTTTGTATCTTTGCTACCTTTTTCTACTCTCCTCTATACAAGTTATCCTTGTAATTAGCATGTTCTGGTGTAATTCCAACAACCTATGCTAATAATGGTGTAGTGATCATGGAACCTAATTGGATGAACTATGTTGAGATGGTTTTTAAGGTCAATAGATGTATAATTATGGTTAGATGAGAGAATCAATAATTTTACAGAGGAAAAAGCATGAAGAGTCAGAAAGAATATAGAGGAGATTACCCAATAACACCTCTATGGTGAAATCTATGAATTTTTATGGTGTGAATTGCCTAGATTATTAACTATGTGGTTATCCATATTGTAATACTATAGATTTATTTTGAGGATAATATAATTTATAGTTTGGATTGAGGACAAAATAGAAATATTATGCAACCTAGATACTGATTGGTCCCAAGCAGTAGATTATTAAATGAAAAATATGATCAATGGTTATATCATAGAGTTCACAGTATAAGGATATGTAGGTTTTGATATAGTGTAAGATCAATTTGTCCAAGGAATCAGAGGAAATTTTTTTAGTGACTATTTTTACTGATCAAGATGTTGGTTTTGGAAAAGGCCATGGTGCCTACTCTAGCCAACATGGAGTAGTCACTTTGGGTACCATGGGGGTGCATGCAAGAGAAATTGGATGATGAAAAACAAAGTAAGAGGAACTCAAACCTGATTTTAAAAGATGGAAGGTGAAAATAATCTGATCAAAAATAAAATTCTTGGACTCGAAAGAGAGTTATAATAGTAAAGGTGGAATAAGAAAATTGACCTTGAACTAACTGAGTAGGACTAGGAGTAAAGAAGTTACTAGAGCTAGAGATAGAAGGGAAGGACAATGGAGAAGAAAGGTTGTTGAGATAAGGATGGAAGCTACTAAAAGAGAAGGGTATGTGGAATATGAGAAAATCCCTGATGAGAAAGAGGATGCTGGAAGCAGTGATGATGAGGTAGATTAATTAGGAAATAGAGGTAGGTCATAGTTAAGTGAGGTGTTTTTCATTAGAACTAAGAAGGAAAATTCCTAGGAAAATGTTAAATTTGAAGGTAGTAATATTAAAATTACATGTTCAAATTAAGAATAAGTTATAAATAAGAATTATTAATGTCAAGGGTATGCATCCCCTAGGCTCACTTTATTTATATAAGGTATACCAATTATAGATAGGGAAGCTAATTTAGGTTAGTTTGATTCTTTTATCAAAAAATTTGGAAGGATTAGTATAAAAACCAAATGAGTATTAGAAATAAATAAATTACAAGAAGGATTTTTGGTTACTCCTGAAAACAGTAGTGTAAAGTATCCTATATTCATAGTAACCAATACATAGTTGATTAATTGCAATGACTAGTGCACATATATCACCAGTCATAGTTACTAGTATTTAGAAATTTGAAATAAAAATTTGAAATATATCAACTATGTCACTTCATGTAGGTATGTTTATACCTTTAATATCATATGATATATCTTTAGACCTAAATAATACTTAGTAACCTATGAGATGAAATGGGTTAGAAAAGGGGTAACATCAGATGACATGAATAAATGTAAACTATTAGGGGATCTTGGGGGATGTGCTTTGGAATTAATTTTCAAAATAAATGTCAATGAATTAAATTTCACACAAGTTAAATATTTATTGATAGAATAATTTAAATTAAAAAATGTTCTATTCAAGTGATTTAGGACCTAAAGGAAATTCAACAAAAACTATGAGAAATGGTTGGAGTATATGATCATAGGTTCTCCAATGTGATGAATAAAATTGATTTTATTTTATAATATAAAGATAAAGATACTTGGTTTTTAGAGGGTTTATGACCGAGAATATGGTTTTCTATTGTATTAACCTAGTTCTCCACCAAGGATGATGCTTAGTCTACTACCATTAAAGTTGAAAAGATAGAAGGTTATGCATATCTTCCTTCAAAGGGTCAAAATTAGAACCTAATATTATTTTATGAGGAAGATTAATGATATGCATGACAATTATAATCCTAAATTAGGCTTATGGTACATAGAGTATGTCTATGAGGGACATTATAAGAATTATTGATCGATAATTAAAGCATAATTTTATGAAATCTATAGGGTGGATGGACATCCTACATCCAAGTTCCATTTCCTCTAGTAATATATCCAAAAGTCTCATAGCATGTATTATAATTTTTAAAAATCTAGAAATCATGATGAGATAAGTTACCAAGCCTTTTAAGTGTTAAATTAAGATATAAAAAATAACATATTCATAGTTGTGTGCCAAAAAATATCCACTATGAATCAAGTAATTATGGGACCAAACATGGAGATGAAAAATGTAACTCAAGGTAGTCTAGGATGGGTGCCTTCATCTACTCAACATCAGATGCCTTTATCACCATATTACCAACCACAAGGCCTAAAAATATAGAATAATATGTCATATCCCTCATATAAATATTCTATTTAGTATGCACACCATCGAATGACACAAATCTACAATAATAATAGGCAAATTAGACTCTAAGTTTTTTTGAGCATCAATATAGGGGATATGATGCATCCATGAATCAATAAGGATGATATGATGGAAAACAATCCAAAGCATGGGGATATAAATAAAACATAGGAGGATATATGGAAGGATATAGGGGAAGATATCATGGAAAATATTAATGAGGTCACAATAACGATAATCATTAAAAATGACCTCCCATGCAATGTTATCTATGTAGAGCATATAATCATTATGCAAGGAACTATCCCACAAATCCTCAAAGGCAAGTTTATTGTGTATATTGTGGAATCAAAGGAAAACATGAAATGTAAAACTAAATTTTTCTAAGGAAACAAAGAAAGGAGAAGCCAGTGCACAATGTAAACATGATTAATGTGTAGCCAAAGGAAAATACATTTGTGTAAGTCGTCACAAGGAAATAGAGAGCTGAACAAGGCTTAATTCCATTGGATATGGTTCAAGATAAATGTATTCAAAAATATTAGTTGGATAAATATCTGATTCTATAATATAAAAAAAATTAATGTATCAAGTTGTGCATGTATTATAGGAAATATAGAAAAAACTAGTTTTTGATGATGATAACACTGCTATTAATGCTCAAATATATGGTCAAATTATTAGAATAATGTGACAATAAGATGTTGTGACTAATTTTATGAATCTAATGAATCTAATAAATACATTTCATAATGGTTTTATATAAGATAATATCATGAACCTCCTACAAAATCTCTTAAAGTGTGTGTAGAGAGGATAAATAAGGGATGATAAAGTAGTTTGGTATGTTAAGGCTAAGAAGCTTCATGACTAGATATTGAGTTGGCTAGTTATGAAATTCCAAATGCAGTATTTTAATTTGGAAGTATAGTAAATATGATTGATTTCTCAACATGGGAAGCCATTGGTTGACCAAATTTGAGTTGTAGTCTAGAAACATTAAGCTTAGTAGATTATGGTAGAGTCAAACCCATTAGTTAGCTAGAAGATGTTAAAATTAAAGTGGATAAACTTATCTTGTGATGGGATTTTGAGGTCATTGACATGAAGATAATAAATACCCATTAACCTATATTAATCATTAATAAATGGTTTTATGATGACCAAATGACTATTAACACTATGTACAATTGGATAGAATCTCATCAAAAAGATAAAATAGTAGTCATACCTTTAAACAAATATGAACAAAATATATATATTATTCTTAAATAGATAGAGTATACTTATTATTATGGGGGAAAAGGTTGGTTTAAAGTGGGGAATTATGAAATAAAAACTAGGGTGCAGACTATAGAATGTCAAAAGTGAAAACCTAATACTATGTAGAAAGAAAAACTATTGTTATTCAAACTATTTATAATAAAATCATTGGTTAAATAGGTTTAAATTAAATAATGTGTTTTTATTTTAGTATGATCACCAAAAATATTTGAAGTAGAATTTTTATATATTAATAATATAACTATGATGGACTATACTAAACCTACCCCTAAAGCAATTCTACGTATGGATTTTGCATCATCCATAAGTGGTGACTCAAATGTGCACATCTTGAATTGGTCTCATAGAGATCATGAGTTATGAATTTTGTGTATGGTGTTTATTATAGAATGATAAATACCTAAATATTTTATGATAAAGGATCTTAATCCATTCATATTGAGGATTGAATACCATATACTATAGGTAAAACAATGACTCAGTTCACTCAACTATGCATTGAAAGGAACTATTGGGACATGGTGGGCCATGCATAGAAACTCAAAAATTGTGAAATATTATGTGCAAGGTTTCAACTACTAGCTAGTATTAAAGTATAATTACCTTTCTATCAAAAGGTTAAATTCCCATAACTTCACATCCATCAGTGCATAGACATATGGACTACATAAGGAGTAGAACATCAATATTAGGTGTATATATTTAGTCATACCATTATACCTCTTCCAATAACTTGGTACATGCATCAAGAGCATATAATGGAAAATAAACATTGGGATTAACTTCAGTAGTATTTCATTCAAACTTTTGCATTTGAATATGATAAGCCATTAATACATAATGCATTTAAAAATATTTAAAAAAATTATGTCATGTATGCATAGAGGATTTAAATTTTTTTTTGAATCATCCTCTCATCAAGAATCCATGCATGACTTGATCTTGTACTACACAATTACAAATATAATAAAAAATAATGTCTCTAGGTTTAGTTATGTAATAAACTAAATAATGATCTGATAGAATATACTGATGGGGATCTTAATTTATAAGGTTTATTTAAACTGTAGTGTGAAGAGGAGTCTAAGCTAGTGTAAAGTGCATATCAAGTAAAAGAGGAGAAACTGCATAATATTGACATTCCATAATGGAAAGGCAAACACATGTTATAATATACTATGCCTAATGGATTAGGTAAGATATATTTGGAACTATTATAAAAAATGCAAAGAAATATTAGGATAGAAGTAGCCCCTAATCTTGCAATAATGGGAGATTACTGGGGATAAGATTAGATCTATGAAGCCCTATAGTTTTTAATAGATTACCAATATGTGTTTCCAAGAAAATTCTCTAAGGTTAAAGGCATATATCCATCATTGGGATAAATTCATATCGAGTTAAAAGAATGTGTGTTCCTAATTAAAAGGTGACCCTATAGGCTAGATCCTCATTTGAAAACTAAATTAAAGTCTAAATTAGATTGAATATAAGAAGCTAAAATCATTTATATAATTGAAAAGATAGTGTGGCTAAGTACCATGTTTGTGCAACCTAAGAAAACATGATCAATTTGGGTGTGTGGATATTACCATGAACTCAATGATGCTTGTGCCAATGATCCATTTCCTATCCATTTTACTGATGAAGTACTTGAAATCATGGCTGGGTAATAGGTATATTCCTTTATGGATGGTTTTAGTGGGTATCAAAAAATTCAAATTGCTAAAGAGGATCAAGCCAAGACCACCTTATCTATTTAATTGGGATCATTTGCATACAAGGTAATGCCATTTGGTTTAAATAAAATACCTAATCTATTTTATAGAGCTCTAGTAAATGCAATCAAAGACTTCATTCATGATTTCCTAGAATTTTATCTAGATGATTACTCAATATTATCTCTATTTAAATAAAACTTGTCAAAGTTAAGAATGATAATAGATAAATGTTGAGCTTTACACATCACCTTGAATTTAAATAAGTTTCTATTATTTACACATTTTTATGTCTTGTTATGTCATCGTGTGTGTAATATATAATTTTGGTCAATCCAACTAAAATTATTATTATAGTAGGAAAACCATCTCCTAACAACTCAACTAAAGTGCACACCTTTTTGGGTCCCATTGGATATTATAGGAAGTTTATAAAAGGATATGCAACTATATCAACATCTATGGAGAAACAACTATGCAATGATACCAAATTTTTAATGGACATTAGAGTGTCAAACTACATTCATCAAGTTAAAGAAAAGGTTGGTAATAACACCCATCTTGCAATTTACTGATTGCAAGAAGCCATTCAACATACATGTGGATGCTTCAAACCCTACATTAGGAATTTTCTTAGTGCATCTAGGTGAAGGTGGGTTAGACCACATGATACACTTTGATAGTAGAAAACTATCAGATGTATAAAATAATTACAAAACCACAAAGAGAAGCATTATCCATGGTGTTTGCATTGCAAAAGTTTCATTATATATTAGCTACTCTTTTTGAGTTCTTCAAAGATGACTAGGCATTGTGATACCTAGTAAATAAATTAATGCTAGGAAGATGTATATCAAGGTAGTTGATTCTCTTTCATGAATTGTAATTTTGCATATATGTGAAGCCACAATGGGAGAATGTTAGATTATATCATTTCAATCAAATTCAAAATAGGGAGGAACCATCATCAACTATGTATCAATCCCCTAATACACATTTATTTAGAACTATCATAGTTCTTGATAACATGGATTACATTTTATAATTGTTGAAACAAGGAAATTTTACTACATATTATATAGAAAGGGATAAGAAGCATATAGTTACCAGAGCTAGAACATATAGTATTATTAATAGATTCTTATACAAGTTAGGAAAAGATGATGTATTGAATAGGGTAGATGTAGAGCATAAGTGACTAAAAATTCTTCAAGAATATCACCAATGGATCATAAGAGTTTACTTCAGAGGAGAATCAACTACCAAGAAAATACTTCAGAGTGGTTTTTTGGGGTCTACATTTTTTTAAGATGTACACAAGTTACTAAACACTATGATATCTATCAAATAATGGGCAAGCCTAATTAGTGAGATGAAATGGATTTGTTACCTATGCTTGTAATATAACCTTTTGAGAAATGGGGAATTGATTTTTTCAAACCTATAACTCCACAAACTAAGTGTATTCATGCTAGATACATTATCACTATGATTGACTATTTCACAAAATGAGTGGAAGTTATTTCCACTCCAAGTTGTGGTACAAAGGATGCTACCAAGTTTTTATATGAAAACATTATCATGAGGTTTATATGCCCAATAATTTTTCAAGTGATAGAATAATGCACTTTATAAATAATACTATTAATATTATCACTAAAGGGTTTATGATATTGCATCACAAAACCATAGCTTATCATCTGTAGGCTAATGGATAGGTTGAAGCATCTAATAAAGTTTTGGTAAAGATGTTAACAAAAATTTGCAATGTCTAGAGATATGATTGGGAGGATTAATTTCATAAAATTATATGAGTCTATCATAAAAATTATAAGAGAGCTATTAGGTTCACTCCCTTCCAATTGGTATATGGCCTTGAGGCAGTAATAGCTATGGAATATATTATACCTTGTCTATATATTGTGATGATCATGGGATTAGGATATTAGGATTCATGAAGGGCATGACTGATGTATTTCACCAGGATGGAAGAAAAGATATTAAGATCATAGTGGATGAAATAGATCAATAAAAAAATTAAAAAATCATGACATGATCACAATATATGATCTAATTAATTTTACCCAGACTAAACAATATTGATTTACGAGAGTAGATTTAAAGCATTCCCTAAAAAGATATGCATAAGATGGAAAGGACCCTACATCATTCATAAATTATCACCATAGGGTACCATAGTGCTATAATTATTTTATGTAAACCATATCACCAAGGTGAATTAATGGTTGTATGCTTAAGCCACATTGTCTTTAATCTCTATCATTATGCTGAAAATTGAGTGGGTGATGAGTAGAACCACATAGTTAGAATTACCATTAATGTTTTTTGTTTTGTTTTCTTAGGTTATAATTTTTGTTTATTTTTCTTTTTGTTATGAAACACATCACAACCACTAGAAACTAGTTATCATCATAGGATACACCCACCTTCTTGAGACATCTCATCAATGATAACTAGCCACAACCACACCAAGCATTGTAATAAGTTTGAGAAGGTGGAGATAAGATAGGTACATATAATGGAAGGACAAAAATCAATTCAAGATATTAATAATGTAATATCTCAAAATATTTTAGTAGTTTCAAAGAAAATTTGGTAATAAAATGATAAGTGGATGCATAACACCAATTGATTACTTAAAAAAGACAACTAATCATCGATAATAACTAATCATAACTAAATCAAAGATCTTAGGCACCAAAATTCCCTATCAAGTGATTTATAATATCTATTATTTATTAAAAAGGGGACATTCATGTACATGTATTCAATACATTCAAAGGAGGCAATGACATAAAATTGGGTACCAAACAAGGGTGCCAAACAACTATAAAAGAGAAGGATATAGACAATGATCAAACATTAAAACCTTAAGCTAACAAAAAACTTCTATGATTGGTCTCTTGACTATATATTTACAAACATACTTCAAACTAGTGTGTAATTTATTAGACTAATCATTTAGCTCAAATTATTTATTAAATCATGGACAGAGATAAACTATTGATTCCACTATCTGAGGCTTAGAAATATGAAAGGGGAATTTATCTAAGGCTCTGATAGACTAAATACAATGATCCAAAATTATTCAATCTCTTATATGTGTCAAAAGTTACTTTATTTGTTTAAAAGGCCTAAGGAGTAGCACAACTAGGAACCCTAACACTACAACATCCACTATGAGGCTTTGACACTGAATGGTTACTAAAACTACCTTATTTTGGGTAGTTAGATGAAGTTATGATTTCATTGGTGAGTTGATATAATCAAGGAGCGATCCATTTAGCTTAAGATATTAAAATCTGGATTAATTCACACTCAATGTCATAATAAACTAGCCTACTTAATCATGGAAAATATCTAATACCATATAAGTATACAACACTAACATTTCACTTAAATATCAAAGACAAATACACCACTAAGATAGGGCAAGGAACTCCTATTAATTCAATTGAGGATACTTCACTATGCATCATGGTGAAATGTATTACTAAATGTCTCTGGTAAACCAAAAATCATGCAAAACAAAAAATAAAAGGTGTCATTGTCATTTCCTAATGAATGATGAAGCTACTTGAGGATTTCAATTGGCATAAATTTTTGGTAGCCAAGCTTACCATAAATATAGAAAAGGTACTTGAAATAACCATGCAGACCTTTCAATACCTAGTTTTAGTTTTGTTATTATGTTTCTCATATTAGAAGCCTCCACTAGGGATAATAAATATAACTATCAATTTTTATATGGATAATGCCTTCACAAAAATTACATGGTCCAAAACAAACCAAAATTATGAACAATCGGGGCAGCTCAATGCATGGTAGATGGAAGACCTAGATTTAATTAATTCACATCCTAGGATTCTTCAAGATTTAATGTAGTACCTAGATCAACATGCTTCAATTAAAAATTTACACAATGACATATAAATTAAATTTCAAAAGTTGGATACTCTAACTATTAATCTAATGCCATTCTTTATCTCAATGGTTGAAGTAAAGGATAAATTCTACCAACAAAATCCCTAGTTATAGGGTTTTTACCTCTATTTCAAGTCATCCCTCCATAGGTGCAATAGAAACAAGTAGAGAATGTACCTTCATAATAACCCACATAGCCACAAGTCTACCCAACATAGCTAGCATAGACGTAAGATCCATCATAATAAGAGAAAGGAAAGAGGAAAGAACTTACATGTACATACTCACCACCTCCATCAAAGAAAAGAAACTAGAAAATGAATTGATGGCTTAAGCATCCCATGGTTCCATTGATAGATACTGAGTGTGACCTACCTGATATGGGGGTAGAAGACATCAAAACCAGGGTGTATAATGTAGAGGAAGAGTAGTTTTCATTTTGTAAATTAGTGTGCACTTGAAAAGTGTGAAATAAGGTAAGATAAGACCTTTAGGTTGATATAAATCAACCACCTCCTTTTATCCTTATTGACACTATAGTATAAGAAGTAGCTCGATGAAAGTTTGAGGCCAAAATATTTTCATTGGAACTAGTTGTAGGATCATCTAGTGCACATGTAGAGGATTTATTTGTAGAATAAAACTCTACCAAACCTTTGTTTAGGTTACCATTCACACATCTAACTGAAAAACCATCACAAATAGTGAAGGAAAGGGTGGTCTCTTTTGGTGCACTTGAAGAATAAAGTACTACATAGTAGGCTTAGCCAACTCAATAATAACCTCAACCCTAGGGGCAAAATAAATAAAAGTAGACACTCAAGCCTCCAACAAAATCTAAGAGAAAAATTTTGGTACAAAAATATCATCTAGGTGAAACACAATCACCTAAGTAGACTAAATCTAATAATTATGTTGAAGGAGAAGTGGAACCCATGGATACAACTATGGCTAGGGAAGTTGAGGAATAAAAAAATACATAGGGCACACTTGAGTCTAAATAAAGGCAAGAAGAAAAAAAAACTAAGGAAACATAAGAACAAGCAACAGTGCCATAAATAACATAATATGAATCCATATAAAGTCCATAATAGAAGTTTCAAGATGCAACCATGGAGAAAAAAAGGAAATATGAGGAAGTAGAGTCTACATAAAAGTAAGACAAATAAGTAAAATATATCAAATAAAAATCTAAAGAAGCAAAGGATGTAAGGAAGCAAGCCAAAGAAGATGAAACCATAAATAAAAAATATGGGAAAGCCAAAGTTGTGCACAAGTAGTCTAAAGAAGAGGAGGCAAAGAAGAAATAATAAGAGGAGTATCAAGGCAACAACAAGAGGTATAAGCTACATATCAGATACATAAGGAGTAAGCAGCTAAAACTAAGGTTAAAGTTAAAGCCAAAACTAAGGTTGAAGCTGGAGCCAAAACTAAATATGAGGTAGAGGCTAAATCCAAATCCCAAACTATTGCTCAAGCTCAGGCTAAAGAGGAAGAAAAATTTAAAGTCAAGACCAAAGTAAAGGTGAAAGTAGCAACCCAGGATAAGAAACTCAAAGGTGCACAAACATAAATAGAGGTAGCATCCACCACTCAAACTAAAGGCACCAAACAAGTATTGCATATCCCTAGTCAATGGCTATGGGATGTCCATGTTACATCAACATGAAAACTAATTTATTGCTTCTACTTACTTAGTTTACACCTACTCCTATGACATATATAAATACATCCTTTTCACTTTCCACCACAGTAATGGAAACATTGTTAGACATAACCCAACTTTTGCTCTTTAAATAGATTGAAAGAGTAGTTACTTTATAATAATCCATTGTACAAAAGGCTTTAGATTTGTAGAAGGAATTCCTAAGGATATGGGATGAAAATTTTGAATTAGAGGAGAGGCTAGAGAATTTGAAGAGATTAATCAATAACACCCATATCAGCTTAGTTATGCAACTAATAGGTGATCAGGTTATGTTAGAAGCCAAATAATTCATGGTGATACTAATAAAACTTACAAAGAGATAGGGAACTACATAAAAAGTTTTGGAATTTCACACATAAGAAAAATATCTTAGGTTAGAAATAAAGGTCATGTGTCAAATCATATATTAGTATGAGTAGGTCCTAAACACCGCTACAACATAGGCCAAGAAGATAGCCTTGTATATGTTAAACTAGGTAAAACATTTGAATCAATCCTTGACCACTATGAAGCTTGAATTTTCCATTGTTGATAAATATAAACTCATGCTAGAGGATCAAATGGAAAATGTAAATAAAATAAGAAATACACTCAAATAATTATTGGATTCTAGGGATGTTACCATAAAAACTAAAAGTATGCAATCATGAAATAATGTGAAACACTTTTGTAGCCATCCAAGCCTAGAGGATAGTAGATATATTAGATGAGCTCATCTTGGAAATTCATTATAAATAATATAATTCCAAGGCATTTAATTATAATCATAGAATAATAATATCTTAAAACATGATGATGATCTAGGTACTATTACACATTATACTTGTAATGGTATGTAGAGTACTCACCAACTACAAAATGCTGAAGCAAGATCTAGCTCAAGTTAATCCAACCTTTAAAAAGATAATATTTGAAACCCAATTCATTCCTCCATAATATCTTTATCAAATCATATAGGAGAGGTAGATAGACATAAAGGTACAGTCTTCATAGATAGCTTTAGCTATGGATACATCAGGAGCTGTTGGGCTAGTAGTTGCTCAACAAAAGTAACCTATACTGTCCCTAAGTAAAACAACCTCTTATCTATAATACTAAGGTTCATGAACTTCATTTTTAAAACTTCCAATAGATTCAAAAAATTTAAGATAGTCTAAACATTAAGAGTAGGGCTAGACTAGTTTAAAACCTATAAATGGTAGTTACTTGGCTATGCTAGTCTATTGAAAACCTAAAAGGGAAATAGGCTAGTATGTTACCTAGTTGAAAAATAGAAAGGGTGAATAAGTAGTGCACAAAAGGTGAAAACTAGTAAATAATACCTAGAGCAATAACTGTGACTTTCGTTTATGACTTATCTTTCCAGCTTAGTTCATATTAGCTTGCAACTTTATCTCAGGACAAGACAAATAATTAAGTCTATGAAAGTGTTGGGAAAAGAATGGATCTTGATAAAATCATGAATTATTTAAGATAAATATATGTGAAAAGCGTATAATTTTTTAATTTTGTATAACTTTTATACATATTTAGTTGTGTAAGCCTAATTGGGTATTTGAAGAATGCAAAGAGTCTTTCCTTTTGTATCTCAAAAGGATGGAATGTGAAGAGACAATAGGTTTGTAAAAGGTTATAAATAACAATCTTATGTAATAGAATATAGTTCAATGTGTTGATAGAGATTAATAGAATTATCATGTTATGTTTTTCTTTATCTTCTTTTATGTATGGGTTATGCATAATGAGTACTCTATTTTTCTTTATTTTGTTATCTGAGATGATGTTAATTATGGTTCTCATTTTGTTTATATATGTTTCATATTTCTCTTTAATCTATTATAGAATGTTTTTGATGTTTTATATTGATACCATATATTTAGTACCTTTTTGTGCTCTCCACTTTGTAGGATAACCCTATAATTAACATGTCTAGTGTAATTCTCTAAAACTCTGATAACAATAGTTTTGTAATGAGGGTTATGATCTTTTTTTGCATGTTTTATTTTATAGGTTAGAGTATCATAGGGTACCTTTTGGGTGTAATATTTGTGCACCTTAAATATAATAATACATGAACACATAATAAGTCAAGTTGAGTGAGTCAAGTGAGGTATTTCTTTCAATATCCTTGTGCCAAATGTCTAAGTTTTTGGGTGAGTGTTGACACATGATTTTTTTAACCTCTCTCTTAGTGAAAGATAACTTTCTATGTTGATCAACTTGAAGCTAGTAAATTTATATTTTGGTGACCATTGCATTAAAATAACATTAATATCTATGTTAGAGGAAAAATATGAATATAAAAGAGATAAGATTATTGTATTTATGACCAAGCACATGATTTAGTATGGGGTGAAAAAGGAAAAAGTGTAAAACTAAATTTTCATGTATGAAAAAGTGCAACATCAAATGTGAATAATTGTAAGGAGATGAGTGGGGTTGGGATCAACTCAATATTAAATAACTAGAGGGAAAAGAGGCATGTTTAGAAAAGGGATGTGTAACACCTAAGAATGTAAAAACTAATGGTGGGGTAAAGAAGCATAAAATATTAAGGGAAACAAGGCATAATGATCATTGATGTCAAGGTTAATGTCAATATTGATGATAAATATTGTTTCAAACTATTTTCACTTTTCTACATTCAAAGGAAGTAAGAAACTAGAGAAATGGTCTAGGGTTAGATGTTATCCGGATGAGGTATGCACACCGTTATCTAGACATTGAGAGAACTCCTCTTTGGCTGTGGAGGATGACACCTGCAGAAGAAAGAGACTCAAACAAAGAGATTGTTAGATGGATGTAAGGTGGACTGCCAAGCACTGCTTGATTCTAGAAGTGCAAAGACTTCCTGAAAGGGTGTTAGTCTACTGATTGATAAAGAAAATGTTTGATAATGAGAAATAATGGAAGACTAAGCAAAAGAAATAGAGGAGATGTGTACCTGTGTGTTGTTGTCAGTCTGCCACAGTCACTGGCATCAGTTAGGCTTCTGGCATCAGTTTGTCAAGTCTATCGACGTCGGTTAGGTTACCGACATTGGTGGGGGCAGTAGTCTATGGATGGGTCTGAGGTTGTGTCTATGGTCGATAGAAGGGGTCTGGGAGTCTGAAAGGGTCTTTGCAGGGTTGCAGGGTAGTAGACAGGGTCTTAAGAGGGATAAGGAGTAGAGGATAGTGGTCAAAAGGGGTCAGGTTAAGAGGAGGGTTTTTCAGCCTTTCCATGAAGAGTGTCTAATTGGTCTAGTTGATAGTTGGGTTTGGTTGGTGATGTGGCTTAGAAGCAATAAATAGAAAACTGATTACAAATATATTCTAAGCTATTAAAATGAAAAGACAGAGGAACACTTAGCTGTCACTTGCTGAAGGAGGAGTGTAGAAGACTGGTTGATGATGCCGCTGTTGTAGAAGACTTCTTGCAATGTCCCTGTAGCCTGTGATTCTTGATGTGTGTCTGGGAGAGAGAGAGGGAGAGGTTAAATAATTGTAGAAAAAGAATTAGTAGTCACGAGAGAGGATTGATTTGGTCTATGATTTGACATTCTAGCCAAAAGAGAATTCACCTTCAGATTGCTTTAAGTGACTGACGTCGGTGATCCTGCCAACGTCGACCGATTGGTAACCAATGTCAGTAGCTGGAATAATGGAAAAATGGCTAAAATTAGCCTTTTACCCATTCTTCCAACTGCCAGGGGCAATTGGTCATGTGAAAATGGTCGAAGGTGGATTAAATAAATGTGAGGATTAGTGGAGGGGAAGTTGGAATAGGTCATAGGGTGATAAATGAGGGTATCCAAGGGTGAAGTGAGGTGTCATGGGTGAAGTGTCAAGGGGGTTATTAATTTAAAATAGTTAATTATTTTAAATTAATAAGTGTGTGAGTTAGAAATGTGTTAGAAGAAGAGACCAAGGGGGAGAGTCGAGCAAGGAGTAGACACAATTTCGGTGTCTACATTTGCCCCTTTTTGTCTTGTTGGTTATTTTGGATGAACTGCAAGACAAAAACAAGAGTTGATTGCCCTAGGTATGGGATAAGATATTTTCATCTTGTTGGTTGTTCTAGTGAACTGCAAGACAAAAATGAATGTTGGTTGCCCCGATTATGGGATGAGGTATTCCCCCTCAAAGCAAGAGTCGAGGGAAGGGAACCTGGAATCGGGTGCTGATTTGATAGAACATGGATGAAATGGTAAAGTTTGAGTGTGAACACTGCAAAAGTTGAGATTGCGTGCATACCACTTCATGAGATGGTCAGGTCAAATTGTCATAGGTCAAGGGTTGAGCAGTGCCAAAATTGAAATAACCGGTCCCCAGCATTTATTCATAGTTGATTGGGTTATTCGATCCAAGTTGTAGCTCCAATGGTCATCGTGTTCCAAGTATCTCGAGCTTAGGAAGTGCTCTTGGAAAACACAAAAAAGGCCATAAGTAATGGGGATCAACTTGCTCACAATCCTATACTTGTGAGGATCAAAATATAGGTTGTGGACAATTTTGCTAACCATTCATGAGGTAGCATACATGCAAAAACAACCAAGGCAAAGTTGTCTTGGAAGTGGTCATGGTTGGAGGAGATAGGTGTGATCTCCAAAGTCATTGGTCGAGGATGGACAAAGAAATGGCCGAGCTAACCTCAGAAGACCCCATGTCAACTGAGTGCTACCTACATAGCCCCTGTTTGAAGGGCCTCAGGCCGATGTAGTTCTCCATAAAAGGGAGGAAGGGTAAAAGTGGTCGGTGATTGGTTGTGGTCATGGTCAAGGTCATTGTCAAAGGTAGGATGGTTTGTCCATCAGGTAGATGAACAAAGTGATGTGGTCAAGCTAACCCCAAAAAATGTCTTGTCATCTGAGTGCTGCCTACATAACCCATGTGTGAACGGCCTCAGACCAATGTAGTTTAGATGAAGAGTCAAAATGGTTGATAGATTGGTTTGGTCATGATGAAATGATGAGGGTAAGATGATGTTACAGCCTTTTCCATATTGTGTGATGGTGTATTCTGTAACATTGGTTGAGTGGTCTTTCATCCCTAGTAATTTTCCATAGTAGTAATGGTGTATGCTAAAAATGAATTGAGATGATTTATGCTTCAGCAAGTAATGGTTTATGCTTGGCATAAATTGTGTCTGGTTGATATTTTCCATTTGTATTGGTGTCCATAGAAACTATGTGAAATGGATTAGGTCATGTCAGTAGTCTAAAAATGGTTTGGTTTGGTTGGGTTTGGTTTGGAAATGATTTGGTTGGATTGTATGTGACCAAGATGTAAGAAGTGAAAGGTGCATTGCTCTTTCATTGACAAGGACTATAATGATATCATAGATAGGGGTCATTTAAACAAAAAGCCCCATTCATGCATTGTGTCATTGACCATTGGTTGTGTTAGAGAAGTAATCAAATCACTTGACGTTAAGTGAGCTCAAAATCCCTTGAGTATGTTGGGGTGATAAGTTTGATAATGTGACATGGATGGAAGGGGGAACTTTTTGGCAGGAACAACTTTGCCCCTTTTATAGGTGACCCTGAGAACGACTATAGACAAGTCCATGACTTTATAGTTTGTCAGTCAGTTTTTTTCCTTTTTTTTTTGGGGCAGACTGATCGATGCAGGAAGTCTGTGAGGGGATGTTGTCTTGTGTTGTGGTCATGTTGTTAAGCTGATCGATGTGGGAAGCTTCAGAGATAGTGCTATTTATAGAAATATTTAATCATAGCCATCCTTCAAGGGAGTGGTTTATATTCTACTTTGTATACTTTTGATATGACTTTGGCCTAACTATCCTTCAAGGGAGTAGTTTAGTAAATACATCAATTATGTAGCTATCCTTCGAGGGAGCAATCTACATTTTATAGCTTTATGACCTTGGAATATGCATCCCACTTATATATATATATTTGTTGACTGAAGTTTTGGTCATGGACTTGACTATAGAGGATTAGAGGGTTTCCCTTTTATTAGGACAAAGCATTCATTCTTGACAAAAGGGTTGACTGATGTTTGCAGGGTTGAGGGTTGAAAAGGAATAGGAATGACAATGACGGGGAGTGCTCAAGGGATCGAGCTCAAGTTAAATGTCAAGTGAATAATTACTTGACTGACAGTAAACTAGTCAAAGATGCAAGGCATAAAGGGGCTCAGGTTTTGATAAGTCCCTGACCCATGATTGTCTTATGATGTAAGGTCTGAATCAATTAGGAGCAAACTTGCCCCATTTGTTTTGTTCCAAATTGGTCACATGTTAGAGATGAGTAAGAAATTGGTTGATGTTTGGTTGGTTGATGTTTGGTCGATGCTGGGTTGGTTGATGTTTGGTCAAGGTTTGGTCGATGTTTGGTCAAGGCTTGGTTAATATTTGGTCAATGTTTAGTCGAAGTTGATCGAGGTTATGATTAAAAGGTTAGTTGATGTTTGGTCAAGGTTTGGTCAAGGTCAGGGTAAGGTCAAATTCCCCCAGTTGCTAGGGAGAATGTTTGGTAGATTTAGTTTGAGAGGGCGAGATCCTGATCTACCAGGTTGGAGGTAGGATGTCAAAATCATGAATGGTAACAGAGGAAATGGTTGGTAATGATTTGATTAAATTGGCTAATGGTTAGGGGTATTTGGGTTGGACCTCCACTACCTGTAAGGTTTTGATTAAGGCTTAGATCAAAGTTTGATGATGCTATGGATAGTTTTGTATGAGATCATACAAAAGACATCTTCACAGGGGTCGTGTGGTGATGTTGTTTCACCACAGAGTTAGGGATTGTCTTTGAGGGTGGTGGTCGAGATGTGCCCAAGACAGTAATCTTGGGTTTTGGTTGTGGTGAAGGCTTGGTAGATGGGGATGTCCAATGGATAGAAACATGTCTTTTCCCTTTATCTTTTTGGGTTAGTGGGCTGGTGGTCAAGTTGACTATGTTGATTTTGAATAATCGGGTTAAAGGCAGTGGAGGGACCATAGTCTGGTGTTGAGATCTCAATTTAGGTGATGATGTTTGTGAGGCATGTGATGGTGTCAAAGATTTGGCAAAGGGGCAGTCAAGAGGATCCTTGATGAGAAGGGTATCCTTTTTCCAGTGTTGATGAGTGACAGCTTTAAGAGCACAACAACGCTTAGTGTCATGTCTAGGTTTGCGATGATAGTGACAAAATTTAGTGTTGTCAAACCAAGATGGTCTTGATTCGAGAGTTGATGATTGTGAAGGTGAGGAGGTATGGGAAGCATGGGATGATGTTGAAGGTTTATTGATAATATGGTCAATAAGAAGGGTGTCTTTCTCCAAGCATTAGCGAATGACAACCTTGAGGGCACAACAATGCTTAGTGTCATGTCTCGGTGTGCAATGATAGGCACAAACTTTAGTGTCATCGAACCAGGGTGATTTTGGTCTGAGAGATTGGTATGGTTTAAGAGGTGGAAGACTGATGCGAGAAGACTAAAACAATTGTCGTAACAACAAGGCATAAGAACCCACCAATGGGTCTACGTGTTTTGTTACAGTAGGGGTTGATGACTTTTGTTTTGGAGGCATAGGAGGCATTGGTCACGTTGGAGGAAATATATGTTTAATGGGTAAAGGGGAGAATGGAGGCAATTTGCCTCTGTGAGGTGTTGGATTAGGAAGCACTCCTATTAAGGTGGATGGATGTGGGCCTAAAATGGAGGGCAATGATGAAGGTGGGGGAGGAATTCTCCAGTGTCATTTAGTGGCCTTCTTTGGTTTGGTTTGAGGGCCACTATTGTGCGAGGCAAAATTAGATATGGGGCAAACACCAAGAGATTTAATCTCTTTTGGCATGGTGGATGCCTACGTGGGTTTGGGTTTAGATATGGATGGAGGTGAGTGAGATGTAGCAATCTCAAGCAAAAGGCAAGAGAAAACCGTCATTGGGTCTTCCTTGGTTGAAGTGGATGAAGAGAGGTTCTTCTCTTGGTGGAGAAGAAATCGGAGAATGTGACTCCTCAAGAGGGTAGAGGGTAGGGATGATGGTGCCTTCTACTTATGGTTGAGGAGTAGGAAGGGTATGGTCCTCCATTGGTAGGAGGAAGGATGAAGGTGGGGCTAATGGCATTGGTATGGTCGAATCATCCTCCAATATAAGAGAGGTCGATGGAGAACTAATAGGAGAAGAAAGCTCTTCTACCTATGGAGGAGGTTGGTCAGGGACAATAGGTGAGACCGTGTTGATCGTATGTATATCATGCTCTTGGGAGCTATTGATCATGGTCTGGACATTGTTTTGGCTAGGAAGATGGTTAGGAAAAGGTTGTTTGAAGATATAAATGTTTTGGTTGGGTGGCGTGTTCGGGTTATCCAAAACAAGATCTCCCTTATCTATCATGTCTTGGATAATGTTCTTGAAGGTTCGGTAGTTGTTTATGTCATGGCCTTGGACACAGTGATAGTGACAGAAGTCATTTTCCCTATACCATGTAGGGATGGCTTTTGAAGGGTCAAATTGAGGTGGTCAGATTGGAGGGAGATTAAAGACCCCCTGCTTGACAAGTTTATCCAAAACGAAAGCATATGATTCTCCTATAGGAGTATACTGATGTTGTATGTACCATTGTTGGAATTGTTTGATGATACTTTGAGATGTTAAAGTTTGAGTTTGATTAGTTGTTGTCAAAGATGGTGATCTAATGACCACAGTGTGTGCCACTCCTTTGGACTTGGAGTGGGAAGAAGAAGGTCTGGAAGAAGAAGGGTCATCGGTTTTTGCATTGGTATTATGCAATTTGACCTTGTTTTCTTCAATAGCGCGGAGTTCAAGCTTTTGAGCCATGGTGAAAGCTTCTTCAAAAGTGTAGAATGTTTGAACCTGCAAGGTAGATGAGATGTGCATGGCACATGCTCAAGAGAAGAGATCAATGAGCTCGGGTTGAGGTAAAGGGAAGGAGAGTTGGTTGATCAAGCCTCTCTAACGGGTGACAAAATTTGCTATTGATTCATCATCAAACTGCCTGATAGAGTAGAGGTCTGTAATTGAGACCTTTTTGGTGATATTGATCAAAAAGTGGTCAAGGAAAAGTTGGGCTAGTTGTGTGAAGGAAAAGATAGAGTGACTGGTAAGGGAGCTATACCAATCAAGGGTAGGGCTAGAAAGTGACATGGGGAACATGCATAGCAATAACGTATCATCATGTGCTATGAGATAACAAGCATGTCTAAATGCTCGTAGATGTTGTTACAGGTCTTCCTTACTCTGGAAGCGAGTAAACTTAGGAAGCTCCCACTGACTAGGATATGGCCGGATTGGGATGGAGGGATGGATGGGTTCATTGCAAATTTGGTCATATGAAAGGACATTGCTTGAACCAAAAATGGAAGCCTCAAGATTAGACATTTTGTCCATCATCATCTTGATGAGATCAGCTGATGGATTGGTAGATGGGGCACCCCCTAGGTTCTAAGGTGCTTGGAGGGTGCTAGAAGAGGTGTATGACATAGTCGGTTGCGCTTATATAGGTGCAACATATTGATAACTAGTCATAGGGACAAAAGTGGAAGCCAATGGCAGTTGTGTCATGAAGGTAGAAGGCATAAGTTGACTATATACCACCAAAGGTGGTTGCATGGTGGCATTGGAAAAAGGGGAGGTAGACACTCCTACATTTATAGGTGCAAGAGTGTGTGGAGTCAAGACAATCAAGTTCTGGTATGTTGTAGAACTTGGTTGAATTGCATGTAGTTGAGGGGGTAATGAAACCCCGAAGGAGGTTGGTCCAAAAATAGATGGGGAGGCCAAACATTGTATATTGGCCATGGTCGGGTTAATGGTTGAGGTAATAGTCTGAGTCATAAAATGGTGGGTAGCGGATGGTGTTGATGCCATCGACGCTTCACCCAAAAGGTCTCACGTTTGGTTTCTTGTGAGATAGTGTTGGAGAGCCTTGATGTTGTGGTCAAGGAGTCTCTCAAAGTTTGGGTCCCCTTTGGGGACAATTGAAGGTTGATTGGGAGTTGGTTGGGTAGGAGTTTGTTTGGTTTCTAAATGATACTCCATTAGAGGACTAGGCATAGATGGCGAAGGTGGGAGTGGTTGTTGCCTCGCATGGTCAAGAAGAGTTTTGGTTTGACTGCGTGTTAAAACCATTCAAGACAAGAAAGGGTCGAGTTCCAAAAACTATGTTTTTCAGTCTCAAAAAACCAGAATGGGTGTTTGGACAGGAAGAGAGTCAGGTTTTAAGGTTGCTGTTTGAGAAGAAAAAATTTGGACAGTGACCGACGTTGGTTGAAAAACTGATGTCGGTGAAATAGGTTGCCGATGTCAGTCAGATAACTGATGCCGATGAAGAAAGGCTGACGACGTCGATGGTAAAACCAATGTTAGTTATTGTGTTTTCCAAAAACTTAAAAAAATTGAGAGTTTTTGGAAGAAAGAAGAAAATGTCCTCACTAGCTTAAAAAACCAGATAAAGACAGAAAAGAAGATGAAGACAAACAGACCCTAAACATTAAATCTTAAGAATAATTTTTAGAGTCTTGTTGGCTTATGCCTTAGATGAATGTGTTTGGGAAGTTGGCTTGTAGAATGGGTCCTAGAAGAAGCAGTCTAAGGTTGGTTTCAGGTTAGTTTTGGCACTCAAGAGTCTGTATTAGGTTCTGTATATGGCCTGGTGCTAAGGAGCAAGCTCCCCTCACTTCACGAGCCCAGTGATAAGCTAGTCTCACTTAGCCAGTATATACTTCCCCTAGAGTTTATCCTCTACCAGAGAACAGAGTGGGCTTTCCCCTTGGTAGTGAAGTCCAAGTGGGATTACCGAGATGGGTAAGGTATTTGCTAGGTGATGAAATCCTAGTCAAACCTTGTCTCAGGTAAGTTTAGATGTTTGATTTTGTGCAAGTGGTTTGGATGTGTAACATGAGTGTCCTATGCTTTATTCATGATGCATTTTAATTATTAGATGTGAGAACTAAGTATGCATTCAGGAAGAAATGAAATTCAATGTATTTTAAGCCCATATTGAAATGTGTGTTCGTATGCAGACAAGTGAGAAGAGGTTGACGAGTATGAATTGACTAGTCTAAGATGCAAGAAAGAAAGAAGGGTTCTTTTTAACTTTGCTAATGGCGTCTTTTGGAAGAGATAGAAGAATAGAGATGCAAGGAGAGACCTAATGCACTTATATGAAAAATATGCTTAGAAGAAAAAAGTATGAACCCAAGGAGAATTCCTAGGGTCTCACCGGGCATGCCAGAATGTTTCAAACTATTTTCACTTTTCTACATTCAAAGGAAGTAAGAAACTAGAGAAATGGTCTAGGGTTAGATGTTACCCAGATGAGGTATGCACACCATTATCCAGACATTGAGAGAACTCCTCTTTGGCTGTGGAGGATGACACCTGCAGAAGAAAGAGACTCAAACAAAGAGATTGTTAGATGGATGTAAGGTGGACTGCCAAGCAATGCTTGATCCCAAAAGTGCAAAGACTTCCTGGAAAGGTGTCAGTCCACTGATTGATAAAGAAAATGTCTAATAATGAGAAATAATGGAAGACTAAGCAAAAGAAATAGAGAAGATGTGTACCTGTGTGTTGATGTCAGTCTACCACAGTCGTCAGTGTCAGTTAGGCTACCGGCGTCAGTTTGTCAAGTCTGCCGACATCGGTTAGGCTGCTAACATCGGTGGGGGCAGTAGTCTTTAGATGGGTTTAAGGTTGTGTTTGTGGTCGATAAAAGGGGTCTAGGAGTTTGAAAGGGTCTGTGCAGGGTTGCAGGGTAGTAGATAGGGTCTTAGGAGGGACAAGGAGTAGAGGATAGTGGTCAAAAGGGGTCAGGTTAAGAGGAGGGATTTTTAGCCTCTCCAGGAAGAGTGTCTGATTGGTCTGGTTGATAGCTGGGTCTGGTTGGTGATGTGGATTAGAAGCAATAAACAAAAAACTAATTATAAATACATTCTATGCTACTTAAATGAAAAGATAGAGGAATACTTAGCTGTCGCTTGTTGAAAGAGGAGTGTAGAAGACTGGTTGCTGATGTCACTATTTTAGAAGACTTCCTACAATGTCCTTATAGCCTATGATGCTTGATGTGTGTCTAGGAGAGAGAGAGAGAGGTCAAATACTTGCAACAAAAGAATTAGCAGTTGGGAGAGAGGATTGATTTGGTCTGTGATTTAATGTTCCAGCTGGAAGAGAATTTGCCTTCGGATTGCTTTAAGTGACCGACGTCGGCGATCCCGCCAGCGTCAGCCGATTGGTAACTGATGTCGGTAGTTGGAATAACAAAAAAGGGCTAAAATTAGCCTCTTACCCATTATTCCAATTACTAGGAGCAATTGGTCGTGCGAAAACAGTCGAAGGTGGATTAAATAAATGTGAGGATTAGTGGAGGGGAAGTTGGAATAGGTCATAGGGTGATAAATGAGGGTATCCAAGGGAAAGGAATCCAAGGGTGAAGTGAGGTGTCATGGGTGAAGTGTTAAGGGGAGTTATTAATTTAAAATAGTTAATTATTTTAAATTAATAAGTGTGTGAGTTAGAAATGTGTTAGAAGAAGGGACCAAGGGGACCAAGGGGGAGAGTCGACCAAGGAGTAGACACGATTTCGGTGTCTACAAATATATATCATGTCAAGATTGTATTGTCATTGACATCAAGGTTGATGTCAAAGGTGACTAAGGATAGATGATAATATGTGACATGTCAAGGTACATAAGAGTGTTTCCATGAGTGTTTACATGATATAAAAGTTTATTTCCATGAGAGATAAGAGTGTGGTCATAATATTTGTCATGAGTAAAGTCATTCACAAAGAGAGTATTGATCAGTGAGTGAGTACTTTGGATATGAGTATTTTATTGAGAGTGTGTTTTCAATTAGCATCATTATGTTATAAAAGGTAATTAATGAGAAATTTTGATGGTGTCATTAATTTTACATCTTTTGAGGTTTGGTTTCAAAAGTGTTTAGGGCATGGAAGAGAGATGTCAAGTCACACAAAGCTTGGTCATGTGGTTTTAGGTAAAAATGAGGCTATGAAAGATTGTTGTCATTATAAAGAGAATGGTGTAGTGATATCAATATGTTGTGATGTCTTATGTCTATTTGTTTGATATTTTATTGAGCTCATGACATGGAAGGAATAGGTCAAGGTGTCAAGTGCATTGGAAGCATAAACATATGAGGTGAGTGAACTCAGGAATTTGAGAGGTTGTGAAGGTTATGTGAGCATTATATTAAGGTGTGGATTCACTCATAAGTGTTTCAAAGTGAGTATTTTAAGTTATATTATTTATTCTTGGCCTACACCTAGACCATTTTTTAGACCTACCTATCCTAATGAGGTATAAGGATCAGATTTCAAGGTGAATGTGTGAAAGAAAGCATGGATAGAGGTAATTCAATTTAATGTAGGAGTAATCATGAATTATGAGATTATGGTTTACAAGAAAAGGAATTGAAAAATGTGTTAAGGTATATCAAGTGCATATAATGAAGGTGTGAAAACCTAAGAATGACTTTCATGTGTTCAGTGGCATGTGTAACATTTACATGGGAACTAATATTGTTGAGGAGAGATGAGGAAGGGTACTTGATAAGATCTATAGGCATTGGTTTTGGATTTTAAGGGTATTCATTTATGAATAATTATTAACACCAAAACTTATGTTAAACATCCCTAATAAGGACTTGATGTGAAAAATGTTGTTCAAATCAGCTCATAATCGATTAAAATCTTCATGAAACATGTTGACTAAATTTGACCCTATAAGTCAAACTGGGATCCCTATAGGTAAAAACTTGATCCTTTTAGGTTTATAATGGGTTTAATATTATGTCATGTGGTGTATTATAAGTTATTTTATGTCATTTAATTCCTTATTAACCTTGGTCTTGGTCTCATTAGTCAATTTGTCATTTTGAGTCATTTAGAAGGATTTTAGGGATCATAAATGCAAGTGGCATAATTTACAAGGTGCCTAAGTGTCCTTATTTCCTATAAAATTTCAAAAAATTCAAATTACCTATTAGGAATTTTAGTCTCATCTTAAACTTGTAGTTTATCTAATTGAAGATCAATAAATCAATTGAAAAAGGGGAGTTTGGCACTTGTACGACCTATGAGGGACGGTGACACACATGAGAAGACCATAAAACATATATTTATATTTATTAGGTTTAATTACATGTTTTAAATTATCTATAAGTTTCATTTTTGAGCTAAAACCATTATACTCCTTATTTTCCTTTCTAGACACATAGAAGTGGTTAGCAAGTTTGTGCTTGGTACAAACAGTTGAAGAGGTTTCAAGACAAATGATTTTGGGGGGTGGTATTACACTTATATATATATATATATATATATATATATATATATATCAATTTAAATTACAATATTTTTAATACTGGTTAACCATTATTTATGAACCATCTCTAACAAGTTGACTTTATTTTTATGCTCATTGTTTCTTGCACCTTATAGGTTTTTCTCTATTTTGGATAGGTCCATACAATCTAGTTAGTGATGTTGGCTCCAGATGATGTTGTATATAACATTATATTATATCAATGTTTTGTTTCATGTTCCATGGTGTTTTTATGAGAAATTTATCTCATGTTATAGGAAGGTGTCACCATTGTGAAAATTCAATCAAGTTCTTCCTTTTTGAAAAATGTTGGTCTTCTACAGAGGTCTCATGTGAATAAAATATGGTGTTCCATATGTATAAAATCCATATGATCACCTCCTTCCATGTTTAATTTCATCACATCATGCTTTGGGAAACTGTCAATCTGTCCATTCCTCATAGTCAACTCTTCACTCATTCCCACTTGTAGTCACATGTATGAGACTTGTCTAGGCTATTCATAGAACTATAATGAGGGTGTATCATATTTTTCAAGTCATTAGGATATTGAGGGAGTTAATTTTGATGTTTTGGAAAATTTTAGGGTTATTTTTAAACTCATTCATCATACCAACTAGTCAATAGATACACCTACCTGCTTTGTTCTAGATGTATGCAAAAGGTTTTCACATTGGAATGGATGTTTTGAGGCTTGTATTAAGATATCCTTAATGTGAATAATTAATTATAGGGATTTATAATTATTTATATTTTTTCATGAGGACATTCATCCACATTTGTGCTACATTCCATGTTTATTGCTTGCATATAGCTCACACACATCTACAAATATCTCCTTGATGATGTCATGCTGAGAGGAAAATATTGATGTGTTTCAATATATTAATAATTATAAGAGTGCATTGGGATACTTGGTTAAATTTTATAAGTTATTAAAAACCTACACGCCTTGTATACTACCCAAGTTTACCCACTACCTATATTTGAAAATGCCCACCTATATGTGGTACTATAGAGCTTTGAAGGTCCTTATAAAGGGAATTAAAGACATATTAAACCCTTTTTTAGTTTATATCATGTAATTTCACCATTTTAGACCTATATTATATGTAAAAATGATAAAATAAGTTTTAAATAATTTTGTAATGAAGGACTAGATTCAGGGATATTTTCCCAAAAAAGTGAAAATAGAGGTCCAGGGACATTTTGTGAATATATTAAACAAGGTTTCAAAGATTTATGTAGCATCTAGATAGGTAAACATTGTATTATATATTATGGGGAAGAGATATACCAAATATTGAGGTCATAAGGTTAGTGGAAGATAGAATTTTGACATCTTAAAGATTCCTTTCAAATCACTAAATCCTTGCATTCATATCTACAAGTTTTGAGTTTTGAATGACCTTTAACACCCTAAAGATAAAAAAAAGACACTCTCATGTTGTAATGGTCTAAATTATTTAATTGTGTAAAAAATAACCTGAAGTTAATTGTTATCATTTTGATGTATAGTATTTCAATCCTCATGGACAACTATAGGTGTCCCTCTACAAGAAAATAAGCATCTATAGTTGGGTATGTAGACAATGACCTAAGCATGATAGATATGTGATGTTTTAGCCTATTAAAGGTGAATAAAAGTAATAATATATTATAGTTTTATTTAAATATTCATGGAGGGTCTTCAAACATCATGACCCTAATTAGGTAAATATACACCTATAGGAATCAAAGAGCAGGGTATCACAGTCAGGAAAGAAAAGACTCAGTTTGGTGATATGAAAGTGTAGGTAAAGGTTAAGGGAGAGTTAAAATGATTAAATATAAATATTATTACCTTAATTATAACCATTATGATCTCCATAATCTCTTGGAAAATTCAAACAAACATACACATACCTCTTAAGTCCCTAGATGCACCTACAATTAAGTGTGCAGTCTTGATAAAGGTAAAGAGATGAATAGGATAAGGTGGAGAAATAAGGTTTTATAAAAAATTTAATATGTTTCATGATATTATAATATATTTATTCCAAAATATCAAATAATCTTTTCAAGTTGAACATCTACACTTCTTACTAGCCCAAAAATGACAGTTCGTACAATTGCACTAGGGGACTCTTTGCTCAATGGGTAAGGATGAAGAATTTAAGGGATAAGAGTCATTTTTGGTGAATTAAAATATTATTTAACATTAATTTAATTTTAATGAAATTTTTAAGAAACCTAATCATTGGATTTATCCTTGAGAGGTCATTCTTAGGTGGAAATGAAAAATGCAAGAAAATAATCCTTTTTAGGCCCTTTTTTGAGAAATTGAGTTGGTTAGGTTCCTAAAGGAAAAATATAACTTAAAAATTTGGTAAAAATATTAATTATTAAATAATAAAACTCCTAAAATATTCAAATTTACTTTAAATATAAGGATATATCTCACTATTTTATCTCAGAGGTCAGCTAGTCAAGAAAATCAGGATTTTGGCAAGACAAGCAAATGAAGCCAAAGAGGGTGAGAAACTTGATATAAATATTTGGGAACATAAATGAACACATTTTTAGGTATATAAAAATGTTAATATGTGATATTAAACAATAAATAAATATCAAACCTCACAAAATGATCAAAATAATCTTACACACAGTTCAACTAGACAAGCTCCAATTAGGCCTAGTTGGTGAACGAGAGGAATAAATGAAAAGGAGTGATTGGAAATTTGTGTGATGAATTTTTGAGATTTATTTAAGTATTAAAAATCATGATAAATAATCTTGTCAATGAGATACCAATCATAATAGCCAAGACTAGCAGGATGCATGCTAAGCCTATTAGGTCTTGGAGTGACCTAGAGCCAATTGGGGATCCAACTTCAATTCTACATCTTGGTGAGTTTTATATATAGTTATATCATGTTAATGAGATTAATTTATATGTTTATGAACTTGTGTTATGTAGATAAACCCATAATAAATCAATTTTTATCTTAGAGATAGTCCAAGCATGTAGAAAATGTGAAAACAAGCTCGATAAGGTGATTTTAAATGCTCACATATTTCATGAGGATTTTCATAGAGTTCATGGAACTTTATAGGGATTAAAATTTTTATTTGAATATAATATAATTATATTCATTTAAAAATTAAATATCAGGTATTTATGAATAAAACTTAAGAGTAGAAACTGCCTAAAACCCTTGATAAACCCTTATAAAGACCTAATAAAGGAGATAAAGATAGAAAGATAGTATAATGGAATTGTTTGTCTATAATTATTATTTTAAGTTGTATAATACTCTCTCAATTTACTCCCCATTAGGATGAGTTGTACATAATTATATAGATGGAGTACAAAATAGGGTATTTTTATCTATTTTGTGCATTATGTAGGTTATAGGAGGTTTCAAGAGATGAAATAAAATTTGGAAGGAATATTGTGAATTTATATATCTAAAAATTTCAATTTAATTCCTTTTAAAATATCCAAAGTTTTCTTACTAGTTGTTTCAACTCAACTAGTCAAAACTAGCATAGTGAACAAGATGGTAAGAAGTGTGAGAACTTGAAGAGGATGTATTGTTAAGGTGTACCTAATGACTTTAAGGCCATGGAGGGTATTTAAAAGTTTCATACACTCTATTTTAATAATTTTCATGGTAAAATGATGCCTTTTTAGAGTCTAAGTGTGTAGCGTATATGAAAGAAGAGTTATTTTGACTACAGATAGTGATAGCTAATTTGGGGAAGATTTTAGATGACTAAGACTGAAAAAATGCATGGAGAGGCATGTATGGAATCCTTAACTCTCATTATAATAATTATACCTATCCTTAATCATTTATAGGATGTTAAAAATAGGGATAGATCATAAAAGCAATTTTTTGAGCCAACAAAAATAATTTTATGCCACTTTTCAAGAGTTTCATGCCTTGAATAGCCATTTTTCTCTTTTAACCTTACATGGTCCATTTCAAACCATCTTATAATTCATAATTAACTCATTTTATCAGATTTACAAGTGTCCTTATGACCTTTTTAATTCTCTCTTCTTCTCTCTCTCTCTCAAGTTCTATAAGAACTAGCCATTTTGGCTTTGTAACTTATTCTCCACCTAAGTATGGCAAAGCCTTGCTCATTTTAATACCATTTTATCAATAATAATAATAATAATAATAATGATATTTAACTCTTATATATCTATTCATAGTGTTTTTACTTGAATTATGTATCTTTATTAGTGATAACTATGGTTTCCTTAACATGTTATCTCATTCTCTCACCTATTTACATCTTCTTATAGGTCATGTGAAGTGTTATAGGAGGTGTCAAGGTTGATTGAGATATCCTATTCAATAGTGTAATTATATAACTCTTTTCTCTTAATTATATCCTAAAAATTCATCCATAAACTCGTAATTAAACATTGATGTGAGAAGATTCAAATTGGAAAAGTGTATGTTTGGTTAGTCCTTTGTTCTCATGTGTAAAATGCAGCTAGTTGGAATTCATCAAATAATTTTGTGTATCACCTCCTTTGGTATATTTTATTTTCAGTTTTATCTCTCCATTTTCCCTCACAATCATAGGTTTAATATTGTTATACAATTGGTACATCAAGGGAGCTAGCCCTAACTAGAGATTCACCTCATTCTTAGGCTCACCCATAGCCTAGAGGTGTTTCAATTGTGCCAATTAGATGAGGAGAAATGAGACATATACTAAATGGTCTAAAATACAAGTGTCAACACAAAATATTATATATTATATTGGAATATCTCAATCACATCAAAGTGGTATTGATTTGTTAGGCAAGTGAGAAGACCCTCTAGGAAAGGGCTTATTTGTGAAGAATTTATTGTAACAATCAAAAGTTGACTTTGTAAAAGTAGCTAAATTGATGGAATAAGAAGTTATAGACATATATTTAATGTCAATGATGTGTTTTGGATAGGTTTTAATCTTTATGTGTTAAAATTTAATGAACCAAGTAGGCTAGTCACTAACATGCCTAATAAAGCAAATAGTGCAAAACCCAGGAAGAGATGAGAAGATGAATTTGACTGTGTTTCCATGGTGTAATAATGAAACCAAGTACATGGAGTTGGTTTTTATGAATTTTGTGACATTTTAATTCTTTTAATAATATTTATAGGTTAGGAAAAGAGATGAAAATGTTGAATCCAAAATGTCTTATTTGGTTTAGTTTGGTCTGTGAGATATAGGGTCATGAGATTGGTCTAAAAGACCAATATTTTGCCATTAGATCATATTATTTTTGTGTTTGAGGATGTTTTTAATATGTTATATATATTTTTTTAATGCATCATTATTCTTTTAAATTTTTCATATAAGTATTGAATATTAAATGTTTCATGATTGTATTTTGAGTATTCTGGTAGTTTTAAGTGAATGTTTTGATAAGTTGATATTCAAGCCTTAAGATCTGAGTGAATGTGTCTAATGGATTTGGTAATTAAATTTAGGTCATTTGTATTTTTTATATGTATTTTTTTTATCATGTCTGAGTAGATTAAGTGTGTTTTATATTTAGTATTGAAAGTTAGACATTTTGGTATGCATAGGCCTAATAAGACTGAGTACTATTGAGGGGTTTCATGAAGGGGTTGGACCTAAAAGGTGTTATGAAGCTTAGAGGGTTTTGGATAAGGTATATTTGGATTTTTTGTGAAAGTTTTTTTCTATGTATGGATATTTAATATTTCCAAGGGATCAAATGGTAACATGTTGATAACAAGGCCTAATGCAATTAGGTCTCCATGAGACTTAAAGGAGGAATAAGGCATATGAGGTGTTTTATCCAAATAATCATGATTTATTAATGTTTATAATTTGTGTTAAAACCTAATTTATAATAAACCAAAGTTGGTGAGTGATTTTGGTTTTCCAATTGGTGTGTGAGTAAGAGTCTTGTATATAAGCAAGGCATTTTTGGCCTATTTGGATAAGTAGAGATCAAGCGAATGGATCGATAAATAAATGAGCATAAGTAGGTTGAGTAACATGGTTTTAAACCTCAAGAGATATAAAATAGTAACCTCATGAAGATAATATAGGTTTTCTATAGTTTAATATCAAGGTTATATGACCTATTCAGTATTGAAGAGGGCTAGTTGAGTGAAGAAGCCTAGAGGCAGTTTTGAGAGAGATAAAGTGGAGTAGAGCTTAAAGAGTGATCATAATATGTTGATTTTATATTGAGAGGATATCATAGTTGCATCATATATGTGTTCCTGATGTATTATAGTGTATAGATTTTAGATGTAGTAGATAAAGATCTAAGTGGAAGAGTAAAAGAAAGAAGTGTCATTGGCTGAGTTGGTGCCTGGTCAAAGAGAGAGTTGAATCTTCCTTGATGGTTAGTACTTTTAGAATTAGTCTTATATAAGTTGTTGGTTGTTCAAAGATGGATTTGAACCTACCTTATAGGTTAGTTCTTGTATAATTAGTCTTAGCTCAGTTAGTTCTTGATCAAGAGGGAGTTGGAGCTACCTTGTAGGTTGGTGCTTGTAGAATTATCTTTGGAAAAAGTTGGTGCTTAGTCATAGGGGATTGTAGCCTCCTATCAAGTGGGTGATTTCCAATTTCAAGTGGGTTATTGATAAATTTTGGGTTGGTAATCCATTTTGGGTTGGTTATCAACTAAATTTTATGCATTATCTCATAGGATAGTTTGTCCAAGCTTTGTTTTAGTGGGTTTTATTACCCATGAGGGTTTTCCACATATAACATGTGTTATCTTATTTCATTCTCATGTGATTGTTTCTTAATTAATTATTATATCACTAAGTTAATTTGAATTATTCATGAATGTTTAAGAGTATTTGATTGAAATTTTTGAAGAATAATTCACCCCCTTTTAGTCATTGTGATTCCAATATCTAGTATCAGATCTTGGTCCTTTGAAGTAGACCTAACAACTTGAAGGAGATCCTTAAAGAACAATCATGTGTAGTCAGCAAGTACAAAGAGGTTTATCAACCAATAAGGTTACTCTCTTTAATGAGACTAACTATGCATTTTGGATCATCAAAATGAAGACCCATCTAATGTCCTTGGGTTATGACATATGTCAATCTATTATTGATGGATTCACTCCACCTTTTACACCACCAACTGATGAAACAGGTAAGAAGGTAAGTGAGAAAAACTCTAAGGCAATGAATGTCATTTTGTCTAGTCTTTTAGATGTAGAATTTGTAAAGGTCATGTATTATGATATAGCCAAAGGTATTTGGGAAAATTTGTACACCATTTATGAAGGAGACAACAAAGTCAAGTTGGAAAAGTTTTAGACCTATTGAAGGTAGTTTGAAAGCCTAATAATGAAGGATGATGAAAACATTGCATCTTATCTGTTAAGAGTAGATAAAGTGGTAAATGTCATAAGATGTCTAGGAAAGAACTTAGAATAATCAACTATAATTCAAATGGTATTAATATCCCTGACATCTAAGTTTGATTCAAAGGTGTCTATTGTGGAAGAGATCAAAGATTATAACATACTATAGAGCTTCATGCCATTTTGACTACTTATGAAATGAGAAGAAGTGATGGAAGACCTTCCAAAAAGGAAGCTACATTCAAAAATAAGAAAAAATCACAAGATAATAAGGTCAAGGATGATGTTGGCATATACATTGATGATGATAATATAGAATCCATGTTTTTTATAAAACTAAGAAAATGACCACGTAAGTATATAAGCAAGTTTTCATTTAAATGCTTTAACTATGGTAAGATTGGTCACTTTGCCTCTAAATTCCCTAATAAGGATAAGATTGAGCATGATGAATATCATGGTGGTGATAATATATACAAGGCTCATGAGAGAAAAAAATAGTTTTAGGAAGTATTAAGGAAATAAAGGGTCATTCAAGAACAAGAGAAATTTCTATACCAAAGTAGATAGTAGCTCATTTGATGTAAGTGACACATGTGTATTTGATAGTGATGATGATAATAATTATCATGACAATAATGAAAACATATTAATTAATATATAAATAGATAATGAGGGCTATTCAAAAGGGAAAATATTTTATGGATGATGCAGAATCAAATGAAGAAGAATCTAAATTACACCTTGAGTTAGAATTGGTGAGTGATCTAAAGGAGTTGAAGTTTTAAAGAAGGAACAATAAAAAACTAAGATCATTGGTTAAGAGTTATGAGGATCAAATAAATATCTTTGAAAAGAGACTAAGTAACAACACCAATGAATATGAGGAGATCATATAATAGTTGGAAACTAATGTTGATATTGTCTCTTCAAGTCTTAATACTGAGAAGGAGGAATGCATAAAGTTTGGAATAGAAATGGAGCTCTTGAAGGTAGAATTAGATCAAGAAATTGTCAAGTTGAAGACATATCATAAATTTGAAAAGAGTACTAAGGTTCTTGGTGATATTTTGAGTATTCAAGGTCTTAAAATGACAATACAAGTATTAGACTAAAAAATTACCAAAAAGAGAATAAAGAGAGTTAGAACTAAAAGACCTATGCATAAACTCTCAACTTTGAGACTCAAAGTGATCATAAACAAGTCAAGAGTACCAACATGAAATTCAACATGAATAGATCAATCAGGTAGCCTAATGTAATGAGGTATTCCAATTCTTTAAATGGTTATTAATTTACTTATAATATCTTTTGTCATAGAGAAAGTGATCGTAGAATCATCTCAAGGGATGAGTCATCATGAGACCATGTGAGAAGGAGTGATCAATCAAGAGTTAAGTAAAATAATGATGTTTGCTAGAATTGTCATGATATGGGATATATTTCAAGATTTTATATTAATATATTTAGAAGTATTTCAATACTTAACAAGGTATATGGATCTCTTAAAGTGCATAAGAAGGGTCAAACATAGGTATGGAATCTAAATAAAGTCAGGACTGATCGTATTGAGCCCAAGAGTAAAGATGGATTATTTTCTAAGGTAAAATAAGGATAAGAAGTGAAGGAATGTTAATAACACTTGTTATCTACATATATTGACATGAAAATAAAAGAGAAGAAGAAGGATGACAAGGTGGATGAGTATAATGATTTATTCAAGCCTAAGTTGATTTTAAGGGGGGATTATCAGTCTCATAATTTCAAGATGGCTAAGAAGAGTTGTTCGGAGATCTAGGAATCTCCTAAATTCATGATGTTTTGATAGCCTTATGGAAAGGGGTGGCTTCATTAGGATTCATGGAGACACTCTTCTATCAGTAGAAACATGAGGTTACAGTCAATGAAGGATTCATCTTGAGAGCATTAAAAGTTTTTTTTGTTGTAAGGTATGAGTTTTTTATTTGTTTATTGTATGTATATGACAAGATGAATGGAGTTATAGTTAGTATGAGCATTAATTCTAGAGATTAGTTCATGAGGATTCATGGTATGGAATACAAGTCTGAGTATAAGGCTATGTCTAGAGACATATGGAATATGGATTGGTCTGTAAGACCAATATGGTTATAGAGATAATTTGGATGTTGTTGGCATAGTTGGAAACATGATGAAAGATTGTGTAGTTGATTGGTATATAAGAGGTAAGTAAAAATTTGTTCTATGTTTCTAAAAGATGATAGCTTGATTTGTGTTGAGAATTGGTATTGGTATCATGATACTTAAAGGAAGTTGAGGATGGTTTGAGAGTCTTGATGACTATAGTGATGAGAATACACTATAAATATGAAGGATGAGTCCCTAATTATTTAGTTGGTGTCAGAAGTGGGGTAGCCTGGTAAGTGATTAAGAGTTTTATCTATATCAGTCATATCAAAGACAAGGTAAGTATTCCTATGTATCTAAATTCATGTGAATAAGGTATGCATAGAGATAGGGGAGCATGTTTTTGAGATGATTCATAAGATTCTCATGATTCTATTTATTGATTTCAAATGTTGTAGGTTTATGGAATCAATTGAGAAGAGGCTAGTTTGAGAAAAGAGCTATGTTCTGGGAGAAAACTCAGAATGGGGAGAAGTAGCCTATTTATATATGTTTCTAAGAGTGGTTTCCATCTTGTGACTCAAGAGGGGAGTACGGAACTAGGGAGAGCTTTGTATTTCCATGTTATGAAGTGTCAAGATAGTGATGTAGAAGTCATAAGAAGCATGGCTTATTGAGGTACAATTTAAGTGTTCTACAATTTGTCTAAAATAATTTGTATGAAACTAAGGTGGATTTTTTTAGAATTTAATTATGTTTTTATTATTGAAGTTCAGGTCTAAGGATCAGATGCTAGTTTGTCTAAGACCCTTTGTCATTAATTTGAAAAAGGGTAAAATGATTATAATGTGTTTTTCATCAATTATAAAGGGGGAATTTGTTGTCATGTTGTTGTCATTAATGTCAAAAGGGTTCATTGTATATATTCATAATGGTCATTGATGTCAAGATTGATGACAAAGATGTATCATGTCAATATTGTATTATCATTATTGTCAAGGTTAATGTCAAAGGTGATTAAGGATAGATGGAAGTATGTGATATGTCAATGTAAATAAGAGTGTTTCCATGAGAAAAAAGAGTGTTTCCATGAGAGAGAAAAATGTGGTCATAAAATTTGTCACATGTAAGGTCATTCATAAAGAGTGTTGATCAGTGAGTGAGTATTATGGATATGAGTAGCCTATTGAGAGTGTGTTCTCAATTGGCAACATGATGTTGTCAAAGGTAATTAGTGATCAAGATTCATATTGTCATTAGTGTTTCTTATTTTGAGGTTTGGTGTCAAAAGTGTTTAGGTACATGGAAGAGAGATGTCAAGTTATATAAAGCTTGGTCATGTGGTTTTAAGTCTATATGAGGCTATGGAAGATTGTTGTCATTAGAGAGAATGGTGTAGTGATTAGATTATTTGTTATGTCTTATGTATACTTGTTTGATGTTTTATTGAAATCATAACATGGAAAGAATAGGTCAAGGTGTAAAGTGCATTAGAAGCTTGAGCCTAGTCATGGAATGGTGAAGGTATGAGTTAGTGGCATGATGAGGTAAGTGAAATAAGGAATTTGATAGGTTTTGAAGGTTGTGTGAGCATGATAATAAGGTGTGTATTCACTTAGAAATGTTTTAAGGTGAGTCTTTAAAGGTAGGCTATTTAGTCTTTGTTTATACCTAGACCATTCCTTAGTCCTTCTTAGCTTAATGAGGCTCAACGATCAGATTTTCAGGTGAGTGTTTGAAGAAGAGAATGGATAGAGGTAATTAAATTTTTTTATGAGTGATCATGAAGTATGAGGTAATTTTTTATAGGAAAATCCATGGAAAGTGGTTTTTAGGTCTCTTGAGTGCACAAAATGAAGGTATGTAAACCTAAGAAGGACTTTTAGGTGTTTGTTGGCATGTGTAAACTTTGCATTGGAAAATGAGATATTAAGGAGAAATGGGGAAGGGTCTTATCAAATATATATAGGTATTTGTTATGAATTTGAGGGGAATTCCTTTAAAAACAATCATTAACACCAAAATATATGTTAAACCTCTTTAAAAACCTAATAGGGAATTGATGTCAAAGATGTTGCTCAATTATATCATAATGGATTGAAATTATCATTAAAATTATTGGATATTATTTTAGACTCTCTCACACACCTCCAAATGGTATTGAGTTTCTAGGTGAGTGAGAAGATGCTACAATAAAGGTCTTATTTATGAAGAATTTATTGTAACAATCAAAATTTTACTTAGCTAAAGTAAATAAATTAATGGATGAAATATTTAAAGACCCATATTTCATGTCCATGATGGTTTTTGGAAAAAATTTAAGATTTAGGTGTTTAAATTTGGTGATCCAAGTAGGCCAATCATTGACAGGCCTAATGAAGTAAATAGTGAAAAACTCAAGCAAAGATGAGAAGATGAATTTGAGTGTGATTAAATGTTATAATGATGAAACCAAATGCATAGATATGTTTTTTAGGACTTGTGTTTCATATTAATCATTTTAATAAGCATTAGAGGTCAAGAAAAGAGATGAAAATGCTAAAGCCAAAATGGCTTATCTGGTTCAATTTGGTCTGTGAAATATAAGGTCATGAGAATGGTCTCAAAGACAAATAATTTTATATTATACCATATGCTTTTTATGTCTGAGGATGTTCTAAAAATGTCAGATAATATTTTTAATTCATCAAGAGTCTTTGAAAGAATTCATATAGGTATTAAAGTTTAAATGTTTCATGATTATATTTTGAGTATTCTAGTAGTTATGAGTGAGTGTTTTGATGAGTTGATCTTGAAGACTTAATATTTGAGTGAAAGTGTCTAATGATTTTGATACTTGACTTGAGTTCATGTATATTTTATCTATTTATTTTATTTATCATTTTTTAGTGGCTTAAGGGTGTTTGAGCTTAAGTATTGAAAATTAAAATTTTGGTTGTACACAAGTCTAATAAGACAATGTATTATTAAGGGGTTTCATGAAGGGGTTAGACCTAAAAAGTTAATATAGGTCTCAAAATATGTTGGATAATTTATAATTGGATGTTATTTGAAAGTTTTGTTCCATGCATGGATATGTATTATTTTCCAAGGTATCAAATGGTAACATGTTTATAATAAGGCCTAATGCAACATGAGACCTTAAAAATGAATAAGTCTTATGAGGTGTTATGGCTGACTAATTATGATTGATTCATGTTTTTAATGTGTGTTGAAACATATTTTGTAATCAACCAAAGGTGGTGAGTGTGTGTGGCTGACCAATAGGTGTGTGAGTAAGAGTCTTGTATATAAGCAAGGCATTTTAGGCCTATTTGGATGAGTAGACAACAAGTGAATGGATTGATAAATCAATGAGCCTAAGGAGGTTGAGAAACATATTTTAAAACCTCAAGAAAGACTAGAGAATTATTTCATGAAGATCATATAGGTGTTATGTAGTTGAAGATCAAGATCATATGACCTATTCAGTCTTGAAGAGAGCTAGTTGAGTGAAGAATCCTAGAGGTAATTTTGAGATAGATCAAGTAGAGAAGAGTTGAAGAAGTGATCATAATATGTTGATTGTATATTGAGAGGATATAATAGTTTCATCATAGAAATGTTCCTGATGTATGATAGTGGATAGATTTCAAATAGATTAGATAGAAAGTTGATTGAAAGAGTTGAAAAAAGAAGTGTGATTGGATGAGTTAGTGATTAGTCAAAAAGGGAGTTAAATATTACTTGCAAGTTGGTGATTGCATAATTTTTCATGGCTGATTTAGTGCTTGGTCAAAGAGGGATTTTAATATTCCATATATTTTGGTGCTTATATAATTTGTCTTAGCTGAGTTGGTGCTTGGTGAAGAGGGAGTTGGAGCTACTGTGTAGGTTGGTGCTTGTAAAAATATCTTTTGACTTAGTTGTTGCTTAGTCATAGGGGGTTATAGCCTCATATTAAATGGGTGATTTCTAAATTTAAATGCATTCTTTATAAATTTGTGGTTGGTGTTTCATATTGGGTTGGTACTCTTTTATATATGATACATTATGTTATAGGATAGTTTATCCAAGCTTTTTCTTAATGGGTTCTATTCCCCATGAGGGTTTCCTACATATGATATGTGTTATCTTGTTTCATTTTAATATGATTGTTTCTTAATGAACTTTAAGATCACTAAACTAATTTGAATGATTCATGAATGTTTAAGGGTAATTGACTGAAATTTTTAAAGACTAATTCACTCCCCTATCAGTCATTATGATTCAAATAATTAGTATTATATATTGGCCCTTTGAAGGAGGCCTAACATCTTTAAGGAGATATTTGAAGCACAAGAAAGTCTATTCAACAAGTAAAATGAGGTTTATCAACAAATAAGGCTCCTCTCTTCAATTGGACTAACTATGCATTTTGGAGCATAAAAATGAAGACATATATAACATCCTTGGGTTATGACATACGACAATATATTTTTGATGGATTCACTCCACTTTTTACAACACCAAATAATGTAGTAGGCAAGAAGGTAAGTGAGAATAACTCTAAGGAAATTAATACCATTATGTGTGGTCTTTTAGAGGTAGAATTTGTAAAGGTCATGCATTATCATACATTCAAAGGGATTTAGGAAAAGTTACAAACCATTTATGAAGGACACACCAAAGTCAAGTTGGACAGTTTTTAGACCTACAAAAGGTAGTGTAAATTTTGATAATAAATGAGGATGAAAACATTTCATCATATCTATTAAGAGTAGATGAAGTGGTAAATTTCATCATAGGTTTAGGAGAGAAGTTATAAGAATTAACTATAGTTTAAAAGGTATTAATATCCCTAACATCTAAGTTTGATTCAAAGGTGTTTGTTGTGGAAGAGATAAAATATATTAACATACTATATATGGATGAGCTTCATGCCATTTTTACTACCTATGAAATGAGAATAAGTGATGGAATACCTTCAAAGAAGGAAGCTACATTCAAAATTAACAAAAGATCATAAGATAAGAAGGTTAAGGATGATGTTGACACAAACATTGATGATGACAAGATATAATCCATTTTTGTTAGAAAATTGAGAAAAAGATCAAGTATAAAGGCAAGTTTACATTTAAATTCTTTAACTATCGTAATATTGGTCACTTTTCCTCTAAATGTCCTAACAAGGATAAGACTAGACATGATGAAGAACATGATGAACATCTTGGTGATGATAATAAGATCTATAAGATTCACAAGAGAAAAAAGGGTTTAGGTAAGTATTAAGGAAAGAAATAGTCATTCAAGAACAAGATAATTTTCTATACCAAATTAGATAGTAGTTCATCTAATGTAAGTGACACAATTACATCTGATAGTGATGATGATAGTAATGATCATGATAAAAATGAAAACTTATTCATGGATATAGAAATAGATAATGATGTATATTAAAAAATGAAAAGTATTATGGATGATGAAGAATAAAATTAATGAGAAGTTAAAGTGAACCCTGAGTCAAAACTAGTGAGTGCTCTAGAAGAGTTGAAGTTTTAAATAAGTATTAGAAACTAAGATCATTGGTTAAGAGTTATGAGGATCAAATCAATATCTTTGAAGAGAGAATAAGTAACAACACCAATGAACATGGTGAGATCATAAAATATTTTGAAACTAATATTGATATTATCTCTTCAAATATTAATACCAAGGAGGAGGAATGCAAAAAGTTTGGAATAGAAATGGAGTCCTTCAAGGCAGAATTGGATCAAGAAATAGTCAAGTTGAAGACACATCATAAGTTTGAAAAGAGTACGGATGTTCTTGGTGATATTTTGATTATTCAAGGGTATCCAAATGACAAGACAAGTGTAGTATTAAAATAAGACCAAAAATATAACAAGGAGAGTCAAAACTCAAAGACCTATGCATAAAATCTCAAATTTGAGACTTAAAGTTATTATCAACAAGTCAAGAGTACCAACATGAAATTCAACATGAAGAGATCAATTAGGCATCCCAATGTAATGAGGTATTCCTATTCTTTCAATGGTTATTATTTTTCTTATCATATCTATGATCATAGAGTAAGTGATTTTATAATGGTATCAAGGGATGAGTTATCATGGGACCATGGGAGAAGGAGTGATCAATCATGAGTTAAGTATAGTAATGTTGTTTTCTATAGTTGTCATAATATGGGACACATTAAAATATTTATTCTAATATATTTAGACTACCTTCAAGACTTAACAAGGTATATGGATCTCCTAGAGTGCCTAAGAAGGGTCAAACATTGGTATAGAATATAAATAGAGTCAAGATTGATCATATTAAGTCCAAGAGTTAAGATAGATTATTTTATAAGGTAGACAAAAGATCAAAAGTGAAGGAATGCCAAGAACACTTATTATCTACATATATTGATAACGTAGTCAATGATAAGAAGAAGGATGATAAGGTGGATGAGTTGAATGCTTTATTTAAGCCTAAGTTAATTTTAAAGAGGGACTATCAGTCTCATAATTTCAATATGGCTAAGAAGAATGGTTTGGAGATACTCTTATATCAGTATAAGTATGAGGTTATAGTCAAATAAGGATTTATCTTGAGAATATTCCAGGTTATATGTGTTTCAAGGTGTGAGTTATTTTCTTTGTATCTTGTATGTATATGACAAGTTGAAAGGAGTTTTGGTTAGTATGAGCATTAATTATAGAGATAAAATCATGAGGAGTCATGGTATGAAATGCAAGTTTGAGAATATGATTGTATATAGAGACATATGGAATATGGATTAGTTTATAATACCATTATGGTCATAAAGACAAGATGGATGTTGTTAACAGAGCTAGAAGAATGATGAAAGCTTGTGTAGTTGGTTGGTATATGAGAGTTAATAAAAAATTTGTTATGTGTTTCTAATTTTTGATGGCTTAATTTGTGTTGAGAATTTGTATCGATATTAATATGCTTGAAGGATGTTGAGGATGGTTTGAGAGTCTTGATGAATTAAATGATGAGCATAATCAATGAATATAAAGTGGGAGTCCTTAATTCTTTAGTCATTGTTAGAAATGGGGTATCCTAGTGAGTGATAAGGATTTTGATATATATTAGTCATATCAAGGACAAGGTGAATGTTCTTGTGTATCTAAATTCATTTGAAGAAGGTATGCATGGAGATAGGTGGAGTATGTTTTTGAGATGCTTCATAAGATTATCATGATTATGCTTGTTGAGTTATTATTTCAAAAGGTGTGATTTTAAATGTTGTAAGTGTCTCTTTGTATTTAATGTCAAAGAGGGAAGTTTGAAAAAAGAGCTAAGTTATAGGATAATGTTAAAAATGGGGAGAATTATCCTCTTTAAAAATATTTCTGAGAGTGGTTTCCATCTTGTGACTCAAGAAGAGAGCATAGAGTTATGGGTAGCTTTGTAGCTCTGTGTTATGAAGTGTCAAGATAGAGATGTAGAATTCATAAGAAACATGGTTTCTTTAGGTACAATTAAAGTGTTCAATAAGTTGTATAAAATAATTGGTATGAGCCTAAGGTGAGCTTTTGTTAGCATGTCATTGTGTTATTTATTTAATTTCAGGTCGAAGGATCAAATGGCAATTTTTGGAAGACCCTTTATTATTAATGTCAAAAGGGGAAGAATGAGTAGGTGGGAAAAGTACAATTTTGAAGTGATTTAAAATTTTAATGTGTTTTCCATCAATGATAAATTGGGATTTTATTTTCATGGTGTTGTCATTTATGTAAAATGGGTGCATCATGTAAAAGTATAATGGTCATTGATGTCAATATTGATGACAAAGATGTATCATGTCAAGATTGTATTATCATTGATTTCAAGGTTGATGTCAAAGGTGACAAAGGATATATGGTAGTATGTGACATGTCAAGGCACATAAGATTGTTTCTATGAGATAGAAAATTATGGTCATAAGAGTTATAATGAGTAAGGCCATTCATAATGAGATTATTGATCAGTGAGTGAGTATTATGGATATGAGTAGCCTGTTGAGAGTGTGTTCTCAATTGACAACATGATTTTGTCAAAGGTAATTAGTGATAAAATTTGATGTTGTCATTAATGTTACAGCTTGTGAGATTTGGTGTCAAAAATGTTCAGGTATATGGAAGAGAGATGTCAAGCTATATAAAGCTTGGTCATGTGGTTTTAGGTCTATATGAGGCTATGGAATATTATTTTCATCAAAAAATATAATGGTGAAATGATATGAGTATGTTATTATGTCTTGTGTATACTTTTTAAATGTTTTTTTGAGGTCATTACATGGAAATAATAGGCCAAGGTGTCAAGTGCATTGGAAGCTTGAGCTTAGTCATGGCATGGTGAAGGTATGAGTTGGTGGCATGATGAGGTGAGTGAAATCAAGAATTTGAGATGTTTTGAAGGTTGTGTGAGAATGATAAGTAGGTGTGTATGCACTAAAAAGTGTTTAAAAGTGAGTCTTTGAAGGTAGGTTCTTCAGTCTTGGTTTGTAGCTAGACCATTCTTTAGCCCTACTTAGCCTAATGAAGCATGAGGATTAGATTTCAAGGTAAATGTGTGATGGAGAACATGGATAGAGTTAAGTCAAAAAAAATTAGGATTTATCATGAATTATGAGGTTATGGTTTATATTAAAAGCCATGGAAAGTGGTTTTGGAGGCTCTTATGTGCAAAAAATGAAAGTATGTAAACCCAAGAAGGACTTTCAGGTGTTTGTTGGCATGTACAACCTTTACATGGGAACATGAGATAATAATGAGAAATGTGGAAGGTTAATAAATAATATATACATGCATTGGTTTTAGATTTGAGGGGTATTCCTTTATGAATAATTATTAACAGCAAAACATGTGTTAAACCTCCCTAAAACCCTAATAAGACCCTGATGTGAAATATGTTGCTCAAATCAGCTCATAATGGATTGAAATGATAAATAAAATTATTATATATTATATTTGACTCTCTTAGTCACCTCCACATGGTATTTAATTTTTAGGTGAGTGAGAATACCCTACAATAAAGGGCTTGTTTGTGAAGAATTTTTTGTAGTAGTCAAATTTTGACTTGGCCAAAGTAGCTAAATTGATGGAGTAAAACGTTAGAGACCCATATTTCATGTCCATAATGGTTTTTAGATAGGTTATAATATTTAGGTGTTAAAATTAAATGATACAAATAGGCTAGTCACTAACATACGTAATGAAGCAAATAGTGCAAAACTTAGGTAGAGATGAGAAGATGAATGAGTGTGATTTCATGGTATAATGATGAAACCAAGTTCATGGAGATTTTTTTTTCAATAATTGTTTGTCATGTTAATTATTTAAATAAGCTTTAGAGGTCAATAAAATATATGAAAATTTTGAATCCAAAATGGCTTGTCTGGTTTAGTTTGGTCTGTGAGATATAAGGTCATTAGATTAGTCTAAAAGACCAATATTTTGCTATTACACCATATGAGTTTTATGTTTGAGTAAGTTATTAAGATTTTAGATAATATTTTAGATGTATTAGGAGTCTTTTAAATTTTTCATACATGTATTGAAGTTCAAATGTTTCATGATTGTATTTGAGTATTCTAGTACTTTTTAGTGAGTATTTTGATGAGTTGATCTTGAATCCTTAATCTCTGAGTGAAATTGTCTAATGCATTTGGTAATGAACTTGATTTCATATATATTATATCTATGTATTTTTTTGATAATTTTTTAGTGGATTAGGTATGTTTTATATTCAATATTAAAAGGTATACTTTTTGGTGTACACAAGCATAATAAGACTGAGTATTATTAAGGGGTTTCATGAAGGGGTTGGACCTAAAAGGTGATATGGAGCTCAGAGGATGTTGGCTCAGGTCTATTTAGATGTTTTTTGAGATTTTTTTTCCATTTATGAATATGTAATGTTTTACAATGGATCAAATGGTAACATGTTGATAAGAATGACTAATGTAATTAGGTCTCCATGAGACGTAAAGGAGGAATAAGTTGTTATGAGGTGTTAGGGATCACTAATTATGATCTATTAATGTTTTTAATGTGTGTTAAAACCTATTATGTAATAAAATTAAGTAGGTGAGTGTGCTTTTTTCATAAAGAGGTGTGTGAGTAAGAGTCTTGTATATAAGTAAGGCATTTTAGGCCTATTTGGATAAGTAGAGAGCAAGAGAATGGATTGATAAATCAATGACCCTAAGGAGGTTAAGTAACATATTTTAAAACCTTAGGAAAGAGTAGAGAATCATTTCATGAAGATAATATAGGTTTTATTCAATTTAAAATCAAGGTCATATGACCTATTTAGTCTTGAAGAGGTCTAATTGAGTGAAGAATCCTAGAGGTAGTTTTGAGAGAGATCAAGTGGAGTATAACAAAAAGAGTGACCATAATATGTTGATTTTCTATTTAGAGGCTATAATATTTTCACTAGATATGTTTTATTAATGCATGATAGTGGATAGAGTTTAGATAGAGAAGACAAAGATCTAAGTGGAAGAATAGAAGAAAGAAGTGTGATTGGCTAAGTTGGTACTTTGTCAAAGAGGGAGTTGAAGCTTCTTTGAATGTTGGTGATTTTAGAATTGGTTTTGGTTGAGATGGTTCTTGGTCAAAGAGGGATTTTAAGCTTACTTTTAGGTTGGTTCTTGCATAATTTTATTTTGACTATGTTGGTGCTTAGTCATAATGGGTTTTAGCCTCCTAAAAAGTGGGTGATTTCTAAAGTCAAGAGGGTTCTTGATAAATTTTAGGTTGGTGCTCCATGTTGGCTTGGTGTTCAACTAAATTTGATACATTATATTATATTATAGTTTTACAAGCTTTGTTTTAGAGGGTTTTATTCCCCATGAGGGTTGTACAAGTTTTGTTTCATGCTAATGTGATTGGTTCTTAATGCATTATTAGATCACTAAGTTACTTTTAGTGATTCATGAATGTTTAAAGGTAATTAATTAAAAGTTTTAAAGATTTATTCACCCCTCCTCTCAGTCATTATGTCATAGATTAGTCTTTTGAAGTAGTCCTAACATCTTGAAGGAGATCCTTGAAGCACCAACATGTTTAGTCAACAAGTAAAAGGAGGTTTATCAGCCAATAAGGTTCCTCTCTTGAATGGGACTAACTATGCATTTTGGATCATCAAAATCAAGACCTATCTAATTGCCTTGGGTTAAGATATATGGAAATTTGTTGTTGATGGATTCACTCCACTTTGTACACCACCAATTGATGTAATAGGTAAGAAGGTAAGTGAAAAAAAAAATATAAGCAATGAATTCCATTCTGTGTGGTCTTTTAGATGTATAATTTGTAGAGGTCATGCATTGTGATATAAAAAAAAGGATTTGGAAAAAGTTGTAGACCATTTATGAAGGGGAAACCAAAGTCAAGTTGGTAAAGTTTTAGAACTACCAAAGGTAGTTTGATAGTTTGAGAATGAAGGAGGATGAAAACATTGCATCTTATATTTTAAGAGTAAATGAAGTGGTAAATTTCATTAGAGGTATATAAGAGAAGATTGAGGAATCAACTATAGTTCAAAAGGTATTAAGATCCCTGACATCTAAGTTTGATTCAAAGGTGTCTATTATGGAAGATATCAAATATCTTAACATACTATAGATGGATTTAGATTCATGCCATTTTGACTACCGATGAAATGAGAACAAGTGATGGAATACCTTCCAATAATGAAGATACATTAAAATATGGTAAAAAAATAAAAATTTAAGAATGTTAGTGATGATGTTGATATAAACATTGATGATGACAAGATACAATCCATGTTTGTTAGAAAACATGTATCAGGTAAGTATAAAGGTAAGTTACCATTTAAATTCTTTAACTATGGTAATATTGGTCACTTTTCCTCTAAATATCTTAATAAAGATAAGACTGAGCATGATGAACATCATGGTGATGATAAGAAGATATATAGGCCTCACAAGATTAATTTTTTTAGTAAGTGTTAAAGAAAGAAAGGGTCATCCAAGAACAAGTGAAGTCTCTATACCAAAGTAGATAGTGGCTCATATGATGTAGGTGACATAAGTAAATATGATAGTGATGATGATAGTAATGATCTTAACAACAATGAAAAATTATTCATGGATATATAAATAAATAATGAGGGCTATTCAAAAAGGAAATTTTTTATGGATGATGAAGAATCATATTAAGAAGAAGCTAACATGAACCTTGAGAAATAATTGGTGAGTGATCTAGAGAAGTTGATGTTTCAAATAAGGAAGAATAAAAAATTGAGATCAATGGCTAAGAGTTACAAGGATTGAATCAATCTCTTTGAAGAGAGACTAAGTAAAAAAACCAATGAACATGAGGAGATCAAATAATTATAAATATTTATATTTTCTTTTCAATTCTTAAGACCAAGGAGGAGGAATGCACAAAGTTTGGAATAGAAATGGAGTCCTTAAAGGAAAAATTGGATCAAGTAATAGTCAAGCTGAAGACACATTAGATATTTGAAAACTGACTAAGGTTCTTTGTGATATTTTTTGTATTCAAAGGTCTCCACATGATAATACAAGTATTATATTAAAATAAGACAAAAAATATAACAAGGAGAGTTAGAACTCAAAGACCTATGCATAAAATCTCAAATATAAGACTCAAAGTGATCATCAAGATTAACAACATGTAATTCAACATGAAGAGATCAATAAAGAACCCTAATGTAATGATGTATTCTAATTATTTTGATGGTTATTGTTTTTCTTATCATATATTTGATCATAGAGAAAGTGATTGTAGAATGGTCTCAAGGGATGAGTTATCATGAGACCATGGGAGAAGGAGTGATTAGTCAAGAGTTAAGTATAACAACATTGTTTGTTATAGTTGTTGTAACATGGGACACATTTCAATATTTTATCCTAATAGATTTAGAAGGCCCTCAAGACTTAACAAGGTATATTGATATCCTAGAGTGCATAATAAGGGTCAAACATTGGTATGGAAGCCAAAAAATTTTAGGACTGGTCATATTAATCCCAAGAGTTAAGATAGATTATTTGCTAAGGTAGACCAAGGATCAAAATTAAAGGAATGTAAAGAACACTCTTTATCTACATATACTGACAAGGTATTCAAAGAGAAGAATGATTAAAAATTGAATGAGTCAAATGCTTTAGTCAAGCCTAAGTTGAATTTAAGGAGGGACCATCAGTCTCATAATTTCAACATGACTAAGAAGAGTAGATTGGAGATCTAGGAACCTCCTAAGTTCATGATGTTTTTAGAGCCCTATGAAAAGGGGTGACTGAATTGGGATTCAAGGAGACACTCTTATATTATTAGAATCATGAGGTTACAATCAAAGAAGGATTACTCTTGAGAGGATTCAAGGTTGTCTATGTTGCAAGGTATGAGTTTTTTTCTTTTTTTCTTATATATATATATATATATATATATATATATATATATATAACAAGGTGAAAGGAGTTTTGGTTAGTATGAGCATTTATTTTAGAGATCAATTCATGAGGAATCATGGTATGAAATGCAAAACAAAACATATGATTATGTCTAGAAACATATGGAATATGGATTGGTCTACAAAACCAATATGACCATATAGACAATTTAGAATTTATTGACAGATCTAGAAGCATGATGAAAGCTTCTATAGTTGATTGGTATATGAGAGGTAAGCAAAAAGTTATTACATGTTTCTAATAGTTGATAGCCTAATTTGTGTTGAGAATTAGTATTAGTATCAAGATCCTTGAAGTAAGTTTAGGATGGTTTAAGAGTCCTGATGTCTCAAGTGATGAGCATAAGATGTGAAGACAAAGGGGGGCTCCCTAATTCTTCAATTGGTGTATTTATTTGAATTAATTCTAAGAAGGTATGCATGGATAGGGGAGCATGTTTTTGAGATGCTTAATAAGATTCCCATGATTCTACTTATTGATTTATTATTGTAAAAGGTGTGATTCCAAATTTCGTAGGTGTCTCTTTATCTTTAATGTCAAAGAGGGAATCAATTGAGAAGAGGCTAGTTTGATAAAAGATTTAAGTTTTGGGAGAAAGTAAAAAATGGGGAGAAGTAGCCTATTTAGAGATGTTTCTGAGAGTGGTTTCCATTTTTTGACTCAAGAGGAGAGTATGGAGTTAGGGGAGATTTGAAGTTTCAAGATAGTAATGTAGAAGTCATAAGAATCATGGTTTCTTGAGGTACAATTCAAGTTTTCCATATGTTATCTACAACAATTGCTATGATCCCAAGGTGAGTTTTATTTAGAATTTCATTATGTTATTTATTGAATTTCAAGTCTAAGGATCAGATGGAAGTTTGTGAAAGACCCTTTGTCATTAATGTTAAAGGGGGATAATGAGAAGATGGGAAAATAACCATTTTGAAGTGATTTCATATTGTAATGTGTTTTCCATCAATGATAAAGGGGGAGTTTATTTTGATGTTGTTGTTATTGATGTCAAAAGGGTATATCATATAAACGAATAATGGTCATTGATGTCAAGATTGATGAAAAAGATGTATCATGTCAAGATTGTATTATCATTGATGTCAAAGGTGACTAATGATACATGACAATATGTGATATGTCAAGGTAATTAAGAGTGTTTATGTGAGTGTTTATATGAGTGTTTTCATCAGAGAAAAGAGTGTTTCCATGAGAGATAAAAGTGTGTTCATAAGAGCTGTCATGAGTAAGGTCATTCATAAAGAGAGTGTTGATCAGTGAGTGAGTATTATGGATATGAGTATCCTATTAAAAGTGAGTTATCAATTGGAACCATGATTTTATCAAAGTTAATTAGTGATCAAAGTTTATTTTGTCATTAATGTTACATCTTGTGAGGTTTGGTGTCAAAATTGTTCAAGTGCATGTAAGAGAGATGTCAAGTCATATGAAGCTTGGTCATGTGGTTTTGGATCTATATGAGGCTATAGAGGATTGTTGTCATGATAAATATAATGGTGTAGTGATATTAGTATGTTTTTATGTCTTATGTCTACTTGTATGATTTATTTTTGAGGTCATGACATGGAAGGAACATGTCAAGGTGTCAAGTGAAGTAAAATCTTTGCATAATCATGGCATGGTGAAAGTATGAGTTGGTGGAATGATGAGGTGAGTGAAATAAAGAATTTTAAAGGTTTTGAAGGTTTTGTGAGCATGAAAATAAGGTGTGAATTTAATTAGAAGTGTTTCAAAGTGAGTATGTGAAGGTAGGTTTTTCAGTCTTGGTCTACACCTAGACCATTATTTACCCCTACCTAGCCTAATGAGGCACAAGGATCACATTTCAAGGTGAATGTGTGAAGGAGAGAATGTATATAATTAATTAAAGTTATTTTAGGAGTGATAATGAAGTATGAGGTTATAGTTTACAGGAAAAGGCATGGAAAGTGGTTTTGAGGTCTCTTAAGTGCACATAATGAAGGTATGTAAACCCGACAAGGACTTTCAAGTGTTTTTCTGAATGTGTAACCTTTGAATGGGAACCAAATATATTAACTATAAATGGGGAAGGGTAATAGATAATATCTATAGGCATTGGTTTTGGATTTGAGGGGCGGTCCTTTATGAACAATTGTTAACACTAAAACCTATGTTAAACCTCCCTAAAACACTAACAAGGATCCAATGTGAAATATGTTGTTCGAATCATATCATAATGGATTTTAATATTAAGGAAACATATCAGATATTATATTATACTCTCTTATTCACCTCCATATGGTATTGAGTTGTTAGGTGAGTGAGAAGACCCTACAATAAAGGGCTTGTTTTTGAAGAATTTGTTGTAGAACTCAAAAGTTGACTTGGCCAAAGTAGCTAATTTGATGGATGGAAAATTTATAGACCCATATTTATTGTCCATGATGGTTTATATATAGGTTATAAGCTTTAATTTTTCAAATTTGTGATCTAAGTAGGCCAGTCCCTAACAAGCCTAATAAAGCAAATAGTGCAAAACCCAAGTAGAGATGTGAAGATGAATTTGAGTGTTATTACATGGTATAATGATGAAATGAAGTGAATGGATATGTTTTTTATTAATTGTGTGTCATGTTAATTACTTTAATAAGATTTGGAGGTTAATAAAATGTATGAAAATGTTGAAGCCAAAATGGATTGTGTGGTTCAATTTGGTCTATGAGATATAAGGTGATGAGATTAACATGAAAGACCAATATTTTGCTATTAGACCATATGAGTTTTGTGTTTGAGAATTTTATAAAGATTTTATATAATATTTTGAATACATTAGTATCATTTTAAAGTATTCATATGGGTATTTAAGTTCAAAGTTTACATGATTTTATTTTGAGTATTCGGGTAGTTCTGAGTGAGTGTTTTGATGAGTTGATCTTAAATCCTTAATCTCTAAGTGAAAGTGTCCAATTTATTTGGTAATAGACTTGAGTTAATTTATATTATATCTATGTATTTTTTTGATCATTTTTGAGTGGATTAAGTGTGTTTGAGTTTTAGTATTGAAAGGAAGACTTTTTGGTGTACACAAGCCTAATAAGATTGAGTATTATTAAGGGGTTTCATGAAGGGGTTAGACATAAAAAGTGATATGGAGCATAGAGGATGTTGTCTAAGTTATATTTTAATTTTTTTAAAGGTTTTTTACATATATTTATATTTATTATTTTACAAGGGATCAAATGGTAATGAGTTGAGAAGAAGACCTAATGCAATTAAGTCTCCATGAGACCTAAAGGAGGAATAAGGATTATGAGGTGTTTTGGCCCACTAATAATGATTTATTCATGTTTTTAATGTTTTTTAAAACATATTGTGTGATAAAACAAAGTTGATGAGTGTGTGTGGAAAAGTAATAGGTGTGTGAGTAAGAGTCTTGTATATAAGGCATTTTATGCCTATTTGGATAAGTAGAGATCATGTGAATGGATTGATAAATCAATTAGAATAAGGAGGTTGAGTAACATGTTTTAAATCATTAAAAAAGAGTAGATAAAATTTTCATGAATATCATATAGGTGTTATGTATTTTAAATAAAGGTCATATGACATATTCAGTCTTGAAGAGGGCTAGTTGAGTGAAGAAGCCTAAAGGCAGTTTTAAGAGAGATCAAGTGAAGTAGAGCTAAAGGAGTGATCATCATATGTTGATTATCTACATAGAGGCTATTATAGTTTCATCAAATATTTTTTCTTAATGTATTATAGTGAATAGAGTTTAGATAGAGTACATAGAGATTTGAGTGGAAGAGTAGAAGAAAGAAGTGTGATTGGTTGAGTTGGTACTTGGTCAAAGAGGGAGTTGAAGCTTTCTTATAGGTTGGTTCTTGCATAATTGGTCTTGGCTGATTTGGGTCTTGGTCAAAGAGGGATTTGAATATTCCTTGTAGGTTGGTGCTCATATAATTTATCTTCATTGAGTTGGTAATTTTTTAAGAGGGAGTTGGAGTTGCCTTATAGGTTAGTGCTTATAGAAGTGTCTTTTGATTGAGTTGGTTCTTATTCATAGGGGGTTTTATCCTCCTATCAAGTGGGTAATTTATAAATTCAATTGGTTTATTAATAAAATTTTGGTTGTTTATCAATGTTGGGTTTGTGTTCAACTAAATTTGATACATTATCTTATAATAAAGTTTATCCAAGCTTTATTTTAATTGGTTTTATTCCCCATGAGGGTTTATCACATATGGGATGTGTTATCTTATTTCATGCTCATGTGATTGATTATTAATGAATTATTATATCACTAAGTTACTTTGAATGATTCATTAATGTTTAAGGGTAATTCATTTAATGTTTTGAAGATTGATTTACCCCCGCAAGTAATTGTGCATCCAACATAAAGGATATAAACCAAGAGATACATAATGAATTATAGTGTAATAAAGTGTAGGAGTGGAGTGAAACACCTAAGAACATAAAATATATCATAATATATAGATAATTATATTTAAAAGAATTGTACCAATAAATTTAAATACCCATGAATGTAGGATAAATATTTTAGGGAAAATAATCTCACCAATAGAGTGTAATGCCTAAGAACACAAGTATCTAGATGCATGAAAAATCACTATTGGGAATAATTCCCAATAACACATATAGTATAAATAAGGTTAGGGTCACACTAAAATTAAATTCATGCAGGAAAGCATCATTGGTTTCAAATAACTTTTAGCACAATGAGCTGAAGTGAAGGTCATCACACAAATGAACCTTAGGTAAGATAAGTGCACATAACAAGAGTGTGAAAGAAGGATAAATATAATTAGGTGCACATAATGGAAATAAATATTAAGATTAAATTCATTTAGAATGAATAAGAAGAGAAAGAACTAGGGAAATAAATTAGTGGTTGTACAAGGATAGAATACCAAAATAGTGTGGGGCAATTTTGACTCCCACGTATACCTAAATCACAAGTGATACAAAGGAATCAAATTACACACATTTTTTTAAATGATAGTAAGATATAATTACATGTGCCAACCAATACATCTCTCTCTCTCTCATACACACACCCTAAATGATTCTTCTAATAATTCAAAGTGATCTTGACATGACAGTCTAAAAATTGGTATAAATGACAACCTAATAATTACATACCTATCAAAGTCATCATGGTTTTTGGGAGGAAAATGGTGGAGGTTATGAGCCTAATAAATAGATGGTAAATTGTATAAAATGATGTAGTAACTGACATTGAACAAAACACCACATTAATTTTTATAAGGATGATGATCATTAAATATAAATGAGTTTAGAAATGACATATAATGTTGTTTGAATGCCTATAAAAGGTAGAGACCTAGAGAGTTAAAGATAGAGGGATGAAAAGTGATAATGAAGTTTTGTATAATTTTTATTTTTCATAAATAAATATTACATATGTTATGATTGATTTAAGTGCCTTTGAGAATATTTTAATGCATGTAATCTTGATTTGATATGTAATGGAATGATGTTTTTATCCTTTTTATGACCATAAAATGTTATTATACATAGTCACTATTGGGTAGATGATTTGTTTTTCATTCTATTTTATAAGTACATACTTTCTACCAAGAATTTATAGATAAATATAGTAAATGATTTAAGTACTAGTGCATGTGCCTAGTGGTGCATGAGATAATTTAGACTTAACCATTGTATATAACTAACACCAACCTACCTAAGTTCCTATATTTATGATTTGAGTGAGAGTGCAAGGTCACATTTCATGAAATTATCACACATGATTCAATTATTTAAATGTTGAAGAGCATGATTAGACTAATTCACTCAATATGGAGAGTTTAAACTAGACTATATCCCAATATTACCTTAGTCTTTGTGATTGTTTATCCCTTATTTAATTTCTCCCTCTTTTTGGATGACCATTATTTTCATTACTGGTTTTGTTAAATCCCTTTTACATTAGTATTAATTCCTTAGTGACATTAATATCACATCATAGACATATCCCTTCTAAATCACCGTGTTCCTTCCTTATGATCATTTATAAGTATATTACTCATTTTATCAATTTTATTACATGGTTAGGTCTCCCTTAATCCCCATATTTACCTTCTTTAATTTCACTTGATACATGCCTAAGTTATTTTTGAGATTAGATACTTACTTTTGGACAAGTTTAAGAGTCTATAGGAACCATGGTATTTATGTCTTCCTCTTTATTAGCCAAGATTAAGTTCTCTTCTATCTATTTATTTCATCCATGTTGTTTTTTTCAAAATTTATGGAGGGGGAACCAAAAAATAAAAAATAATTAATATTAAAATAAAATCTAAAGGCAAATTATATCACAAAATTTAGATCACACCAAAAGACATGATCTTTGTTAGAAATGTATGTTATTATAGTTGAAGATCAAAATCCAAAATTTGCCTCATGATAAATATGAGGTCTATTAGGGTGAAATTTACCAATATACATGGGTAGGAGGTCTAATTATACCATTACATCATTATATATTCCTACATTTTAGTGGCACCTATCTTTTCACACAAGTACCCAATCTTCATAGTAGGTCAATGGATTTATAAGGGGTATTGAGGAGCGGGAAACATATTCTAGTAAGGTAGGATCATTTTAATTTTATGAAAATAACCTTCATGGAATGATCTATGAAATTTAATTGTTATCTCAAGCTTTGTGTTCACTAGTTGGAAGTGTCATAGGTCCTTGATGTTGATAGTTCTTATCACTGACCACTTGTCTATAGTGTCTCATTCCCACTAAGGATTTACACATCACATGTATGGTGATTTGGATTTATTATGTACATAATAGTTTCATTGGTATACCCTTGATTTGTATTAATTTTATCTAATCACATCTATATAACATTATTATCCTACTTACCACACTTGGATTTTAATATGTAAGTTGAAATGTAACACCTCAAGTAGTTACCCAAGCCTTCCTCACAAACACCTATCACCATTTTATTTATACACCATCTCATTGTCATATTTTTCATGTAATTATGTGGTTATGATTTCATACATTACATTTTATAGTAAGCACTAAGTAAGAGTTGTCATTATTTATAGCTTATTTTTTTATCCATCAGGTTCATGTTTGATTGTTGTGGAATTCACTCATATTATATAGGAAATTTTTCCTACTTTTATGTTTTTATTTATTTTTTTTCATGCTTGTCTTCAACTGTGAACTAAAATTTATTTTTAGTCATTTTATTCATGTTTGATTTGAAATTCTTATCTTACATGAGATTGCATTATTTACTTACATATATTTGATTTATTTTTCTTACATTGATATTTCACTTAATCATAATATTTTACATATATATCATCTTTTATGATTTGTTTGACATTTATGTTATCAATTTTTACATATTTTGTTTGTTGATTTTCTATATACTTAATATGTCAATTTATTTCACTTAGTTTTTGATATTTTTGACCATGCATTTTCTCACA